>VCRD01000220.1:29639-119364 GCA_006783055.1 Trinorchestia longiramus
CGACCACCACCACCATACACGGCATAAAATTAAAGAAATAGAGTACAGGGTTTCAAGGTTAAGGCGTGTGCATACATTTCAAAGTAATTCACCGAGCGAAATATTAAAGCTTTACTCGACCCAGGGTTACAACACAAACCCAATCTTTTTTTTAAGGGAAGCAGTGGAGGAGAAACTTTTTTAATACAAACCCTGTTCCCCAGAGACGTTGCAGGGCAGTGGCAGATTAATTGCGTTTCCAGGATACGGAAATGAGAGCACGGTTCTGTAGCACTGACAGATGAGTTCTGTGACGGCACAATGACCTCACATTTCACGAGGGAATTAAAATAATACAAAGCTGGCCTAGAAAAAGCTCCACGATAAATGGAAAATTTTCTAGCCTCGTGGAATTTTAGCAGGACATATGAAAGTTTGTAAAAATAATATTCAAAGGACATTGGTCTTAGTTTACAGTAAAAACGTTGCATTCCGTAATGTTGCGCTAGATTTGCTCATACGGTATGGTTTTTATATTTAAATATTAATTCCTAGACCAGTTTTCACTAGTAAGGTTTGTCAATCTAGTTAATGTAACATAAGTACAAGCAATTTGTAAGTACTGAGGCGATGGCTAATTTTTCATAGAAAATAAAAAACTGCAATTTCATCAAACCAATGTAGCTGAAACAATGTATCTTACTTCTTCCTTTTTAAGTTTCATTTTCGCTCTTCGATATCAAGCGTTCGATCAATGCGCCTCCACAACAAACCAAGAAATTATGCATATGTTCATGGGAGATGAAGAAGACCATCTAGTCGTCTTTGTAATGGGATGATAACGATGTAGGACATCGATTAAGTCATGTAGAATTTTCGATTACGATCAAGGACTTCATTGAATAATCGCGTGTCTTTCATAACTTTATGGCATACTCAGACAAATTGCACCTTCTATACTCAGTCTCAAAATATATTGAGGCTCGAGCATCCCCAGCAAACTTAAATCACTCATTGTTTTCCTACTATTTATCTTTCTGCACCACCAGAATATGTTGCATGAAGCTTAGATTCATCCTTCACTTCTAAGCTGGATATTATTTATTAATTTCAATTTTATCAAGTCTTCACCGTTGAACATCAAAACAATGACAGCTCGATATTGTCATCTCGAAGTCAAGATGACATTCGATTTTTTTCCATTTGACTTAGAAAGCAGCAAACACACCGTAACGCATTCATTATTCAACAGACCTTATGTTCAAAACAATACTTCATTTTCCGATATTTTTGAACGTCAAATACCTTCAGAAGGAGTATGAAGAACTCATTTTTCTTCCATACAGAAGTAGACTCGAGTGGGAAATACGCAGGAAACTGCGAAGCATAAGATATTCAACTGTATCGACCAATGTGCGCCCCGTCGACGTCGAAGAAAGCCCATAGAAGAGTTCTCTATTGACCATTGGACGTTCACTGCTGAATTTTTTTGCCCAGTGAAGAGAAAGTAATTGAGCCAAGCGCTCGTATTCTGTCAACATTATTAGCTTTATGCAAATTTCATTGGCGCTACATGGAAAACATCGCGAAGAAGCAGCTTTGAGTTTCTCCTGCACTCAAGGAAATCATCAAGGTTTGATGAAACAGAAAAATAAGTAAAAAAGACCGAAATGAGCAACGTTCGATCATTTTCCGTGATACTTTGTAAAATTTTTCATACATATCAGAAATATCAATTAACCCTTCAGTGACCAATTTTTTCTAGTTTGTACGTTTAAGCTCACAAAGACCGTCTGTACACTGATACAATGAAGCACGCTGAGAGCCAGGCAGCCAAAAGAACGACGCTGTAACATGGCGCTGCGTTCAAACCTAGTAGCAACCTCATATTGCTCACTGTTTAATTATTAGAACAATTCTCCCAAAGACCGCAAACAATTCTCCTTTTCGTCGCTAAAGGGTTAAGACACTGACTTATTCAAGTAGAATTTGGTTTCATTTAGTACTTACTAATGGCTAGGTATTATTTTAAGAAGATTTGGAATACTAAATATTTTCTTTTCGAAGAATTTATTCTGCTGTTAAACTTAGGTCCCGTAGTAATTTCAGGTCGGAATGTCTGCTCTAACTTTGGCTACAGTAAACATTTTTGTCTCGTTGTATTTTTCCTGAATTTCAGGTACAAATAAATACTTTTCCAGAGCTCTAATCAACAGTTCTTTTAGTTTACCTACGTCTCATATATTCCATGACAAAATATTTAGTCTGGCAACTACATTAAATAGATATACGTTTTTAAATATTTTTTTAGTGTTATCAAAAGAAATTTACCGCTGGAATATCTAAAATTATTTCAACAACAGGGATGATCAAAGCGCAATAATCATTGCACGTACGACGATTGAATTACATTAATTAACTATAGCTCCTACTTTTGACATCTATAAATTTCTACCAAAAATAGGCAACCATTTTGTGTCCAGCGTCGAGAAAAGAAAGTTTTCTGCAAAGAACTTCTTTTATTTACAGACAAAGACTTTTCAAATAAATGTGAAGTTTTGGTTGAGTGCTTTAGACAGTGAATTAGCTTCTGTCAATCTCAGAAGTTATTTATTTTGCGAGATTGTTTCAAAAAATATTGCATCCTGATACAGGGATAAAACTAGCGCAGTTTGATCGAACTGCGCTTTAATGCAACAGGAAAAATTACCTTCAGCTTCAAAGTTGTGTACCATATGTTGGAAAGATGCTATTAGAATCCAAAAAATATGATGGATCGTGATAAAAATGAAGAGAAATGCCTTCAAAAGCAGATCCTCAACGGAACTAGAATTCTGGGCGTCTGATGGGATTTGAAAACATATTTTATTTTGATCTTTCACCTTAGAATCAAACGATAAATCCAGAAACATACTTTTCCAGTCGGGCAAGCTCAACACTACTTTATGTACATGAAAGTCACTGTTACATTTCTTATGTACCAACTTTATTGGAAATATACGTTTTTGTTTTGTGTTGTTTGATGCAAACGGAAAAAAATTGCATTTTCCAGAAGGACCGCACCCGACACGATCTTCCTTAGCCCCTAAGAAACTTTCAGAGTTAGAGAGAGACGCGATACAGCCTCCTCGAACGCGGCATGTGCTTCATGAGACCATACTCTGTTCCGCTCACTGCAGCATTTTCACAAGGGTAAAAATTAGGAACAATCAATCAATGGCTTTAAAAAAACCTTCAACAGTTTTTTAAAAGATAAATCATGCATTTTTATCAAAGAGTATTTGTATTTTCGAAACGAGTGAAAATTATACAACTTGAAAAATCGTAAGGGCGATTTGTAATGATAGTAAACAAATTAAAGTAAGTGCAAAATATTTTTGCTTCACTATTTCCCATGAACAGTTTTCGATATTTTTCTACGAGAAATTGTATTTCAAATTTTAGTTTTAAATTAAAATTTCAAATGATCACACAATCTCCGTTTCAAAAATTAACTCTACTAACTCATAAAAAAATCCATAAAAAAGTAAAGGGAATCTACTACCGCGCTGAACATTGTAAAGTTAGAAATTTTAGTCAGTACGAAAATTTATTTTTTCCTTTGATTTCATAGCAGCTGGCGGTTCTATAATAATGTAACTAGTCTATGTTATTTCTGAACGCACTTACAATCATATTATAAAGTTTCATGATTTTTGTAATTAGCATGACAATTATAGTACTAATTATGATTCCGCAGCTGTATTATCATTACCATAAATTAGTGTGATTATGTTTTCGGAGTAATTCACCTGCAAAAAATGAATGTTCGATGCCGATATTGTTATTAAATCAGGACTTAAATATTCATTTACCTATCAGATCTCAATGCTAACATTTCAAAAATTGTAATTTTTCACTGCCACGAGTCGAAAGCCTTCCCTCAAGTCATGAATGTTGAGAGTTAAGACAAACTACATTTCTGTAAAGAGATTTTCGCACCCCTGCGGGTGAAAACATTTTATTTACAGGCAGTCATAAGGCACGTAAAAAATTCAGGACTTGTTTTCTCCTCGTAGAAAGCTCTCACAAGACCGGAGGATAACTGAAAGCCTTTCAAATTTACCCACAAAACTACAATGTTGAGTTACAGTTAATGTTTCCTAGGAACTCATCCAGTGATGCTCTGCGTACTCCTTGGCAGCAAAATAATTGAACTGGCAGCAATTATGAGACCGTCAGATGAAGCTCTTGGCTTGAGTGTGGTCACGCTAATGAAGTGTTAGCTCCTCTACTCTCACAAGAATAAAAATACGGACATAAACGAAAATCTTGTTTTCGCTCTCATAAATACGAATTTAGGGTCTCCAAACATCCATTGTGCTGGTGAATAAAGACAGTAATACACATTTATAGGTGTACGCAGAAGTTTTTTAAATAAAACAATAGTTTAATCTAACGTTACCAATTTTACATAATCAAGAGACACTCCCAATATGTTATTGAAACGGTACTAAGCTTTTACAATTACGTTAAGCTATCTCCTTGGCTACCCCATACACGTTCAGTTTATCCACAGACTGATATTGAAAAAGATGATTTCAACGGTGAATTTTTATTTCAGTGCGATGAACACTGAAAAAGTTTTCTTTTTTCCTGTTAAATTAAACTGAAACTTTTTTAGCGTTTTGAGAGGAAGTTTAAATGAGCTTAACCGATGAAGATCAGTGGCCTGTGTGAACGATACGAAGCAATGAGAGGAAAATAGTTTTTGTCTTAATTCAATAGCTACGCTTTGGTCCTGTAATCTATCAAACAATTAAAGGAACGAGTTTGCAAGAAAAGTTTATGTTAGTTAACTGGTTTGAAAGTTTGCATTACGCGCAGTTTATTTCTAAGCTATTATGACTATTCTGCTGTGTAAATAGGGCATGGAAGTAGTTCAATGATACTTCATTTCTTTTACATTAAAATCAGAATAAATGCGTGGATCAGTGAGTGCGCTCTTCGTTGTTGTGAACAAACGTTAAAAAATGTTGGACCTAAGCTAACTTAAGCACTTAATTTTGTATAATTCATCCTAAACTAATAATTTAATTGCATCAGTTGGCAGCAGAAACGAACGTATTTAAAATGAGTACCCTAAAATTAAATGTTATATCAGAGTAGTATGATATTTCTTCGAAATTTCCTCCTATAATGTGAGCACGAATGAAAAAACCATGCATTACAAATTTATTTAGGAACTATTCAATTGAAATTAGAACTAAATGCATTGAATAACCCTGAAGCTCATGCAGATTTTGGGCGTTTGACGGCCATATTTAATTCAAAGCACATCACCAAAAAATTCAACAAAAAAACACATTTTTCATGTAATAATTTCGGTGTCACACGCATAATCCATTTGCTCGTCTTTATCACCGACATCATAACCCATCAAGCCATCAAGCATGACCAAAACTATAAAAAATATCAGTATTTTTTATGCCATAACTTCTGGCCACACATAATCCATCTGCTTCTCTTTATCACCATGGAATGTTCAAGTAAATTACTGAAAGCCAGGGGATCGACCGACTTCTTTTGTGAAGGCAGGACAAAAGCTCTCTTGACCTCACATCAAAAGGACAGGGAGGTAAAACTTCGTGTCATTCACGTGAAAGATTAACTGGGCAATAATGACTGGGCCTGCGAATAAGCCTATTGTATAGCACAGACGCAAGCATATTGTCGG
This sequence comes from Trinorchestia longiramus, assembly GCA_006783055.1. Classification (NCBI taxonomy): domain Eukaryota; kingdom Metazoa; phylum Arthropoda; class Malacostraca; order Amphipoda; family Talitridae; genus Trinorchestia; species Trinorchestia longiramus. The sequence continues at coordinate 35,335 of VCRD01000220.1, forward strand.
TATGAGTTATTTATGGCGTCGTTGATGTGATCTCGCTCGTGATTGTCTCAATTTCTATGACGTATATGATAGAGGGTTTTAGTATGTTCCTCAATCTCATCCCATTTTTCCTCATTTATTAACAAACTCTTCCTGAAACCTATATATGTCCTATCCTAAATCTTATTGACTTATACATAATTACTATTTTTTGCTCACAATTTTTACACATTAAAGAGCAGTTTTCATAAAAGTAGAAACTTTACCATGTACTAACCTGGTCATTTCCAAATAGCTGATCAGATGGTAGGATTTTTTATTATTATTAATTAATAATAGTAGTATAGAAAAATCTCACAACTACGACTGTCAAATAAAATGAAACAATTGTCTTACATTAGCACCTGACCAACGGGAAATTTTAAGGCGCAGAAACATTGCAGCTAACACGTTAAGGTTTGCTTGCATGAAGACCAACACATCATTCCCACCAAGTTCTAACTGACTTGCTTCAACTTAAACTATATCAAAAAATATTTCCAATATAGTTGAATTTTATGAGAAATATTTTCCGGTGTCCAAAGTATTTGTACCCATTGATTACCTGGTAATTTTTATAATAAAAGCGCTAATACAAAATTACATTTGGGGGGTGGGAGGAGGAAACCTAGCTCTGAATGAGGACCACATCAGAATGAAATAGAATGGAATAAAATAAGACAAAAAACGAGTCGTTTGGTCCATTGTTGGGTTGCTACCCAAGTCCCAAGCCGTCTAAAATAAAAGCACCATTCACGCACGTACACCTCAATCACGCATGCCAATTCAGTAACGTACACGCACTTCACTCACGCACAGGCATTTCAGTCTTCAGTTAGACATTTTAATACTGGAAGGAACTACTGTACGGCGCTCAAAATATGGTGGTGAATTCATGCAAACAACACAAAAATGAAACTGAAACCCAGCTGTTAGCAGGGATTACGATATGTTACTGTGCATAACAATTTTTTAAAAAAGAACCGAATAAAGAAACAGGCCTTGAGCCGAACGCTTTCAGAAGAAACATTTTCCTTCATGCATTTTGAAAACTTTTCCTATGTAATTCAGAATACCTCAAAGAGATTCAACGTCAGCACAACAAAGCCTTCTTTAGTGGCCAAGCTTGCGATTGTTCTTCAAAAACAACAACGATCCCACCGTTCTTTTGTGAGCGAAGCTTTCATCGGATTCCGTAGCCCACGGAGTTGAATTTTCTTGAAAACATGTTGAACGTGTATTCTTGGATTAAGTTTTAGAAACAAGAAGACTTCAGAACAAAGAAAGGTGAAAGCTTAAGTCTGCAAAGGGATAAGAACTGTGTAAGGTTTTTTCAAGTATTTTGAAAAAAAGTGATTCTTTGGTGACTGACGATAGCGTTTGGTACCACCGTGTTGAGAGTACGTCAAGTTCACTTTTTTATTGTGAACACGACCCTTAGTGTCTCGTGGTACCGTCGTGTTCAACGCAGGCAAAATTAAGTTTGGTCGCTGTGAACACAACTCTCAGCAGCGAGACCACGACCTCCTCTCTGTCGCCTAAACATTAAAAGAGACTTATTAGGTTGTTACAGAAATAATGGCCGCTCGAAGGCCAACGCATGCTTCTGAAATCGGCCATTATTTTTGTAACAACCTAATAATTGAGTGAAACTGACTCGCATGCAATGAATGAAAGCATCTGAAATAATATCGTACTCCTGAGCTTTGAATTAGCTGCCTTCATAAATAAACTCCGGTTTTTAATTCCACGCTTTAACTGAAACACAATATTTAAAAAATGACTCACGAAGGAATCCTGTTTACCGTAGAAGTAAAATATATCAAACAGGGTTCCTAAAAAATGGAAATATAAAAACGAAACGATGTATCATCGAAAGCCTGAAGAATTCATAGCTTACTTTAATAATGATCGATTATTAATGCTAAATAACTTATGCAGGAATCTTTCAAACTTTTGTACGTGTACAGGAATGAACGTTTGAGATCATATTTCTTATCGGAATATTTGTAACAAAATCGTGTTTTCATATTCAAGTCCTACACCGAGAATAGAAACCTGATAATATTAAGGAGGCTGGAATTATTCCCATACATGAGGGCAGCCGCTTTAAAAGCATACTGCATGAAGAAAGGCCGTGTTCAAGTTCTATAGAATGGCAAAATTTACTAGCTTCTACTACCTCCTAAATGAACTACCATCCACTGGGTTGCAATGAAGTACACTGCTAATACTGTCGTCTGGGAAATACACTTCTATACGCTAGGTTTTATTGACACTGCCATTACGATTTTTTGGGAAACAAATTTTTGAATTAATCTACGCATTTTATTATCGGTAAAGCTATAACGTTGAACATGCATCCCCTTTTCCTGAAGTCCTTCCTAGTGGCTGAAAGGAGAGTATGCTGACGGTGCGACGGTGTAGTGAAGAGTTCAGTCTTTTTTCAGACGAACCCTCGAGCAATGAAACCGAGCACGGGGGCTGGAAGCTTGAAATTGATAACAAGGAAAGCAATGAGCAATTTATGATGGTCGATGTGTCTGAAATTATCGTTGTTACGAGTTATAAATGCATTACTACATCAATTACAGTTAACGGCAAGCTGTTAATGAAGCAATGAAGAACTACAAACAGCCGTTTTCGGATCTCGATGGGTGAGACAGTCGCTTTACGGAGCAATAAAGACTCACTTAAATAATGAAGAACGTATCGTCATATCTGCGCTCTAAAGAATTTCACTCAAAAGTATTGAAGCTAATAACAAATTTCTGGCCACGAATGAAAAGCAATACTTTTATTGTATTACTCAAAGTTGAATTTTGAAGAAGTCATTTGATCACTTGTGAAGATGTAGTAACTTTAAAAAGCTAATTATGTCTTATATAATTTTCCAAAAACAGTTAATAATCATTTGTGACTTTATACCAATTTGAAGCGGCTAATTACGTCTTGCATATTATTTCGCTATTACTTGATTACAAATTCTCACAATAAATTTTTTTTTTTGATTTCATGAATAGTTTAACTGTATTGCCTTAGTGCCGTCTTTTGAAATTGAATTTCACATGACTTTATTCTGTTGCTTGGATTCACGTCTGATGAATGTTCATTGGTTATAAATGAAGTTAAAAGACAGTGAACTGGTTCCAGCATTTTAATGAAATATTCAAATAACCCTTAAATTTTGAATTTAAACCGAAATTCCCTTGTAATTTTTTTTTCATTAAGTAGTTCAGTGCAAGTGAAGAAAGGTAAAGGGAACAAGGGAATTTAAATACAAAATAGTTTGTCTTTCTTAGGCCCAGATTCCATATTTTCTTCAAACGTAATAACAAATGAACTTAAAGTAATAAAGGCATTACTATCCCTACAGCGTCAGAGCGACTTAATGACGTCAAAAAAAATGAAAAATTTATGATCTCGGTGTGGAAAAAATGGAGTAAATTCCTCAATTAAATGTAATTGAAAACTAGTTTCTTGGGAAAAATCTCAAGTTGAAAATTGTTGCCTCAATCCGCTCGTCTCAAGTCTTATAGAAAATAAATTATTGATACTCTAATGCAAATGTCGATTATGGCTGTTTCAACTGAGGTGAAGAGAAGGCCCTCAACAGTTAATTTCATCATGCCATCAATTGCTCGCTGTTTTGCAATTGTGATTCAGTTACTAAATTTGAGTGTATATTTCACTGCAATCATTGTCGACAAGTGCAATGCATGTGAAGTAAAACTACCCTTTAGGTCGATGATAGAAATGTGTCAATGCTTCTATTTGATACAAATGACAAAAGAAGAATATTCAAATTCAATTAACATTCATTTCAAAAAAATACATTCTTGAAATGAAATGAACAACATTTTAGGTCATAGTTCCCTTTCCCTCTGTAGACAAAGTTATGCGCTTACGTTTCAAGCGAGACCTGTTTCCTTCCAGACCTGCTCATATGTACATGATGATTCAAGCGCCTAGTCCAGATTTCCAGATTTCCAGCTCCAGCCTCAGCCCGTGCACTGCTTTAGAATTGCAGACGCTATAAACACTGAGCTTCTTGCAGGCGCACCGTAGCGTCCCAAATGCGATTATAATGGGGATTTTTTGCCACAAAAACATCAGGGAACACTTAGATCTGAGCCAGGATGAAGTAACACCATTTCATTTTAGGTTGACAAGCACACTATTGGGCGGCACTCTAAAAATGGTGCTTTACCTGACAAATGGATCGGTGAAAAACTGAAGTGTGAAGAGCTTGGAAAGGTTCTATTACAGCCGTTTATTGAACGCTTAAAGTTTTGGTGGCCTCGAAAGTTTCATTAGAACTGACTGTATCCTTATGATGGATTTTACACTAATAATGAAATTTGTGGATCCAGTGAGGGTTTCGACAACATCTTTGCACGGATGTTTGTGTGGTTGCTTTGTGATGAACTTAGAATTAAACTCTCTTGAAGAAATTCAACTCTCCTGAACTTAGAATTCAGCTTTCCTGAAGAAAATTTCGCTCTCTTGAAGTTAGAAAACAGCTCTCATGGGACAGACATTTAAATTGGACGATTTTAGAGCAAACGCACATTTCAAATGCTACCCAGAGATGATCAAGTTTTAATCATAGATGTTCCTGACTTTATTTGATCTTTAATAAGAGAATTGAACGCTCTAGTAGAAGCATAGATCCAGTTTATTTTTAAATATAGTATTGCATCAAACAAAACAAAATTCGAACTTTTATTGCATTGTACAGTGCTTATATCTTCACGGTGCGCTAATGAACGATCCTATTGTTTGGGTTGCCATTAATTGTTTGGACAAAGACTATTTTTCCTCATCAGCTGCCTTGATGAGGTCTGCCTTAAGAGTCTTCTAACGATCCATCATCTTGGCCCCATTAATTGGTCTTGACTAATTATCCGTCGGTCAGTGGGAGAAATTTATGACTGCAATATTTGATACCGAACTTAATTTAGCAGTAGTTTATAAGAGGGAGATAAATATCGTAGCGAATACACCACTGTAAGATAATATAAAATATTCAATATAACGTTATGTCAATGGTTCGTTTTGACCACGTGTAGAATTTACGTTGTTCCCTGAAACTAAAACAATTCTAGAATAGTTAATGTCTCCATTTAAACTTCTAGCTATGTAGCCTAATGTCGTTTTTTCGAGTTTCTTTTTGCATCGATAGTTGCTAAAAAATGTGAACCGATACTCAAAGAAGAAACCTACCGCAAAAAGCCTCGTAGGCTTTGGATCTCCATATCATTTTTCGACGGCCTTCCGTGATCGGTTTCCAATGCAGCATTTGCGAGCGCGGAGTCTTCTTTCACGAGCTGAATAAGAATTAGTTCAAAGCACATCAAAGGGAACATTTCAACAAAAGGGGCAACCACACAGCGAAATAAAGATACGTAAATTTCCTCCCTAAGTGAGGTGTATACATTTCGTCTTTTCAGACGGTCTTACAAGTGAGGAAATATTCTTAAGAAATATTAGAACGCGTTATTTTGAGGACGCATGGAGCACTGAAAACGTCAGTATAGGCACTTGTAAAATTAGATGAACAGTAATACAACGTGCGCTGAAAGCTGGAGTCTTGAGCGAACGCTTATGCATCTACGCAATTAAAACCATTTGAAATTCTTCAACGAAAAGCTTATTTATAGAAACTATGGAGTAACATTAAAAGATTCTCCACCAAGAGGCACGTCAATGAAACACTCAAGCAATAACAGATTTGCTTCTTTACCAAAAAATGTGGTCATTATAATTTACTCAAATTCAGCTGGCACGCTTTACATGAAGTAGTTCCCCCACACCTCACTACAAAAGACTGCTATTTCTTACCAAAAGACTATTTTAACCATCACAAATCACTGTCATTCAAAAAACTAATTTTCACCCGTATTTCTTCAACTTGCTCCTTCACATTGCAATCTTTTTCATCTGACAGGAGTGAGAACAAAAGCATCAACCAGAATCTGTAGACCAAACTCCAAACGTGTGTATGGGTAAGCAAGTACATCTACAAGTCATTTATAGAATAACTTCCAAACATGAAAAGTTCAAACTTATGTTTGTGAATGTTTTTCTATCGAACAAAATGAAATAAATACACATGGTATTAAGTAGCTCTTAAACCACTGAAAGCTATTATTATTTAAAAGAACTACGTGAATGTACGAGTTTATATCGTATACTATAAAAATCATCTCTTCCTACCCATGTTCGATCCGTGTCAATAAATATCAATCCACCACAACTAGTGTTGCAGTCACAAACAGTTTTGTGAGCGCCTATTTTTCTTCATTCGACCGTATGGAGGCAAATCCTACTTTTATTCGACCATGTGAAGACAGAGCCTACTTTTATTCGATCATTTTACTGGACCATATGAAGACAAATCCTACTTCTATTTGATCATTTTGCTGAACCATATGAAGACAAATCCTACTTTTATTCGATCATTTTACTGAACCATATGAAGACAAATCCTACTTTTATTCGATCATTTTACTGAACCATATGAAGACAAATCCTTTTTTCGATCATTTTGCTGAACCATATGAAGACAAATCGTACTTTTATTCGATCATTTTACTGGACCATATGAAGACAAATCCTACTTTTATTCGATCATTTTACTGAACCATATGAAGACAAATCCTACTTTTATTCGATCATTTTACTGAACCATATAAAGACAGATCCTACTTCTATTCGATCATTTAACTGAACCATATGAAGACAAATCCTACTTTTATTCGATCATTTTACTGAACCATATAAAGACAGATCCTACTTCTATTCGATCATTTTACTGAACCATATGAAGACAAATCCTACTTCTATTCGATCATTTTACTGAACCATATGAAGACAAATCCTACTTTTATTCGATCATTTTACTGAACCATATAAAGACAGATCCTACTTCTATTCGATCATTTTACTGAACCATATGAAGACAAATCCTACTTCTATTCGATCATTTTACTGAACCATATGAAGACAAATCCTACTTCTATTCGATCATTTTGCTGAACCATATGAAGACAGATCCTACTCTCCCCTACTATGCCTGAGTCCACAGGTCACAAGGGAAGCTATGACGAATAGGCAGGTCTGCTGACCAGAGATCATTAATCTGCTGGTGACTTAGTTAAGTTTAGAGCAGCCCAAGCCTCAACGTCAACCTTGGGATACCCAGTAAACAAGAGCAAATTGAATTATGAGGGCAGCCAAATGAAGGCTCAAAGCAGGCAATCTATAAATGACAGATTTTCAAGGCAAAATTAAGATGGCGACCAACTTTGACGCAAATGAGATCGGCAATTTGCAAGACGTGTGATGATCCCCCTGCAAATTATGATAAGCCCACAAACCTTGTACAATATTCGATTATAATAATTAATTATAGTAGGTGATGCAGACTATTCATGCAAGACACAAACAATGATTTATTATTTATAAACTTATCCTTGAACTTAAAAGCTTGGAAGGATAAATATAATAGGAATAAATGTATTATTTTCCCACTATATTTTTCCTCCATTTGAGTCAATGAATGCTCGTTCATGTTCATATGCTCATTTATGAGTATAATCATAAGTTGGTTCATGTTCATATGCTCATTTATGAGTATGTTCATATGTTGGTTTCATATGATAGCATTGGCCATGTGAATAGGCAGTATTAGCGAGCTCAAAAGTTAGTATTGGTCATCTTAACAGATAGTATTGATGAGATAAGGAGGTAGTATTGGTGAGATGAACAGTTAGTATTGGTCAGGTGAAAAGTAAGTATTGATCAGGTGAAAAGTAAGTATTGGCCAGGTAAACTGTTAGTATTGGGCAGGTAAACTATGAAGCTCTGTGAGCTAACAAACATGAAAATTAAGCATGGTTCTATAATTGAAGTTTTTAATTTAACGTACGTGAAAAATAAACATGAATCTCCACTCGATTTATCCAGAATATTTGTATAGCAGGTACATGCAACCATATCAAGATTATTTCAAAAATTAGGTCCTGGAATGCACGGAAATAAACGATCATTTCTATGTGAGTATTACTGATGTGAGTTTTAAATTCAGATTCAAATAGATCCCCTGATGCCTGCAGTCATTACAAATTTGAAACTGAGATGCAGTCACCCACACTGTGAATATCCTCTCCATGACCACTGCTGGGTGTAAATGTTATAATAAATACTCTTATTTATATAAAAAAGTCAGTCTACGATCGAATTATTACTAGCGTATTCCCAGTTTAACCACCGCAGCCAAACACAAACGATCTCAGCAGTGATACACGGTATAATGTGAACGATCAAAATAAGTATTGATTAGTATATTTGAGTACTAAAGCTTTTGAAAAAAGCTGTACGTCGATTTCTGAAGTAAAACGTGGTTTTCAAAAATTTTGTTCTTATTATAGTGAACAATATTGAGCTCCATAAATAAACTCATATGCAACTTCTGTTCAAACCACACGACAAAATTCTCGAACTTGAATATTTTTTTAGAAACCAGTGCAGTTGGACAATTAGCAAACTTTTAATCTCGCTTTTAGGAATACAAATTAATTTCTTGTGGTTTTCTGAAGAAACAGAGGCGCTGGTGAACTCAAAAAATAATCCAACTAAAAAGTGACAGCCAAAAAAAAAATCTTTTTACCAGCTGCCCTGCACTATTTCATTCATGATAAAAGAAGTTTAAAAACAATGAATAGAGTTCGCTAAGTCATTTAAAATTTGGTGTGTGTTTCGAGGACTTCAAAGGGAGACAGGAACCCAGTTAGTTTCAGAGTGAGGTTTCTTTTGAGCATAAATTAATATGCAAAAGTTTCCGATAGAAATATTTGAGGGTGGGTAAGAATTCTCAAGATTGAATTCTCGCTAGATCATACCTTCCCTTGAACTTAAAAACATATCGAAAATCTACAATTGAATCACAGCAACAATTATTTTGTAGAAAGACACAGCTGCATCGGAGACTTCATATAAAAATTTCTTTTGTACAGAGAAAAAAATACGATGAGATGGACGACTTGTTGCATCTAAGGAAAAGTTCTTTGCTTGTAGAGCTAAATAAAGTTCATCGCTCTCACGTTCCTCATAAAAACCATTTGCTCGTAGCAGATACGGCAAAATTCAATGCAAAAAAAATGTGTAATGAAATTCAGTGCGAAAAATATTTCATAGTTAGAAGCATTTAGCATATTGCCAAGACACACTCATCAATATTTTTTCAGTTACCGAAGTTTGTAGAAGAGAAAAAAGAAACGCCTGCAATTCCCTTCCAGATCATCTTCGCATAGCTCAACATTGCAGAGAGTGTTACACAATTAAAAATTAGCTTGTTAATGAATTAGTTTTGAAGGATATTTTGATTGCCCATAAATTATTCAGCACTCAATAAATTTATGTTAGAAAAGACTAGTTGAACTGAATTCTAGGGTTCGGTTATTAATATTCAGCAACCAATAGGATCAACTCAAATGTTTTCCCTTACTCAAAAAAGAAAGCGTTTTAAAATTGAGGCATAATGGGTCCAGGAGAGTTGTCTCGGGTCTCCCGTTGCTGATGTCGTAGTAATACGTAGCAAGACCTATTTGCTGCTGCCGGGTTCCCACAATAAATCGTTCAGCCAACACGATGAACCTATCCGTGTGTCATGGATAATGGAATGAACACCATATAAACAATAAAATATATTCTAGTGTATATATTCATAGTATTTTCGTTCTCCTGTAGACTGCATACATATCTATAAAGAACAACAAACTTCAATACTCGCGTCTGTCTCTTGGTCTGTCTATTGAGACTTCACCCATTTTAGGGTGCAGAGAAAGTCAACTGTTTGCTAAAAGTTAGAATTATTTCAGTTGGGGTCATGCATGTACACGTGTTTCATTTATACCCCGTGAGCCAAAAAATAGGCTCCCTCAAAAGCCCGAACCTCAGTTTGGTACATTAAAAATTAAGTCTTTTAAATAGCAGCCACGTGTACATAATACAGTAAAGTTCTTGAGTATGAATTCCGGAAACTGTAATTGTTCGAGAGCCATTGAGAAGTAATTATCATAAATCAGGAAATACTTTCATTTTTGGAGACAAATAATGTCAAAAAACTCGGGTCTTATTGTTCTTCTTTTCTGCATCCCTCGAGAAACGCACCAGCATTTTTCGAGCCTTCATTGTGTCTCACTGTGACTCTGCTATCAGTCGAACCAGAGTGCCGACGTCAGCAAAACAGCGGCTTCCTATCATAGACTGATACTTTTTGTGGGAAGTTTCGGAGTTTTCCAACGTTTCTCAATTTCAAGCTCCGGAAGACAATCGGAAGACAGTCAAGGCAGTCACTAAAATAAAACAGAACATGGCATCTTCCTACAAAGAATTACAGCACAGAGCTTCTGAAGAGGAACAGAGGGTCTTTCAAAATTCAGGATTATCCCTTTGATGGATGCGCCTGCAGATGATTTCGTTTGATGGTTTAGTCAATGAAAGCATCGAAACGAAGGATAAGCAATATGAGGAATTTGTTAGGTAAGATATAAATGAAAGATGGTAATCGCCAGCTGCCTAGTCACTCGCACCTGATTTTTCAAATGTATCGGGAAAACGCAGAGAGCAAGGAAAAAAGCACACAATCGTGGAGTCGAATGGGGAAATTTCTAGCAGTCAACAGGTTTCCATAAAAATAGACGCTGGAATCAAGCTCTGATTTAGAACATGTTTTTCGTGGTTCTAGAACTGAAAATGAAGACCCTATCCAAACTGAAGTCCGTTGAGTCTTCTTCCGTAAAAAATCTAGTACCAGCATGCGCCTTACAATGAAGTACAATAGATGCCCACATAACCCACACAGCTAATACGACTTCTTAAGTAGACATTAGGCGATTAAATCGAACTCAGAGAATTACTAATTACTCAGGCCCCAAAAATATCTTCTTTGAAAAAAAACTCATTTTTACTTCCTAAAAGCGCCTGGAGATGCACTGAGCTGTAGATATGCACAATGCTGTTTGGAGGAGCCAATAAAAACGATCCTCTAGCCGGACACATTTTTCCCTAGCGAAAAAAATCGAGGTGGGAAAGTGAGCATGTCCACAGAAAAACTAAAAGCTATCATGGATTCACAACGACTACCATGCCCTTCATATTTGTGTATCAATTGACAGTCTTTATACGAATCCATTGCATGCAGCACATTACCACGCAATTTTCACGCGTGGTTCGTTTTCAACAGCTGTAATAACTCCATCCATTAATTTAAGAACAGTACTTTTGCGTCCAAAAATAGAAGAATAATTCTTCCATAAGATAATCCAAATGCTTAGACAAGTTTTCATTATTTTTTATAAAGTACTAAACTATATTTCGAAAATCGTAAAACCAAATAAAAACACGCAACATCTTTTCTTCTTCTTCAACGAAAGCGACAACAAACCCGGCGCTAAAGCGCTAGTAAGAATTATGTCGCGCAGGGACCATTCCTCACATTCAGGATTTTCGATAAGAACATTACAACAATAAACTCAACATTTTGAGAGCAAACTTGCGACAAAATCGTTAAGAGGAGTATTTTTAGATTCCATTTCCGTTATATTTCAAACGGCATTCAATTGAAAGAAGCACTGAAAGTCATCACCAGGAGATGCTTCAACTCGGCGGCTTTGGAACGCAACGACCGAACTCGTCTCGATTGCTGACATCAGCAGAATGGCAGCGCCATGTCAACGAACGACCGCAGCTTTGAAACCTTCAATTTTTCCTTCAAATCCACAATTTTTAGTTCAAATACCTGACAGTAAAGTCGACCAATGAGTGCTGCGTCATTAATGTGAAAGGACTAGGAAAAGCGATTTCTGGAATTTTGCGTACGCTCGAAAAGCTAACAAAAATGGCTTGATTTGCGTCACGTATCTAAACGCCTTACATTGTGTCTTACTACATATGTGTCATGTGAATTAGACCACCTCATTCACGACGTACGCCGATTAGATATGCTCTACTCTCCGTTGTTAGAAACGATGTGTACAATCGTACATGGTTTTTTTTAGTCATGTTATGAATAAATGTTAACCATATTATATGTTCTATTGTTTTATTATTCTATACTTATGGAAATGGACTGTGGGATAAAAATGAGGTGAAATTCAGCTATATTTTAATAAGTATTTGAGTTTTAACAGCGATCAATAATGTAAAGGCATTCCTTAAAAGTAAGTTTTGTAAGTTAATAAATAGTGATAATTACGCATTAAATTTCTCCCAGGAACGAGGACCACGCGTCAAGTGTGATGAAGTCCAGTCACAGCTCGATGACTCCCAAACAAAGATTGCTCCACCTTACTCTCAAAAAATAATTTACTTATCGAAAATTGGCTTTTACATGTTAAATATAAATAACATCTAAAAGCCAATACATAAAACTCGTTCATCTCGTCAGAAAACTGAAGTCAATTAAAGTAATATAGTAATGAAGTAAAGGCCGCAATATAAAATATATCCGCAATATATAGCAATATTGCAAAGAGAACTACGGCATCAGCTAGCGCAGACTTTTGATAAACAGAACACTGCGACAGGAACCAGATGTAAGAATTACCACTCAAAAAATCATCACGATACAAAATTGTGACTAGTGCAATATGCTTCCATAAAAATACAGCGTGTCTAAGGTACGCAATTTACAAAATAGCTACTACCTTCGTGCACCTACCTAGCCAACATTTTCTGGAAAAGTAAAAGTATGATATTAGCTGTAGGAGAAAATACGTACTTATATCTCCTCCTCATGCACCTAACTAAATTAGAAAAATATGCGCACAAGTTCTTCATGAAGCATTCATTTTTTCTTGAGCTTCTGGAAAAATTTAGAACGTATGACGAGTTTTCCCTCAAGCCGCTTTCGCGCTACTTTCATTGCTGCCTCTTGCACCAATTAACCACGTGTAGAGTATTCAGAGTAACTGTGGTCTTCCACTTTACAACAAGATATCAATAAAATAACGGGAATCAGGCATAAAACAATTAACATTATTTTAAAACTTCATAGCCTCGGCTAAGAACAGTTTTAACTCATCTTCCTTTAACAAGGAGATTGCGAGAATAACTAATCGAGACGTACAAACACCTTAATATTATGTTAGGTCCAGACGGGGTTTTCGTCAGAGCCAATAACATACATGTACTTACCATAAACTAATAATAAAAAACTTCAGGACATTAAAGGGCGTAAATATTTTCTCAGTAACAATAGTTAGAATCTGGAACCAGCTGCTGGAAATATCGTCGACACCGGAAACACATTTAAAATCATTTTAACAAACAAAGAACAAGAAACTTACCAGCATTCTCAAGTACTGACGCGAGGCACATCGGAGCTCCAGAGAAAGAAAGAGAAAAAAGAACAAGCGTAAGCAACCAAGCTACATCAAAATTTACGTTTGTCTCAAAATTACTTACAATTCTTGTAGTGCGTCACTGAAGTGCCGACAACATGATATGAAATAAAGAAAAAGCCACGATTCTAATAGTTCTGATTATATGAGAATATCACGACCATCATGTGAAAAGATCCTACCCCTACAGAACGGACGTCTATTGATGTTAAAAGGAACGTTCCCAAGTTAAAGTGGAGCCTGAAGATAAATGACAGTGAGCGTGAGAACTACTCTTCCACCTTATCTGTGATGCATGAGTGATGTGTCACCTCATGGAACTGAGATGGTAACTCAAGCCTGGACTTCTCAGCTCATTGCTGTTATTTTATTCTATGGTTATTGGGTCATAATGAACAACAAATATAATAAAGAAGACTAGTCATCATTTTAGTTCTTTGTCTCGTGTTATTATTTTTATGTTTGGCCTAGTATCGTAATAGTTTTCGACCCATTATTACTCTAAATATCAGTCCAGAGTTATTTTAACTACCACTTCTGAGTTATTTTAATCATCGGTTTTAATCATTTACGAAAGAACGTGAAGCAACAACTGAAGTATTGAAGTTAAGATTGTTTTGCTGCAGCTTGCAGTAACTTCTCGCTCATACCTGCGCAGAAAACAAACACAAGTTACTTAGTACCGCTACAAACACAAATTTACAACAAATTATCAAAAATCATACGTACAAAGGTCGCACAATAGTAGCTTTCATCCTGATCTTGTCTAAAGGAAGTGTTAAGATATTGAACCCCGTACTGTTCTTCTTATTTCAAACATGCAAGACAATATCATGCAGAAATATTTTGAGCTAGCGACAAGATTCCATATTGCCCAAAGAAGTAAAGGTTTAATCAAAATCGTGACCAATTTAAACGAAAACTATTTACTCATGGCTTCCTTTTTTGTTAGAAATAAATTTTCTTCGTTTTTATGAGCAAAAGACATTTTTGAGTTCAGTTGGGATATTCTAATAAATATATTCTATATAAATATATTAATAAAGCCAATATTTGAAAATATGTCATTGGAAATTTATATAGCCCTCACAATTCATCGAACGTTTACTCTTCGCTGTTAATTCAATCCGCCTTCCTGTTTTTTACTCATAATTATAATAAATTCTTCTTCAAGTTTAAATACATTTTAAATATCCATGGATAGTGCAATATTTAGTAAATCATAAACGCAGAGTAACTTTTCACAGTTTTTTATGTATTTATTATTACGTCAGAATAGCTATTGCAAACTGTAAGTGTCTAATGCATACACGAGATTCCCTTCCCCTCCAATTAATTACAAGCGCAAAGTGATGGTACATTAGTATTGGGCTCAGTGCCATTTTGGACAATGACTAACAATCTTTTTGTAAAAAATGTTAATCATAATTTGAAAGAAATGCACAAATGAGCGCAAAGGTAGACTCTTGGTACATTGTTGAGAGGAGATCGTGAGAGGAGATCGTGAGAGGAGATCGTGAGAGGAGATCGTGAGAGGAGATCGTGTGAGGAGATCTAGTCCATAAACTACACTGCCATCGCAACTACCAGGTTATCACTCAGCTTTGGATTTTAAACTCATAATTATCATACAGCCCTGCTTCAGAATGGAATATTTTAGCAATGTACTGATAGCATAACAAGTTAATTTCAATAGTTAATTAGTGTAGTAACTCAAATTCATCACGATGCAAAGTTACAGCACGTAACTGGGCAAGAACACAATCGAGCTCCAAGTTCACCTGACGGCAGCTGCGACGCCTCAACTAGGAGAGGTGCCTGTGCGTGATTGGCCAGGAAGCTTCTCTCACTCTCCGTCAGCTGTCCTACGCTCGATAGCTGCTGCAGGAGGCTGACCTTTGTTAGGAAAAGTGTTGGAATTATTTCAGCTGCTCCAAGCAAAGTGTTACAATTATTTCAGCTGCTGCAAGAGGTTGACTTGCTCCACGCCTAATGCAACAACTAAAAATAGAAGCCAATCTTTCTCGTACTGCACCACTTTCATCCTGGTGGAAAAAAATGAATTAGAAGACAAAAGATACCACTATCGGCCCACCGTGAGGGCTAGCTCTGCCAGTCATACAGTTATGGATGAAAGAAAGATCATGACTGAAGGAAAGCAAGATTAATAAACAATTAAGAATCAAAGCACTCTTACGGCATAGGATTTGGGTAGCAAACTAAGAACATACAAAACAACTTGTTCCTGTTGTCATATTCTATTCTATTCTTATGTATGGAGAGAAATCTGAGATGTGAGCCTATGTTCCAAAACGCAACCTATTCAACAATTGTTTATACACGCAAATATCCAAAGCTTCTTACACATTAACACGATGAATAAAAAAGAGAGCAGAAGCGCTTCCATTAGCAGTAAGTATAATGGAATGCAGTTACATAAAATGAGTGAAAGTTTGATCATGATCAGCCATATAAGAAGTTTGCCCCGTCGTACCAGCAGCACCCACGGAAAATAATGCCAACCACGCAATCTGCTGCTCGGAGTCAAGATTAGAGCAAATACTCATATACTGTATTAACGTATAAGGTATTTTATCCGACGAAGGTCTTCGTAAGACATTGCGGTAGAGGGTATTTATAACCGACAAAACTTATCATTAATATATTCCTGGTTTAGCTACCGCAGCCACAACAAAAGTGATCAAGAGGCAGTCGTCTGATTTTGAGGGTCATGTATCTTTGAGGAAATATGAGTATCCGAGTTAGCAGTATGGTCTTATTTATGGTAGCCACATTTCAGATGACGGTTAGAGGTAGTACCCCACGGTTTCAATGCCCGTCCACGGCAATACCCCATTCCTGTATAACGGACAAAAATATTCTTACGTTATTGCTGATGAAGATACGCATAACCAACGAATATATTGAGTTTTAGCCGATAAATTGATATTTAGGTATTGCCACTGGGGTTTTTTGACACTAACAAGTTATAATGACCAAGTTATTTCTTGACTGCTCAAAATAATACGTAAATTACCACTCATGTAACATACAGAAAACACTTGAATTTGAACGAAACCATTAGAATATAGGATCAAAATGGAAAGTTTCTAACGTACTTCCTATGGTCCACATAGGAAAATAAGTAGAGGAACAAACCTTGGCGTCGGTGTAAGCAAGGTTGGTGAGAGAGTTAGCGTGGAATTGTAGGTCCAGACCTCGCACTTCCTCACGCAGCTGCGCGGTGGCATCACGCCCCAGATGACGTGAGGGTCCAGTGACCTGCTGCACAGCAGTGGAGAAGTGGTGATGATATGTTGCACAGCAGTGGAGAAGTGGTGATGATAATGTGTTGCACAGCAGTAGAGAAATGGTGATGAAAGCATGTTGCACAGCATGAATATTTTCATCGGTAATGCGAGGCAAAGAAGGTAGGCTAGTTATCATAAAATCAAACTCAACAAAGCACTTGTCAGTATCTATGGTCCACACAACCAAATCCAGTCTCAAAGTTACCTTATTTTCAGAGCACTTACGGGTAGTTGTGATACCAACACTCCAATCCAGTGCTTCTAAGTTTAACTCTGGAGCACCAAATTTCCTATAAACCTAGACCTACATCTGGGAGTCGTCTAGGTGTAGTTGAGAGCTATGTGAAACATACCGTGAGCTAACATCAGTGATTATAACGTCGCCAGCTACTTTCCCCCTTGAAATAAATCAATAACATGTTCATGTAATCGAGCTGTGTATTAAGAACACATATGAACACCCACGTTTTGTCCCAATGGCGAGCCTCCTTGCATGCTCTTTAAAGTTGTCTCGGTCTCATGCAGCCGCTTAGTTATGCTGCTCTTCATCTCAGCGTATTCCTCTTCAGACAAATCCTCCCTGGAAGCAAACGAGAAATCTAGTGTAAACCAGACACGAACTACCAGTGTCATCATTACTTCGAAAGCACGGGCTTCCAAAAAATGTATAAGCATGAATGACGCTACACGTTTATTGTACTGTAACACAAAAACTGATCATGCATAGAAACATAATCAGTAATTGCAATTTTAGGAAAAATTAATTGAAAGGTTCTAGTTAATTTCAAGTGCACAGAAGTGTTAGACAAGGAGGTACAAGCTCTCTCATGCCTTTTACAGAATGCCTAGCAAAAGCATTCCGGAAACTCAGTGGTGATGAGATATTAAACTGGTCAACAATACAATCATTTTTGCGAACAATGTGCAGGAATTGCAGCAAATGCTCAATGAACTCAACATGGACAGTAAAAAATCGGCCCATCTATGAATCTCAACAAAACTAAGATCATTAAAAACGATTACGTAGATGAGAATGATCACGATTAATAACAGAAATAGAAGTAGTAGAGCACTACATTTACGTAGACTGACGTTGAACGTCTTTATCCAACAACAGACTTTTGACGGTTGACATGATGATACTGCTGCTGAATCTGAAGGTGCCAGAACGGATTTCACAAGAGGAGGTAAAAACATCACGCAGACCTAAGACACCAACGGCATAGTCCTGTTCACAGCTAAACCTTGACCCTGCTACTTTCAACCTACTTATAAGGAAATAATGGTACTAGCATATAAAACACGTGGAGTTCAGAACCAACAACACAGTGAGAGATGCCGTCAATCTTTAGTGTCATAACTGATGACGTGTTGAACACCACAGCAATCCTGGGCGTTGGCGTTACACTTACATGAGAGAAATGCACAACAATCAAAAGATAAAATATTCTAGAAACGAACGTTTATTTGGGTTTCTTTTATTTCTCTGCTACAAAGTCATTCCTCAGGCAGAGTACGAGCAATTATCAGTTATCAACCGAAACAAAAAATAGGTAAAACACAAAAATATATCAGTGATACTTCATACCCAGAAATCTGGTTGTATTTCTATGGTTTTCATGTACTAAATAAATGCTTAAGATTAAACATCTAATTCGGATTGAAAGAAATATTGAAAAAAAGAAAAATTCAGCTCGCAAACTTACTTCATTTCTTCGAGATCTTCCAGTTCCTCGTGCAGTCTTGCGAGCTGCTTCTGGACACAACCAAGCAGCTGCTGCACGCCGATGTCAGACATGTTCTCCACGCTATGATGCTCTCTCAACAATATCACTTCTCATGGAAAAAAATAACACGAGTTACCCTCAACTTTTGAAACAGCGCACTTTTGCAGTTAGTCTTTTCGATATTGAAGGGATATATTTGCCCCAGCAGTAAGAAACATTTACACTATAAATAGATTCATAATTTAGAAACGTGTATTTATGAGCTAATGTAGCCGGATCGAAAGTCGGATCGAAAGGGTTAAACTTACAAAGCTCTCAAAAGTCTTGGTGACGTGCAATTACAACCATTGTTTATTTTTATCCACCATTCTTGCTCATTGTAAGAGACCGCCATGGCAAAATTCGGGGAAGATTCAATGTAAATGGCACCTCACACCAAAGCGTGAAATTAAATGTCTCAGTTGACACAGCCCACAATGCTGACAAAAAGGCTAAGAACCTTCTAAGACAAAAAAAGAAGAATAAAGATTTAGAAACAAAGACACTCGTGCATGAGGTCTGTTGCACGGCACGCTAGTCTCCCTCACAACGAAGCAGAAAGATAATTCCTAATGAACTGAAAACTAAATATACAACAGATTCTTGAACCAAGTATTACAGAGTCCGCCATGATTATCTCCGTTAGCTACAAGAAAAGCTAATTTTTCAAGGTACATTGGAGGAGTTATCAACTCATGCCCTACAAAGAGCGCAATTCGGAAATTTAACATGTCCCAAAAAAAAGCTTCAATCCTCAGGACACGCAGGACGAGTTCCCACAGAGCAAGTCTCTTGCGAGGGAGATGGACGGTTAGCATCAAAACTACACTAGTAAAATTTTCACACAATAAAGCAGTAGACAAGACACACAAAAATATTTCACGTGTTGACACACTCAAAAGCTACACACACACTGGTCCAGCACGAGTCTACTGGGGGCCCAGCAGCAACTCACACACTGGCCCAGCACGAGTCTACTGGAAGCCCAGCAGCAACTCACACACTGGCCCAGCACGAGTCTACTGGAAGCCCAGCAGCAACTCACACACTGGCCCAGCACAAGTCTGCAAGGGGCCCAGGGAGTGCAGCTGTTCCCTTGAGTACCAGGCAACGCACAGCCCAGATGCAGCTGTCTGGGCTCACAGACCCAGACTTCTGCCTCTGAGTTCTGGGCGCCCCAGCCTCCCCTGGGGCTCAGTTGGTGCCCAGTAATGCTCTCAGAGACCAATAATTCCTCCTCAATTTGTGTACGAACGCATTTGTAATCGTTAGTATCGTTGGCACATAGAAAATAATATTGGAAGAACAACAATGTTATTCGTACCGACAAAATATTGTCAGACCAACGACATTAACGAAGAGGGAAGCAGTATAGTTTGAATTGAAACGTTTGCTGCGATAAATGAACGTCTTGCGCGAACACTGAGAACAGAAAAACCCTCAAAAAAGCTCAATTTATTCTTAAATACACAATAGGTTCGGGGTCTAATTTTATCGAATTGAGATTAGAGTTCGCTTCTTATCTATAAAATTTATAGACAAAGTATCCATAAATCCTAGAATGAAGTTATGAACCTTCTCCACATTCATCAAAGTGAACTTTTTCTCAAGTTAAATTTTAGGAACAAAACTCGCCCCCTTTTTCGAGTCCAGACCACATATATTTGAAGGCAGCTTGTAAGGTAGACTTCTGTCATGAAACTCTTTTTGAGTACGGATTCTAGAACTAAAAATCACCTCTTAAGGTGGAAGACGAGTGGGGGAAGCTATGATGGATCAAGAAATAAGTCAATCAACAAAACACAACTTTCTCAGTGCTAAATTCAGTTGAAAAACACAGATACGTATTAATAGTTTTCAGTGAGGAAAAAGACTACGTAATAATCAGAAAACTAAGTAAATATATTCAGCGAGTAAAAAAACTAAGTAATAAGCAAGCGACTAAATGAATATTTTCGCTGAGAAAAAACACTCAGTAAACCGCAGTAAAAAAATAAGTGAATATTGTGAGAGCGCACATCACAGTAACAATAAAACAAGACAAAAAGAACATTTAAGACACGCCTGTGTGAGGTCATTGCCTCTCAAGATGCACAGTAAAGTTCAAGCTAGTGCTATATTTCATTTTATTATATATTTAGTATAGAATTTAGTGACTGTATGAGCTACAATTGTACATCAAGTCAGGGAGGTTAAGTACAAAAAGAAACATTGAACAATGAATTCAATACACCAAACATGACGTCACTCGTGCAGGTCTGCTGTAAAAATGTCACGCTCTGAGAGGAAAGAAAAATAGCAAAACAGAAAAATTGTCATCTGAACTTCTGAATTAAATCCACAACAGATTCCGGATAAAAGTGTTGCTGATTTTGCGGTGGGTAGCTAGGGCTGTCTCTGAGGAGCGCAAAGTCCCCAATGTATACAGTTTAATTCGAGGACAGACACGATAAGCATACGCACGAGTGGAGCTCAGGAATCCTACATTGCCTCAGAGGAGCACAAAATTTCCTTGATCAGTAGAAAAACAATCCTCTTCACCTACGGAAAGGTATAACAATAAAAAAACAGGCATTTTCCCACCAGTTGCACTCTTATGTGCAGTCAAGGCACAAGATGAGTACAGTGTGGAACAAGCATCTCAGGTCTTATGCTGCGTTAAGACGGTTGAAATCTAGTTCAACATTCAATATACCAAACCCCAATAATTGAGAAAAGGTAAAAGAACAAATAAAATTTGAGTACAATCAAGCAACACAATTTTTCAAATTACTATAAAACAACAAAAAGGAGACAATTAGAAACAGAATTTTACAGAATTTTATTCTATCAAATTTTAAGCTTGAAAATACACATACAAGTCAATAAGGTAAAGGACCAATTAAAAGCTTTTAAAATTATTTGAACTTTTATTTGCTATAAATTTGATATAAATATTTTCCTATCTATACAAGAGTTTCCTTCGTAACAACAGGACGCGTTTGCTTACACTTTAAACAGAGCAACGAGACAAGCGGCAGGCAAGACCACTCATGAAATGGTTCCTAACGAGAAAACGAAGCGAACAGGCGCAACAAATATGGTTAGAACCAACATACGATAATTGAAGAACCACAACACGACATACACTCCAGTCTCAGTTTAATGGACCCAACTTTTAAAGGGCTTCGGAAACAACAGACAAACTCAACGACCGGACCATGTACATAAATGTTGAATTTGCTGTATTATAGCGTATTTATTTACACCATACAAGTATTTAACGTTGTCAAACTAGAGTGTTGTTTATTAATTAAAAGTATAAGATTTAATTATTCCTATTTCTTACGAAATTGTTGATAGTAGACGGTTGGGTTGGTAACTACGGGCAATCGGACACAACGGACAGAAAGTTACCCCTACGAGTTAGTTGAATCGAGGAGCGAGTGTACAGGGTGCAGCAACCTAACTTCCTTTTTTCAAAGCACTTTGCTTTGGAAAAAAGGAATTTGTGTTGCCGCACCCTGTACCTACCGTCGACGTCAAAGAAGCTGTCAAGAAAATATCAGGTATTTGGCAGCAAAACTTAGCTATTCCACGAAAATGTGATTCCATCGTGTTGATGAGCCACAGAGATGATGATGCACACACGATGAGTTCAGAAGCAAAACGACATAGCTTTTTGATAGCTATGAAATGCAAATAATAGTTATCTTCATGAAGTATAGCTGAAATTATTCCACAGGTAGATGTTAACGCAACTTTTTTATTCATCACGTAGCAGTTAAAAATACGAAGAAAATTTATCCTTGCCGAGATACATCAGTACTTTGACTTCCAATTGTGCTAGGGCCCTACAAGTCCTTAGCGAAGTTACCTAGAAAAATCCTGTGAAAACGCGTTTTTGAAAACTGAAAATTGAATTACAGCCTTTTTTAAAATTCGTACGAAGATTCAACAGCTCAAGTATCCGCTGAAGTCACACGGAAATCTTCATTTCACCACAGCTAACTAAAGCCAATTTGGGTAGAATTGGATGGGAAATAGACATGCAATTGTGCGAACATTTGTCCACTACCAACATCTCACTCAAATACAGTTTCTGATACCGTAACAGTAACACTGAGACGGTCACAGTATCACTTATACATTCACGGTATCACTGACACTTACGGTATGAATGATACCGTTACGGTAACACTTATACCATTACGTTAACTGTATACTGGCAGCATCAGATGCAGGCCTCGGTGTTGAGAAAACTTCTTTCAGTGGTAACGTTAATCAATAATTACGCAAAACATTGAACACGTCTTAGTTATTTAGCTGTAAATAATTGTAACAACTACTCAGTAAGCTTAAATATCACAATTTCGTGAGACAGGATAAGGATTTATACATAAAGCAGCAAATTAATTTTCCAAGCAAGCCCAATCCCGATTAATAAATGCAATTTCGACTGAATCATAAAAATATGATGAAATTAGTTCCTCTGAAGGAACTGAAACTTGCATCCAAGTTTTACTAAATGAAGATACAAGTATACACTCACCTGAAAAACAGGAATCGTAGAAAATTGCATAAATGACCAAATCCTACAAAATACGACACAAACAGCCCACACAAAAACACTCGATTAACCTCGCTCTGCGTCCACGGCAAATGTAACTGAAGACTCGAAAGAGCTACTCAACTGAAAAATTCTAACCAGCGACTCAAGTGTGATGTTCAAGTCCCGCTACAGAAGATGCGCCATCAGTAAAATAGTGCATGCAACAAAAATTTATACTTACTGAAGAGAAGTTAACAGCACGGCTGTTGTAGGCAACATCCACAAAAACACTCTGTCTAAAATGAAATCAAAAGCCTGGTAAAGAGCACGGACCTTGAAAATACAATGAAATAAATTTCGACTAAGAAGGAAGGCTTTATCCTACCTACACAGCGTAATAAACGACCAATATTATTTATAAGTACAGACAGTCCTATGGACGAAAGCAGACAACACTTTATACAAACAAAATTAGGAGTTATAACACTGCTACTTGTTATCTACGTGGTAAGGACATCTGAGACCATAAACAGACATCCATAAGCTGTCTCATATTCAACCATATATACCGAGCCCTTATTGGTCGAGCTCTGAGGTTGTCACATTTCAACCCTCCTATTAAATTACTCCAATATTATAATTATTATTATACTACCTCAAATTCAGCACACGTCAGAGTGATCCAAACTAACCCAGCATGAATGATATGAAAATGCTGACAACATTCTCACTAAGAAGAAACGTTCGTTTTCATTGAAAATGAATTTTTAAATTCGAGCAAGTACGAGGCTGATCTTAGGGAAGCCACACAATCGAACAATCATGAATGAAAAACAGGGAACTCGAGCGTTGGCATTTAATAGGAGGGTTAAAAACTAGCGAATTAGTTAAACATTAGTTAAGAAAAAGTAATGTCTCTTAACGCTACGGAGGGCAGGTACGGCTGATCAGCAACAGCTGACGTGTTCACGACAATCACACCTTGTATCCAGGTCTCCAGGCTGATGCGGTCATGATCAATAACAAACGCTGTTTAAAGTAGTCAGGCAGGCCAAAATAAGCTCGAAAAACTCGCACGATAATAACCAATGTCACCTGTGCTACGAAAAAAATTAGCGAGCTTTAAGGTTTTCAACATACATTAATGAAACGTACTCCTACCAGCTGGTATTCATCATACGCGGTATAATAACAAACGAAAATACGAAAGATATTTTAACATTAGGTAAAGACGCACGTTCTTGTAAAGCGAGATCCTTGACTTTCGTTTATTAAATATTCGGTCATACATTACGGAGATTCAGTCACACAAACTACAAGTAAAAGCGAACCTCAGTTTTACAGCAAGCACCTTGGAAATTCACAAGCACCATCTTACAGCCACAACACACTTGGGTATACGAGTCAACCGACCTTAAACGCTTCCTAAAAACAAGCAGTAGATGAAACAACAAATTGTGTTACCAAATTATCGGTCACATGTGAGAGAGGTCGCTGCCATGTTATCGTCACATGAAGACATAGTGAACTCATAATTCCTAACAGAATTCAGTATTCGTAGTACCCACACATCACACTGACTTTAAGGGTTAATTTAAACACGTAAACGAATACTTTTGCCAGAAAGAAAAGTAAATCTCAAAAAGCTGACGTTATGGCGAGCTGATAGCTTTTTAACTGATATTCTGGCTAACACTCAAAAACATCGGGCTCCATTTTGAAACCTTGCACGCTATTTCACGAATAGAAGATCGACCGATGTTGCGTAATTCGTTGCTATACCAGCAACGGAGACGGTACTCACACTCTTTTATTAATCATTCTTATTATATTTTTGGTTCAACCACCGCAATCCTAATAGACGCAATCTCAAGCAGCGATGCACGCTATCTAAAGGTATTTTTCTTTGATTTTTGGATCTCTCATCATTTAAAACTAAGAGGAGATATCAGAGTTCTCAGTCTGAGGTACTGATCAGCACCAACTGACTATTCGGTCAAGCGCTCCCACAACAAGCCAGCAGCTCGTGCACATGCAATTTCAGTACAGCATCCAGACAACAGATGAATAACTTATCAGTTCTAGCTATCAAATTGCGCTAATCCTCAAATTTGCAAAAGATCTAAGGCAAAATAGAATGTTCCATAAATGAAAAGTAAAATATCGAGGCAAATGAATAATAGGTATCCCCAAGTCCAAGTACAGATCCATTTCTAAATCGCTAATAGAGAAACTTGACAAGAGACAAAGTCAGCCTCTACTTTACAATCAAATCCCATGAACGAAAAACAGGAAATTAAAGATAAAATAAACGTCCATTACTCCGTATGCTGAATTATCAACTTCCAAGCTACACTCAATAGAACCAAACTGCTCACGTAGATATGTGATACTTTCCGTTGTCTTTAATGAAGGTTGAGGTCCGACTGAAATCCCCAACATCGGAACAGCGAGCATGAGGGTGAACCGCAACAGACTGCTCAGACGTCGTTCTTGGCGACATCCAATTAGTAATATACGAAATAAGTTGTAAGAAAAAATAACGCGCTTAAATTACGAGTAAGTTGTGTCGGTAGGGGATGGTAGGAGAGTATACTTGATGAGGCACGGGTGAACAACAGACTTACATGCACAACTCTTGTAGACCATGACCACACCTAAATCATGGAAAAACTTGACGAGGAATTAAATTGATCTGAAATTGAATTCATTCCTGTCAAATATGCACTTGAATTTAGTTCATTTGTAACGTGCACATTCTACTCTATATCTCGTTTACCGAAAATGTAGCGAAGAAATAAGAACCTCAAGAAAATTGAATTATAATTAATTAGAGTAGGATGTGCACACAAGTCACAGCCGGAGAAAACAAGATTTTTAATTAGTCAGCAAATTGTTGAAAGTAAACTCTGTGGACTGATGCAAAATATTCAACAAATCAGAGCCTGAAAGATGAATTAAGACGAGCATTTCGCTATTCTTAATTCGAGCACAAGTTACGTATGATTTCAATGTGGCAGTGATTCTTGGTACTGGCTTTATGGGTCTCATATTTTGCACGCGTGACGTTCTCATGTGATGCAGTCATACACACACAAGTTATATTCTAAGAAAAAGAGCTATACTCAAAACTGTCTCTCATTGGTTACAAATTAAGATAAAACGATTGGGATGAAATTATACAGAAACTTCAAGCATTATGCCACGTAAAGCTTATCTGGTATTTTCTAATTTCTTTGTAAAGAAAATGAGCAAGCGATATCAATCAGAAAATAAATTTTAATAATTCCTCAGAAACGTCAACAAAAAACAAATTTTCCATATTCTGATTAATGAATTCCTTCAAATTCCTTTCATGTTATATCTAATAAGAGACGAGCTTTTGACCACGGCTGACGAACACTTTCAAATGAACGAATATTGCAGTTCCAGGGAAGCTATTCAACATAAGCTGCAATGTGAGAGATCATTTGGCATTTATGAGCAAGAAAAATGACTTTAAAAGTTCCAGGAGCTATACTGAGCCTTACAGTCTGGCCTGCAGCACCTGACGCTTAAGAAATGAAATATTTGTTCTCTCATTACTGTACATGATTATATCTTCATAGAATTTTGTTTGAATTTAACAAGCCCACTGAGGAAGCTACATGAAAGGGACGCATGTAATACACAAACAGAGAAGTATACCAAGCAGTGAGATGCATCCAAACAATCACTCCACAATCATAGGTGGCAAATCAACAAAATTCGCGCGAAGTTTTAATAGCTCTGCTATTCTGTAAAAATAATTCCCTTTTAACAATGTTTTAATAGATGTGTCAGAGTGTTGTCTGGGAGTTACATGTTCTCACAGGAGTCCAGGATTAGGTCTTCAAATACGGTTGCCCTCATTTTATCACATATTGTACAAGTGTGACGGCACAAGCCTCGTGTGAAAGTGGAAAGAACTTCGGACGAAGTTCTAGAGATATGAGATATCTTTCAGGAACCGCGTGAAAACATGCACTAAAAACACAGATATCGCAATCGCAGTCTGATTTAAATGTAAGTTAACGTGAATTACAGTGCAATTCCCTTAATCACAGTAGAATACACGGTAATCCACAGAAATCATAAACCGTCTGAAAACACTGTTAGACAAAGCCTCGTAGAATAAAATTTAACTCAATTGTCGTCGTCAATGTACCCAATTATTTTAAACAAAAATTCGCCCATAGGCTACAATTATTTAGGACAAATTCATAATCTCACTACACGAGTGTTGTTCCATTAAAAAAATTGGAATTATTACACTTTGATAATGAACAAAATTGTAAGCACAGAATAAAAAGAGCTTTTAAAAATGCACGCAAATCACCACAGATACACCACAACTCGGACCAAGCAATGCTGCTACTGAGCTCCATGGAGCTTTTGGTTGCGTTCCAACAGCACAATGCAGAAAAAACAGTGAAGCGACCTCTCAGATCTTGGCCTTGTCGAACAGAATGCCTTTGTTGATGTAGAGCTCCTCGTAACAACCCTGCTGCTGTAGCTCCACGGCCTGAAGCTTCTTCAGCACCAGCATCGTGTAGAACATACGAGCAACCTGCCATTGTGGACATGTGATCAGCATAATTGTTATTTAGAAATAAATTAGAAGCTAATGACCTATGATTCAAGGTAAAAAGGTTTCTTCAGCACCAGCACCGTGTACGACATCCCCACCACCTGCCATGTTGGAGATGTGATCTGTACAGAAACATTAGAATAGTTCTGTTCTATTGATATTATATTGGTTGTTGTTTTTACTTACCGTAGTTGATGGCAAAACTTAACATGAAACAAAGAGTTAGCCTCTACAAAAACAAATAAATGCTATGAACAAAAAAGTATCAATAATATACACCTACCCTGTAACAGCTACCTTGCTTCATCTGTTCCTGCCACACAACTAACCTGCTTGCGGTTTTGGCCTTCAGATAAGTTAGAGAAGACGATGGTGTCCGTCCGTAGAGTTTTCTTGATCTGCCTGAAGGTGTGAGCGGCACGCTTGTTCACAACTCGTTCCTCAAACTCTTCGTAGGTCTCGTCTTCAGCTTGTTCCTGGGAGAAGTAGGGCAGTCAGTACAGTTCTTACTCATAAGTGCTCTATTCCCTATAATGCACTGTACAATGAACTTGTGTTAGGTGTAACGAAGTTGTATGATGTGATGAAGTTGTACAATGTGTAAGGAAGTTATATAATATGTAAGGAAGTTGTACATATGTGTAATGTATAATTACACATGAACTGAATAATTAAATTGGATAGTGTATAATGAAATAGTATAACGTACAATAGAGTTCTATTTTGCATAAATATATTATACAATGTATGATATAAATGCCCATTCGGACCAACTGACGTATTAGGTGCTGCCAAAAGGCACATAGTTCGGAGCCATATTTTGCTGAATTCTATACAAACAATTTAAGACAACCTATGACAACACATACATAAATGAAGACTAGTGAAGATAAGAATAGAAATAAAAACTAACCTCATCAGGATGGGGCGAGGTAGGGGGCGGAGAGAAGGCCAGGTTAGCTGAAGAAGGAGGAGGTGGTGCAGGAGGCGGGACCTGGTGTGGCATCATGGCCTCCATGATGGCGGAGTCTGCAGTCTGAACACAACACGACGATACAATAGCGATAAAATGTACTCAACATAAATCTCAACGGCATGAATATCATACACAGGAGCAGTTCTTACTACCGCTGTACCATGTATGAGTTTCTATACTACAAGCAGGCACTTCACTAAAATGTTGACTCTCACGGAGAAGGATTTTCTGGAAGGAAGTCCTTCAGTGGTCCTGAAAAGCTTCTTCATGTGCGGAGTCCGAAGAAAAGAAAGTATACTGAAGACTTACCGTTCATGACCTTAATACTTTTGATACCGTTCATGAACTCAATCCTTTTCCATTTTTCCTTCTGATTTTAACCAATAACTCACCTTAATACGAAAGTAACAATCCTGCTTGTAAATTAGTATCATAGTATACAGCATGCCATGTTTCAAGAGATCCACTTATCAAAGAAGATAACCAAGCAAGTTTCTCCACACAATAAAAAAAAAGGGTACAGTCACTAACCTGGACGCCATTAGTTAATTCTGGCTCAGCAGGTGCCGGTGGCACATCCACTTCCATGGGCGTCTCATCCACAACAGGCGCAGGCTCCTCCACGGGAGCAGGGGGCGCAGGGGGCACGGCCGGCACAGGCACGTCCTCCTCAGGTGGTGCCGGGGCCAGGGCTGGTGCTGGAGCTGGCTCAGGCTGTGCAGGTAGTGCCTCTACTTCATCGTCTGGAGCTTCTGCCGCTGCTGCAGCCGCCGTCTGTTGGTGATCTGCCACCAACTGCACAGCAGTACAATTGTTACAATACAGCGTGTGTCACTTTGTAGCTGATATGAGGACGTTTATATTTGAAAACACAAACACAATTCGTAGAGGCAGATCAACTGTACAAAAGAACATTCGTTACTTTACACTGAAGATCATTTTACACGGCATTTTAAAAAGTTCGAATTGAAAAGCTTCCTCATTTTCTTAGAGTAGCAAAGCAAGTTGTTTTTCCCTTGAAAGTGGTTTTCACCAATGATAATTAAACTTTTGAGATCCCTATTTGAAACTCTAAATAATGTAGTGGAACTCATCAAAACTTCTGAACCTTGCTGATGCATTGTACGGGTCATGGAATATACTAGTGAGAAGGATTCTCCTAGTCACCAGATTGACGCAAACAGTGACCTAATTTGAAAAAAGATATCTAATTTGAGTAGAGTGCCATAATTTGAGAAAAAAGTAAGCTAATTTAAGTAAAGAGTGACTTGAATTGAGCAAAGAGTGACCTAATTCGAGCAACAGGCACCTAATTTGAGCATAGAGTGATCAAATGCAAGTAAAAGTGTCCATTAAAAAGAACCGTGACCTAAAGGAGCAATGAACTGAGCTGAACAGAGCATGAAGTGACGTGAATAAAGTATACTGCGACCTGAACAAGCCTAAATGACTTGAATAAGCATAAATGACTTGAATAAGCATAAATAACCTGAATAAGCATGAATGACTTGAATAAAGCAACAACTGACGTGACTTGAAAGTGACAGCCTACAGCAACAATAACTCGACTGCAACTCCAACTGACCTGATTAAAGCTCTCCTCCACACTGGGCCTGGGCAGAGGAGTGAGAGGCTGAGCTGCAGGGTCGTCCTCAACAGCAGGAAGAGGGGCAGGGGCAGGGGTGGTAGGAGGAGGTGCGGGGGTGAAGGGTGGGGGTGGAGACATGAGGTGGTCGTCCATGTGGTGGTCCATAATATCATCAGGCTCGCTGTGACGGCTCTTGCGCGTCCGCACCATCTGAACAAATAATCAAGAAACATCACAACGGTAAGGTGTGTGAAGCACGAACCTGCAATACCAAAGATTTTGGTCTAGAATACTGACAGACACTTGACAATGGTTAGGTTACTAAATTATAAAAGTTCAATACCATAGATTTAGATAAAAAGGTAGTATCATAACGGTTAGGTCAGTGAATTATAAAAGTTAAATACCATAGATTTTGGCAAAATGTAATTCATGGCTAAGGCTCATAAGACCTCCGTCCCCTGAAGCATCACGACAACTCAATCCATGGCCCAGAGTGCTGACATATCGAAACAGTGTGGGTCAAAAAACTCCAATTAATGCAGAAAAACAAATAAAAATTTAAAAATCATCATGAGATAAGAAACACAGATAGTAAGCTTTGTCACAAATATTACTGCAATTTTTGTTAGAACAATAGAAGAATCAACCATTAAATCAAAAAGGTGAAATTATACCAAGTTTAATTCTTTGAATTCACATAAAATTTCTATATCTTCCAAAAGTTAGAACATTTTTGCAGTTATGCAAAAATTGCAATTATTCTAAATCAAACAAGAACTACAAACGTTTACTTGAAATTTAAATAAACATTGAGCTTGGATTGTTCTACAGGACGCAGGTCTCTCATATGTATGATTATTGCATTGCTAAAGATAAGTAAGTTGCTTATAATACTAGGTAGTGTATTACAGTATCATCGTGTCACCCATTTTATAAGTAATTCTTTACACAACATGAATATCATACTGCCATTATGAATCCAACAAATAGTCGACACACTGCACCTAGTTATGATACAGTACTTGCTGCACAGTACGATTTTCACGCTTTAGCAAAATTTTACGCCTTTTAAGAAGATTTTTAAACTTCACGAAGATTTTCAAGCCCGAAAATTGTCCAGGTTTAAGAAGATTTTGATGCTACGGCAAGACTTACAAGCATTAGCAGGATGAAAACCTTCAGTTTGCATGAAAGAACAAACCCCAACACACACCTCCTCTGGCTCCTCTTCAAGGTGGTCAGGCTGCTTCCTCTTAGCAGGACGCCCCCGTGTCTTGGTGGGTGCCTTCTCAGTGGCCATGTCTGCATCGTCAGCATCTCGTACCTGCACCACCACACAACCATTTCACTCCCTCTCAACCCTTTCACCACCCAAATTATTTTCATACTCATCAAAATATTGCGTAAATTGCTACTTATCTTTACTAATCTCTATGTAATTTTGCGGCAATTTTGAACGAAACATTTATAATATGAGACTATAGGGGATGATTTTTTAAAGTTTGTTTGGGAAATATTAACCCAACGGTAGCGAAAGGGTTATACATGCACGTACATTTAACATGACCAAATTATCACAGTGTTAAATAGAATCAAATTTCATAATACAAGGTATTTAAATAGAGCCTATTTGCACAGTATATAGTATTTCTATGAAACTTAATGAGTCACAGCGACTGAATTCCACAAGCTTTTACTGAGAGGTTTATGTGAGTCTAAGGAAAATAACATGTACAGTACTATGTGTTTTTTACCTGTCAGTTGCACGAAATAAACTACTGAGTCAATACTTCCTGCATTTGGATAACAAAAAATTGTATACTACGCAACGATATTAATTAGCTGAAGGCGAAGAAAGAAGCCAAAAATTAAGACTAACAGCACTGTATCAACAACTACACATTCAGCCCAAAACCTGACTAGTAACACTTCATGTATTCATCATTAAAAAGGAAAACTATAGAAATCTCACCTGTTCTAAGCTGAGATTTTCAAGCTCTTTGTCTCCAGCCATGCCAAAATCTTCGTTCTGTGTGGGTTCAGAAGTGAGGTGCCGTTGATACATTTTAGACAGGAAGCGAGCGTTGATAGCACGACCAGGCAGCGCAAACAGCTTCTCAACACCACCTGCAACACAATTATAACACTTCTTATTTGAGTCTTGTCATACGTGGTGTTACGTGAATCATCATGGTTAAAAAATTAATTTTGTACAGGTGAAGCAAGTGTTACAAGTATTGTAGTGCTGAGTGTTCCAATTGTCCAGAACCAGGCATGTCTTGTAATTTCGAGAATCAGTTGGTGAAGATAGCAATGAAAGTATGAGTGTCTTAGATTAAGCTCAATACTAAGGATTGGTTAACTAGAAAGGCATAACACAGAATACAATACATGTGAAATAAAGACTGCACAATGCTGCTCAAAAAAAATCAGAAAAATTGACAGAAGAAAACACAATTTGTTTGTGCCTATATGTCATTTGAGTAGATTAGTTTTAAAAAGCAAATAAAAGAAATAAATTTCGTGAGGAGTCAAAAAATGGTGTCAACTACTCCAAAAAGACAAGTTGGTCGAAAATGAATCTTTACTTATTCCCACTGTAAACATTTCGAGCACACGCAAGGTGCAAGATGTGTGAGGTCATAACAAACCACATAGATCTCCAAATGTAAGATGAAAAAATACACAGCACAAACCTGTTTCTTTCCAGTGCATGAGACGCTTGGTGGGCGGGGCCAGATCAAGCGTGTTGACAATATCAGTGGTGTCAGAGAGCTGTGCCTTCATCTCCTCCCCTGAAATATTCTTCACCTCGTCCACAATAAGCTTCCTCTTGCGCTTGGCACGCGGCCACCCATGCCGTATTGCCGAAGCGTCAACAGGAGCCAGGGCAAAGCTCTCTTCTTCGTTCTGTAGCAAGGTAGTCTGGTCCTGCGCTGCTGCAGCTTCCTGCTCTTCTGCAGCTGCTGCTGTCTCTGCAGCACCCTCAGCAGCAGGTTCAGGAACTGCAGGAGGAGGCATGTCTGCTGCAGGAGTGACTGATGGTGCAGGGGAGGCAGGGCGTGAGCCATTCTCTGAACTAGGAGGACTTACAGATGGAGGACCACCGAATCTGTCCATGTCGCCGCCATCATCATCGGAGTCTTCTGTCTTCACGTCATCTTGTGATGATGAGCCAGCCTGAACAGGGGCTTGTGTGTCCGTGGCACTAGCTGGACAGTCGATCTCCATGGGTTGAACAGCCTGTTCACTGCCCATTTGTCCTTCCTGCACACCACTGGCATCTAAACTAGGGCCATCTACTACCATAGGCGTGTCGTCAAACAAGCCTCCTTCAAACAGACCTCCAGGGATCATATCTTGTCCCAAATTGCCCCCAAATCCATCATCCCGTATGGGGGCTTCTAAATCCAAAGCAGAAGTGCCCATGCGGCTCCCACCCAAAGGTGTATTCTCAATTTTAGATGTGGAGGGTTCATCTTTTTCCTTCTCAAGAGCAGAAGTCTCACCAAACATGAGACTCTGGTGTTCTAAGCTCTGACCAATGCTGGCTCCACGCATCAGTTCAGGGGGCTCCTCAAAACCCATGTCACCAAACCCTTCTTCAGCTGTCACTAGGGAAATGTTAGCATAGTCTTCCCTCATGGTGATTTCCTCAGCCCGTGACTGATTGAGTGTGAACTGAGCTTGGATGTCCACATCATTTAGCTCAGCAATGGGTGTGTCAAAATCATGGAATACTTCAGGCAGTGTGATGGCACTCACAGCTGCCTCTCTGATCTCCTCAGGCAAGTCAACCATGCCAGGCCTGAATGCCATCTTGATCTTGACAAAAGCTTCATTGCAATCTGCCAACAGATACTTTGCTTTTCGAGAGTAGATCCTCACAACACCAAGAAGTAGATGACCTGATGTGCGCAGTGCCATCTTCACCTACATACAAATCAAAAATATTAAACATGGTTATGAGCAGTGATGAAAATGTGAGAAGCAAAAAATCACTATGTAAATGTGCAGCAATAATCAAATACCTTGATTTTACTCCTAAAGCAATGCAAAAACCCTTCATTTAGTAAAATTTATTTTACATCAGCAACTCAGTGTATAATAATTATTTGCATCAAATTTATGATACCCCATAAGTGCTGTTGAGATGGAGACCCCACAAAAAATATCAAAATAAGAATGATGTATTCATAGGAGCAACAAACCTAAAGATATAAATAGAGTAACAGTGGCATGCATTCCTTTAGAAGAAAATTGTTTTGAAATTTATTTGAGGTGCACTCCAGAGCAGTAATCCAAATGTTCTTAGTCTAGTAATAGAAGTGTTGCTTAGTCTGTTAATAGTATGTAATGTAATAGTAAGTAATGTTCTTAGTCTAGTAATAGAAGTGTTGCTTAGTCTGGTAATAGTATGTAATGTAATAGTAAGTAATGTTCTTAGTCTAGTAATAGAAGTGTTGCTTAGTCTGTTAATAGTATGTAATGTAATAGTAAGTGATGTTCTTAGTCTAGTAATAGAAGTGTTGCTTAGTCTGGTAATAGTATGTAATGTAATAGTAAGTGATGTTCTTAGTCTAGTAATAGAAGTGTTGCTTAGTCTGTTTATAGTATGTAATGTAATAGTAAGTGATGTTCTTAGTCTAGTAATAGAAGTATTGCTTGTACAACTGTTCTAGTGATGGTGTGTATGAGATCCTCAATGCAGGAACTTCAATCTTCTGAACAAAATTTTCAGGACTCAGTTCCACTCTGGATCTATGAAGAATGTTCATGACTACATTCATATGTGTGATGGTAAGCAAATTTGTAATAATTTAATCTGATTTCACCCCACAGCATGACAAGGAATAAAAATTGACAAAATGATACAGAGATAATGAATTAAAGGTTGATTTAAATTGAGGAGGAAGATGAGCTGTAGTTGCTAAATACAACTTGCATCAATGTTTTCTTACAAGCAGGAAGCTGGTTGACAGAACACTATTCCACAATTTTAGTTCATACAAAAATTAAATTCAAAAGCTATGAAATAGTCATTTAGATACTTTTTTACAACTGCAACCATACACCCAGGTAGATGTTGCTACCAAAGGAGTTGTCCTTCCCTTCAACACATGACAATAAACCTTCAGATGATCTACTCAGAATTTTGTATAAGGCATATAGTGTCCCATGATTTTACTAGTATGATTATTTTCACCAGGACTTTTTTCATTTAATATCTTCTTCAATGAATGTATGAAATAGTAATTGAAAACAGGAAAATTTCCCTGACATACAAATCAAACATATAAAATATCTAATACCCATTTAGAACTGCAATTAACCCTTTGGACACTAATCATACTTCTCATTACCAGAAAAGATTTTTGCATTCACAAAAGCAAAGTTAACCTTATAACAACCAAATTTGTTGTGACAACAAAATATTGTGTAACTTACATTTCTCTTTACTAGTTTGTTACAAAACTTCATCTAACTTCAGATCAGAGAAAAAGTGAATTATTTCCAATGTAATTATTTCTAAGTAATCATTCTAGGGTTAACTTTGCTTGCTGTGAATTCAACCATAGCAAGAGGTGCCATTGGTATCCACATGATTCAAGCTTGACAAACCAGCTAACCATCAAAATACTGAATGCTCTAACACAAGTAGCTAAGTCATAAATCAAATGAGCAGCATCAACTACAGAAACCATAAATTCATTTGCCCCAGACAACAACTCACAAGGCTGGTGATAGAAAAATACCATCTTACCTTGAACTATAAAATGACATCACAGCCAGTGAGAAAATACTTCCTTACCTTGGGCTGCAAAATACCATCAACAGATTTCTCAATATTGGTCTCAAAGACATGAGCCTTTGTTAGTTTCTTGTCCCAATGAGCAGCAAGCCAGATCCTTGCTAGCGGACCCTTCTTGGCCAGCACAAACTGTGCGTAGAACATCTTGCCCTCTTCTGCTTCTTATCTCTGAAAAGAAGTCACTATTTAAAACACATCTAAAATAGCATCCAAAATTTAGTGCATATCTTCAAAAATATAATAACTCTGTTGAGCGAGGTAAAAATGAGGGCAAATGAATTGCGAAGTAGAACAAGACTTGGCCCTCTACTGTCTGACACAAATCTGATGCATGTCCACACTCTACAACAACTCGACAGCTACTGAGTGCTAATGACAATATTTTTGGATTGTTGCTGATTGAATGACATCAGTAATATTTTCCTAGTATGAAACAACCATCATCATGTTTGTTCTGCCAATAATATCAGCATCATTTTAACTATTTCCATGCTTTCAATAAATGACATACAACAGTAGAAGGTTAATATCATTGCTGGAGATACTAGAATTTTCCCCACTCTCTTGAACATGAGCCCAATTTTCTCTTTTGAATCAAGATGTTATAATAAATGCATGAGGCTGCATTTTAACAAAACATTTTTAAGGGCATTTTTTTTTAAATTACATAACAAATTGATGGTATGTCTGTCAAGCAAAACAACTCAAAACTAGTTGGCTTCATCTATGTGTACTTTATTATTTATAAATCACACATAAAGTACAAAACACAACATGCAATGCTAGGATTAATCATAGGACTTGAACTATGCATGCATTTTTTTAAAAGTGTTAAGCCAAAATAAGACAATAATACAAAGAGAGCAATTGTTTTGAACTAGAAATAGATGAAGCTATGGAATTCTATAGAATAACATAAGACTTTGCTACCAAAGAATTAGATGACTTGCAAATTAATGAACAAAACTTAAAGTCAACTCACAACCAACTTCATACATATAGATGTATGTTTACTTGCTCTTTAATAAGTATCTTTCATCATTACAAAATAGAAGTATTTCAGACAAAAATTGCTTCTTATTATTATCTTCTAGGACATAGCCTTTATAGATAAAAAATGAATCTAATCACTTCAAAAAGTCAATTCTATACACATAAGTGAAACAAGCATTTGGCTGCTTACTTTGCTTCCACTTTTCAAGCATTAACTCAGAGT
Organism: Trinorchestia longiramus; assembly: GCA_006783055.1. Taxonomy (NCBI): domain Eukaryota; kingdom Metazoa; phylum Arthropoda; class Malacostraca; order Amphipoda; family Talitridae; genus Trinorchestia; species Trinorchestia longiramus. Next base: position 72,574 of record VCRD01000220.1, read on the forward strand.
ATTTATCATACTATCCATTGAGCAAAATATTTAAAATATATTTCTCTGTAATGATGGCTCAAGTTAGTAGGAATATTTGGTAAAATAAAGAATGCTCTATCCATGCACTGCAAATTGGCAAAGAAAAGGAATCAAATCCTTGTGTCACAACTGCATCAACTTTCATGTTTCTATTGGAGAAGCAATAGACCATTTTACAACTTGACAAAGGATACATATAATTTTACTTCTCAAGTCCACTTTACTAAATTTCACAATGTATTCCAAAACTGCTTTCATCAGATCACATCAAGAACTACTAATGATTTGTGGCCAATTTTTTCAGAATATCTAAACATATTTCAAGATATCGAAGTCCAAACGGCGATAATATACCACAATTCGTCTTAGAAACTCAAATAAATAAATAGACGCAAGAACCATATTAAATTAACTTACAGGGTAAAAATGTAGTTGAACAGTATTTAACCAAATAACTTTTCTATCACTTAGTTCTCCAGCACTTACAACTTTGTTTACAAATTCATAGCGTAAACTAAAGATGGCGTTTATATGGCGCTTGTTTTGAAAAGTATAGACGCTTGTAATCAATAAACAAATGACGATCTGTAAAGCAATGTCCTCCGGTGCAATTCATTTTAAACATTACAGAATTCCACTAGTTCCACACACTATTGGATAATATTTGGTTTCATTTTTTGGAATATCAGTTATTATTTAGTATATCTGTCACATAAAGACATCATGTAACGTGCAGATTTGTGCAATCAAGTTGTATTCCTTTAGACTCCAGTACTCTTCTTAAATGAATTTAGTTCAGCCGGAATTGGACATGAAAAGGCATTAGTTCTACATTGCACGTACAACATAAAAATTCATCATATTCATGTCTATTTTCTTTCAATCCTTAGCATTCTTAAAATTGTTCCTTCATTATTAATTGAATTCAAGAATTAGATGTCAATTTACGTTCAGGGGCAATATACCAATGCAGCATACCGAAGGCAGCCAAGCCATTATGAGTATTAGAATGTATCATCATCTAATAATTAAATTCAGTAATTCTTCTAAAGGCCCGGGACATTCAATGATCAATACACGCGAGCGTTGAGAGCTAGATTCGAGCCTCAGTTGTGTTTTAGAAATCTACGGTGAGGACCTGAACCCACGGAGTTCACACACTCACATTATTACATACCTTCACGGGGTCAATAGCTCTCCAAATGCTTCTCATGAGCCCTTCGTTATCTAAGCTAACGTAGACTACAACGAACAGCAAACTCCTGTTGGAGTTGCCCCAGTCCCTCATTCTATATCTCGAACAAAATCATATACGTTGCACTTGCCTCCAGATTGGTTGACTGGTGTTCATACTTGCTTGTAATGTAAGAAGATCCTGGTTCAGTGCCAGTCTGCCTTGGTCTGTTTGTATCTGACCATCAGTGGACTAGGCTTTCGCTAAGCTTATAGACACCACCCTACGATTTTTACTACAAGATGCAGCACAGACGATGGAGATTTCGCTCTGTGCATCAAGATTATTCTTAAGATCTTACCCATAAGCATCATCACCACTCACAAGATGGAAACAACAAAAATTGAAAATCCAATGGAGCTGTACTGGATAACCGACTAGAAATGAAATTTTCATCTTCTTTCTTATTTTCATATACTGAAAACGCACAAGGCAGGGGTCTTTGGGGAACATAAAGAGTGGCACTTAGGGGAGTGCTAGATTTTGATTTGATGATGCACAATCGTTTAACATGGCTAGGACACAACCAAAAGTAGAGCTTTAATATATGTTATTCGAATACTCCTGTGATCAGCTTCAAGATATTCTTGTATGTTGATGTTGTTGTTGTCTGCCCAGTGGGTGACCCGGGGGAAAACTTAGAGGTGTGGGGGAGGCTTTGGTGGGGGTTGATAGGAGGAGGGAAATATGTTGAGAGTGAAGGGACACAAAAGAAAATGGTGCCGTCAACACCGGGTCTAGCCAGAGGTTCAGAGGAGTAAGGTGGGTACGAGTGTCGAGGCAGCTGAAGAGGTGGCTGGTGATCTGGTCTGCAGTGCCGTAGGCAGGATACGTGGGGTCCTGCACTGCTCCTATTTGGGCTTGGTAAGAGTTCAGAGCTCTGCTGCGGCCCGATCGGAGTTGGGAGAAGAGAGTGCAGGTGGATCTGGGAAGAGATCGTTCTCGTTCAGAAATAAGTGAGGGGACAGTTGGAGGACCCTGTTGGAGTCTGCTGCAGAGATGGCTTACTGAACTGCTGAGGAGTGGAAGGAGTTTAGTGATTGCCTTTAGGTGGAGGAAAGGCAGTCTCCGTTTGGAGATAGAAGGTCACTCTTCAGCCTATTTGTCTCCGACTACCCTTGTACTGCACCTCTCATCACCTCATACGCTAACTAGTTCACAACATTAGCCACAACAGTTAAAATTCCTTACGCCATTCCCTTTTTAAACGTCACCACATGGGCCCAACAAGAAGGCCTCACAGTTTCAATAGCTAAATCCCAATCCTCTCTCTTCACCCCTGATACCCATCAATCCCGCATTAACCCTCATGTCACCTGGGGGGGGGACTGACCTAACATACTGTCGGTCCCCCAAGATCCTGGAAATTACCTCTGACCCCACTTCCCCTTCACCCCTTCATAAACAGTTTGAATATCCCAAAAGCACTTGTTGGTTCCTCCTGAGGCCAGAAAAAGAAAACCATTACTGTCACATACAAGGTCCTCATCAACTCAATAGTCACTTACGCAGCTCTCATCTGGTTCTCCAACGCTTTCCTTTCATCTATAGCAAAACTTCAAGCAATCCAGAACGCTGCCCTTCGAATAGCCCATAAAATGGCTTCTGTCTCGCACCTTCACAGGGAAACGGGGGTCCTCCCTGTAGCTGACCCCCTCTCACTCCTTTGTTCCTAGTACCGTCTCAGCTCCCTCAGCCCTCACCACCCCAACTACCTCACAGTCACCCAACCCACCAGCCCACGCAGCATGAAACATACCCTCCAATCCTGCTTCCTACTCTCCATAGCTCACATTTTTGTGTCATCAACTTTATGAGAATTTCTTCCTAACTGCTTCAGATATTTTTCATCTAGGCATTTCGCGATGTCTTTTGGGATTCTAGTACATATTTTTAAATATCCTCTCCTCATTCCTTGACAGAGATTCGAAGTCACTTTTTCTGCAGATCGTGAAGGTTGGGCAAAAACTCGATTTACCTTCTAATATGAGGCAACATGGACTATTTCATGAAGCTTCAATAAATATGACACAGAAGAAGAAGAAAAAGTATTTTCCAATATTAAAAACATGTGATTACTTTCCGGCAAATGAGGAAGTCCGGAAATAAACATGGTATTGGTAATCAGCAGATGTCATTCAAACGCGTGTTTGTTGAACTTTTGGCTCCGTTGCATGACTGGTAATTTTTCAACATTAATGTCTGCTTCCGAGAACAACTCCAAGAAAATGAAGAAAGATGAACGCCTTGTATGGGTAGACTTGGAGGTAAGCTTCAAATGACTTTACGTGAGTGGTTGGTAGGCTATAGCTTTGCTGCACCGGTTCCTGGTTCAAATCTTCACGTAAAACTGAAATTTCACAGGAGGCCAGAACTACTGACTGACTCTTTCCTTTAAATTTCTTCATATTCCTATTTTTCCCTAACAGTCTCTACAAAACCATTGTATATGTAATGTATATTGATTGGAAATATAGTTTTTTTATTTGGTTGCTTATATTTTGAATCTTACTCTTAATACTTGGATACATTGATTAAACTGTTTAATATACTTTTGTGGAAACACTGAGGGTTTTTAGAGAGGCTTTGCATGTATCATACAGAGGTTTCAATAGTTTACCTATGAAGTAAAGCTTATCAACCCACTAGTGAATAAACTTGTTAGTTTAATTTTAAGCCTTATATCTCTATATGCACTAAGCAGTATGTTTTCTTGATTATAAAATGTAGTTCTATTCCAATATAAAATTATCAATTGATTCTTCTTGTAACTAACCTTTGTATATACCCTTAAGTAAAAGGATATAGAAGCATCTACTTTGTGCACTATAAAATTTGTTCAGATGACTGGCCTTGATGTTGGCAAGGAAGAGATCATGGAGGCAGCTGTACTGGTCACTGATGGAGACTTGGCTGTTGTTGCAGAGGGTCCCAATTTGATCCTTAAAGTGGATTCCAAAGTGCTGGACAACATGGGGGAGTGGTGCAAAAACCAGCATGGCAAGGTAAGAATTTTATTTTATATTTTCATTTTTGTTGTATGTACTACCTTTTCATTTGAATAATTTTATTTTCATGCTAATAATTTTGTATTTTGACTTCATGAACAAGTTAGTATTAGTATAAAACCAGCTAGAAACATACCAGCTCATAATTGTAAATCATGCAGTGTTTTACAGTATTCCTCCATTTACAGAAGGCTATTGATATTTATTGTTATGTTTATGTGTAAACAAATGGATGAAAAGTTGTTCATAAAAAATTAAATGGAAAGAAAAATCTGATTGCTACTTTTTTCCCATTATATTTAGTTATTTGATCTAATGAAGTTAGCTGTTTAAGATTCTAAATTAATGAAAAGGAGTATTCATGTACCTAATTCTCAACTTGGTTGTACAAAATAATTGGTAGTTGTGGGTTATCTGTCACCACTTTTTTGGATTTACTAAAGGGTTAAAAAATACAGCTTTTGCTTCTGAAATGTTATTTATTTGTCACAAAACAACAATAATCCTTTTATTCTGGAGGCACTGTAGCTAACCTAGACTAACCTAACCTAACCTTAACATCAAAAGGAAACCCTAAATTAAAAGTGGTGACATAACCCACAAGTACCAAATAATTTCTTTGCTTTCAGGTCTTCTGTTCTGTAGAGCATTATGTGAATAATGTGTTTCTAATATTCTGTGCTTTTTCCAGAGTGGATTGACTGACAAGTGCCTTAACAGTGATGTTAGTGTTGCCTCAGCAGAGGATCAGTTGTTGGAGTTCATTAAAGAACACACTCAAGCAGGTACATGCTCTTCTAGCTCTAACTTTGAACAGTAATTTGCACTCAGGTCAAAACTAAGGGAGAGTATGCACTTCAAAACCAACAGGTTGAAACCCAAAGAATAATGTAGAATTATCCCTTACTGGTTTGCATATAGAGAAGGTATAAACTTGGATATGTTTTACTGTTGTGAATAAGATAACTAAATAGTTAATTAAATTTGAGTTATCTATTTGTGGGTTTAGAAGGTAGCTATTGTGTGGGTTAAGGGAAATATAAATATGGAAATGTATTCCATATAAATAGTTGCTAAATCTTTCTTGGTAAAATTAAATTTTGAAAAAATTGAAAAAAAAGCTTGCGCCTTCTCTTTGCACACGTTTACACCTTACTGTGCTCGTGCAGGCACTGCACCATTGGCTGGTAACAGCATCGGCGCAGACAAGAAGTTCCTCGACAAGTACATGCCGCGGTTCATGGCACACCTCCATTACAGGGTGGTGGACGTGTCCACTGTCAAGGAGCTCTGCAGGTACATGATACTCTCACATTTGATCCGAGTGGAGAAATCGATTATTGGTGGCAAGGATATGTCTGTTATGAAGGAGCTCTGCAGGTACATGATACTCACATTTGATACGAGTGGAGAAATCGATTATTGGTGGCAAGGATATGTCTGTTGTAAAGGAGCTCTGCAGGTACGTCTCTCTGAACCACCAACTTGATGTAAGCGAAAGAATATGCTTGGCGGCAATTATTCGATCTTTTTGCCATTAATGAAGGTACAGGGTGCTTCGGTATACAATTGGCAATCTCCTTTCCCTCATCTTCTTTTCTTTCTCTCATTTTCTTTTCTTTCCTTCATGTTTTTCTTTCTCTCGTTATCCAGACGCAAGTTACTAGATTTTCAAGGGAGATGTTTTCGTTTCATGTTATTGTACTTTAGACAATAACATTGTTCTTATGTAACTGATATTGTATTCAAAGCTACTATTGAGGAGTTACGTTGTAGGAGATAATCTGTCATCGTATCTAGAGCTAGTCAGGGAATATATTCCAGAACATTGCAGGGTTCGAAGAAAATTAACGATTAGTTTGCTGCGCTCTAAGAAGACGGTACACTTTTCAGAAATGTTCTGACTTACCGGCGGAAAATCTTGAAACACTGGCTATGGTTATACTTATATGGTAAGGTTGATTTCTCAGTGTTACATAGGCCTTACTTTCTCGTTTTTCTGTTCGGGATGATGACTGCTTTGTCATTTTGGTGAACTCCTGCTCAAGCGTAATTACTTCTTTTTCTGTTCTTATGTTCTCAATCATTCTTTGTCAGTGCAGGGGGTATTTGTTCTAAGCGTAAATTTTGATCATGCGCTTCCCAGTTTTTCGGTCAAATAATTTCAATGAAGCCTTTGATGTGTACAGTTTATTCACAGACTGCTCTAAAAGTATAGCTCTTTAAAACGATTAAAAACTTTAAATGCAAAATGGTGATGAGGAACCACTCTTAATTGTTGTTCACGTGTTCCAGACGCTGGTATCCGACAGAGTTTGCTGCTGCTCCCAAGAAAGCGCTGTCGCATCGAGCCCTCGAGGACATCAAAGAGAGCATAAAAGAACTCCAGTATTATCGGTCCAGCATTTTTAAATAATAAATTGCATTAAGAAGTTTTTCTTTTTGCCCTTGCCGATGTGCATGAATAACCGAATGTTACGATTTAAACCTAGTTGTATATCTTTATAGGTATCACCATAAAACTCGATAAACCTAAAGGTAAGGTCAGAAAACGAATGATTCTAGAAGAGTTCATGGTATATTTAATTCCAATCTATAAGTATCAGTACTCCTAAGGACTAATTTCATTTTTGTGACTGATATCAACTTTAGGGTTCAATTACAGCGGGATACGTTTTTCTTGAAACACGTTGCCTTAATTACCATCTACCTGGTTATTGAAACCCGGTGTCACAATTGCCATCAGCCAGATAATTTAAAACTTGTGCCACAATTCCCGTCGACCAAATTATTAAAACCTGGTATCACAATTGCCGTCGTCCAGATGATGGACACGTGGTTTTAGATACAATTGAGGTCGGCCAGATTATGGAAACTTTGTATCACAATTGCCTTCTACCAGGTTCATGGCAGATTCTTCTGTGACCAGCTTAGCTGTAGGTGTACTTGAGGTCATTGTATCTGCGTTGTTCAGGAGAGAAATAGAACTTGCATCTATAGAGCTTACGTGGCGAACCTCTGTATTTCCCTCTGTTGACGAGTTCTGAGGGCTGGATGTACTGAGGGCTACGCTCTGAGCGCTGTGTGGTACTGTTAATGGACTCTGCATAGAGAATCCTCCACTGCTGGAGCTCTGTATTGTTTGGGTGCCGCCCATGATGAGGGAAGACGTGCCACCGAGCAGGAGGTGTGGTTGCAGGCTTGAACGCTCTGACAGAGCAGGTATGGAGTGAAGCAAACCGCGTTCGCTCATTGGTTGAGGTGCTGAAATGGAAGAATTGACAGTTGGTAAAGCTTTATGTACATGGTAGGAACTGTGGAAAACATTCAGGAATCCATGAAGATTTTGTAGGAAGAAACTGGGCGTTGAGATTACGGAGGAGAGAATTGGCCGTTAGGATGAAGGTCGGGAGAATTGGCCGTAAAGTTTACGTATGAAAAATTGACCGTTGGCGAGACTTTATGTACAAACTAGGAACTGTGAGGTAAATTCAGAAATCCGTAAAAACTACATTGCTTCAAAATTCGTTTGAGAGCAATACCGGCAGTAGGATTCAGAACCATGGGGACTACAGGAACTCGTAAAAATCACCTAGCTACACAACTGGCTTGGACAACTTACCGGTAGTAGGACATTTGACTCGCTTGATTTGATGCATATTGAAGAGCATTTGAGTTAAATCAATAAATATGCACCATCTAATTCATAGTTTTCGGTTAATGCTGTTCTAGTATTAAATTGACACTGATGGAGTTACGTCCAAATTTCTACATGTACTCATTCCACTTCACTTGATTCCTATCATGTATGGACCAATAGGTTCAGTTTAGGATCATTACTTACACATTGTCTGCTCTCCTGCTACCTCGTGTAATTTTTCAGTTCTCTATTAAGATTACGCTCTGCAGGCTTATTCTGTCTAATATCCTGCTGATTTAACTTAAATATTCTTTTCTCTCACTGACTATGAAAAGGCAGCGGCAGACAGGCGGGTAGGTGATGGAGCCCAGAACCAATAGACGGAGCGCTGGGTAGAGTTGGTGCCCCGTACCCAGCCTGGGCAACCGTGTGCTGGTTAGGATGACCCAGTCCTGGGTTGAACAACCTGCCCAGTCAAGTGTTAGATGAATAACCTGCCCAGTCAAATGTCAGGAAAATAACATGAGGAATATTAGGATGTAGGGCACCAATTCAAGTCTATACATTAACTCTCTTTTGCTACCGCTTTTATGCTTCTCTCGCTGCCAACTTTTGTGTTCACTGCAAGTAAAGTTAACTTTGCTGCCCATGTGAACTAGCATGAAACGAATCTTCCTGACCCCAAGATGATCATCGGTGGCACTACTTAAGTTTGTCAGGCCATATTGCAACGGAGTTGCTTGATATAAATTAACTTCGACGAACTTTCTATATTGACTGCGGGAATTTTCTATGCTGACTTTTGTCTTGATACACTGCAAGTTCGTTTCTGATCGCCATGGCCCGTGTTAATAAGCACCGGTTTACGTATAAGAATTCGCATACTGCAAAACTCTGTAAATGTTTATGGTAATATGACTTCAATCACGCCTGTGCAGGTTTAAGGTATACAGGTGTGATTGAAGTACCCGAGCATGATCGAAGCCTTAACTTTAGACGGCATAGGACTTGAGTAGCATCCCAAAAATGGACCACTCGGTTCGTTCGTGCTACTGCATTCTATTTTATGATATATGCGTTCAGTTTGTGATATCATACAGCCTGAGAGCAGATGAGAATTTGAAGGAAAATGGATGTACAGAAACAAAGCTTTGTCATTCTGTAAGAATCATGAAAGTTTACTGAAAAGAAAACATCAATTAAGAGAAGCCAATCCTAGCACATGAACAAGTTATCTTTGATCCCCTCTGTAGTTCTCGTATGCACAGGGATGTTTATTATTCCCATGTATTAAAACTATTTCGGAAAAATGAGCATTAGTTCAGGTACATTCATTTATCCGCTGTAGTCTCTACCATAGTCTGATGGCCATGTTAACTATTCTGTGTATGAACGCGCAAACCATTCTCTTTATTCAAATTTGGATTTAAAAAGGCAACAACATTACGTCTACAGAAATTCATTTCCTTGAGTCCCTACCATAGTCTGTCTCCGATGACCATAGGTCTGGGTGCCAGCATCCCCATGGATGCGTAGTACTGCTGAGCCAGCAACTCGAGGTCATTTGTGTATTTCCGTTTCCATTTGGTACGCCTGTTCTGGAACCAGATCTTGATCTGCCAATGTACGAGTAACGTTAAGCTCAAAAGAGGTATAACTTTGAATTCAGTTTGATAAGAATTTTATTATTTTTAAGTGTTATATTACAAATTATTAAAGTTTTCATAAGAAAATGCCATGTGTTCTAAGACTATTACAGTTGGATAAAGGAGAAATAGCTGAGGATATTAAAACTCAAAGAAATTGAAAAAATCATACGTTCAGAACCGTATCATTGAAATAGGTGAGAATAAAAATGGATAAAGGGAAATGAATATCGCTATAATATTGAATTACTGGGAAATCGAATTCTCAACACTGATTCCCAATAAAAAATTAATATCGTATTGAACTCAAACAAGTGCTGTTCTGGGATGTTTAAAGACCCATAGATCAAATGATCCCAATCATTCGGGAGCCATTATCAGTTGGCATCTTTTGGTCCCTGTTGGTCGTCGATCTTCAACTTCTGACCTACCACTAAAATTCCTGACTATATCGTGACCATATTCTGACCATACTGTGACCATATCCTGACCATATCCTGACCACTGAAAGAGATGTGACTAGAAGCTCCCGTTACCTGAGTCTCTGTGAGCTTGAGCTGTTTGGAGAGCGTGAGGCGTTTGCTCACAGACAAGTATTTGTTGCGCTCAAATTCCTGCTCGAGTGACTTGATCTGCGATGCCGTGAAGGCTGTACGAGGTCTCTTCTTGCGGTCGTCCGGGCACCCGCCAACACCGTCCTCTAATGGCACGAGTTATGAGTTATCTTTAAGAATTTTATGCTGTTTAACCTGTATTTATTGTCCTCTAATGGCACGAGTTATGAGTTATCTTTAAGAATTTTATGCTGTTTAACCTGTATTTATTGTCCTCTAATGGTACGAGTTATGAGTTATCTTTAAGAATTTTATGCTGTTTAGCCTGTATTTATCGTTCTTTAATGGAAAGAATCATGCGTTATCGTTGTCACTTTTATGTTATTTAGCTTGTATTTGTCGTCTTCTAACGGAAATAATTATACATCATTTACCATGTACTGATACACGCACGGTTCTTAGGCCACAACTTTAATGTTCAGTTATTTTCATAGCAGAAGCTCAACCATTTGCTGCTTGTTAGAACGAGTGGTCTCTAAAGTCTACAAGTTTATGTGAAATACAAACACTGCATTTCAATTATTTCAGTTATACTCCAATTAATTCATCGCATTAGCAAGATGTGAGTACAATTTTGGAATTATAAATTGCATTATCAATGTATCTCAGATGTTTCTAGCCATAAATAGTGCAATAAAAATAGCTACCAGTTTAATTTATGTACTTTATAATTTTAGTTGTATACACATGACTTTATGAACTACTATCGTTGTACTAGTGACATCAACGTCAAGTTGCTAAACTAATATTTAATTCAGTGATGCTTATGTGGTAGTAAGTAATTGCAATCTAATTGATCGCCTATAATAATATTCTTGATAATACATTCTGCGTAAAATACGTAAAACAATGCTAATTAATGTGCAAAAATGCACTAATTATTGGATAATAATACACTTCAATATTATTATGTTAATTATTGGAAGTTGCTGCAAACTCTAGATTATCCCTGTAACTCTCGTCAGGAATGGGAGAATTATAGAGTGAGAATTACAGAGTGAGAGTGAGAATTACAGAGTGAGAGTGAGAATTACTGAGCGAGAGTGAAAATTACAGAGTGAGAGTGAGAATTACAGAGTGAGAGTGAGAATTACAGAGCGAGAGTGAGAATTACAGAGGGAGAGTGAGAATTACAGAGTGAGAGTGAGAATTACAGAGTGAGAGTGAGAATTACAGAGTGAGAGTGAGAATTACAGAGTGAGAGTGAGAATTACAGAGTGAGAGTGAGAATTACAGAGTGAGAGGGAGAATTACAGAGTGAGAGTAAAAATTACTGAGCGAGAGTGAAAATTACAGAGTGAGAGTGAGAATTACAGAGTGAGAGTGAGAATTACAGAGCGAGAGTGAGAATTACAGAGGGAGAGTGAGAATTACAGAGGGAGAGTGAGAATTACAGATTGAAAGTGAGAATTACAGAGTGAGAGTGAGAATTACAGAGTGAGAGTGAGAATTATTGAGTGAGAATTGAATTAACAGAAAATTTCATCATCGTAGTAGACAACTCTCAAGAGCACGAGGGAAACTTCGAGTCACAAAACAATTTTTTTATTATTTTGGTGAGTGCTGAGTAGTGGCAGTCGTCCACATCGACAGCTGTAATTACGCTTGTGTAATGCCAGACAGACAAGTTGGGAAGTTAAAAAAAAAGAAAACTAGTTAAAAAGTATTTTTGTACTCCTAGATTAACCTGAAATTACTAAGCTTAATATTTTGATGATTCGAGCGTAACAATATTACTAAATTTAACGTTAAGTACATAGATCTAGCAAGACAAAAGTACTGAACTTAGTTCTTAGACAGGTTGAAAGGTACTATGTGCATTTTGATTAAACACTCAATTTTATTGACAAGTATCTTGTTTCATTACTTCCATATAAACCAAAGTCATGTAACGGATCAGAACTCTGAACAATATTTAGCCTACTTTACAAATTTTCCTGAAAGTTCAGGAGAAGCTTAAAATAAATTCCTCTAAAATCACATCAGTTTTGACCATGATTCTTATGATTAATAGTTATAGGTATAACTTATAGGATACCATCCTTGTTGTAGGAGTGAACCTCATTTTTCACTAACGTTTTCTAATTGATTTTGCTTGAGTTTTGGTTCACAGATATCTGAGGAGCTTAAAAATGTTAAAATAGATAAAAATGTTTAGAATTCTAATAGAAAATATGGAAATGTATAGCGGACACTTAATTGTCAAAAAAACTATAGCTCTGTATCATCTGTATCTATAACAAGAACCTAGATAAAAAACAAGAAAAACGTACCGTGTAAAATCATACATATACTAATGGAAAACAAGTCTTTACTTGGCCTCTTAGTTGTTCACTGTTCAGTGATAAATAAATATACTGGCAAGAGATTAATGAATATATTATGCAATGGTTTGCGTAATTTACTGAACCAGATTAGTCTTTGAAATTATTTTGACAACATATTTGATTCAACGCACACGAAGATTTCATAATGGTCATATATTTTAGAAAAAGAAATGCAGCTATATTTTTAAAATATTTGTTCCATGTTTTTGGGTGATCCCCAAATCCCATTAGCGCTTGCTTGCAGATTACATATTAATGAGTTAAGATGCAATGTAATAAACATTCTGCTTCATCTGAACCAGGCTCACCTGACATGTCGCTTGAAGAACCACTACTACTTATAAGATCTTGTCGATAAGCATCATCACTACTCTTGAGATGTTAACATTAAGAATTTGAAAATCCAATTATATGTACTGCATACTTTATTGAAAATAAAGTTTCTTTCTTTAAAGTGATGCTATAATTTGCTCACCTGAATCACTGCCCGGAAGCTCACAGGAGGTCGACACTCCGCCGCCATTTTCAGCTTCCTGCCTATAGCCGTCTTCTGTATTGTTCGAGGCCACTGTAGACCTGCCCTCCCGCACGCCGCTTCCGTTCAATGGAGGTTCAACTCCCTCATCGTCTTCTTCTACTTCAGTGATGGACCCTAGTTTACGCTTACCATCACCCTGCCTCAACGTATGATATCCACTGAATGGAGGAGATGGGCTCTGGAGCGGAGAGTGAATTCTATTTTGTTGTTGTTGGTCGGAAGGCATATGCTGGTTTCTCAGTAGTTGGGTGTCAAAGGGCTTTTGCAGTTTTGGAGAACCGACGTTGCTAAAATCTGGGCCTATGATTCCGGGAGCGTAAGCAAAAGACGGCCGGGGCTTAAATAGGTTTATTGAGTGAGGAAAGAAGCCGGGGTGAAGAAGTTGTTGGGGTAGGGGCGTAGTTGATACATTTGAACTTACTGAGGAAACAGTGGCTGATGGAGGGAAGAAAAGAGATGTCGATGGCATTGGTGGAGAGCTCGGAGGTTTGACCTCATTTGTTGTAATAATAGAAGACGTTCTACACGAAAGAAGAGATTCAATAGAAAAGTTTTTTCCATCTGGAATTGACTGCCTCACCGGTTGCAAGGAACACGGCTCAGAAAATTTAGGAATCTCTTCTGAAGATGTAGGAGTCAAAGGAGGAGTAGACATTTTGTAAAGAAGCAACTTAAATATTTTAGTAAGACCTACTGTGAGGTAAGCTTTTATCGCTGAAATAAATTTCGACACATCTATTTCCCCTCATGAATTTTCAGAGTTCATTCTTTATTAATTTGGTACGACAAAGAGCAGGTATTCATGCTTGGTTTACAGCTTTGTTGTTCAATTACTCTTGTTTATAAAACACTTATTGTTTGTTACACCACCATGGAACTCATGAAACTGAGGCTCCTCTCACATTTGATACCCAAATTGTGAGGGTACAGGCGTGGCTAAAGAAGGAGGAGTCTCTGCATCTGTCACCGTTAGATTGGGCGGAGTCGCACGGATGAGGGTACCCACTAATTGGACGGTTTCCCTTGAAAAATATAGCCTCCAAGGCGACAATAATGCCATCTAGGTGTTTCATGGCTCCATATGGGCTGCGGGAGACGTTTGAACTTTCCTTTGAGTTTTTCTGTTAGGAACATGTTGCAGATGGAGCTGCTGTGCTAGCGAGCTAGCGATGGAGTTGGAAGTGCGCTAGCGACTGCGACAATAAATCGAGCGCACTTCAACTGAGCTCGACTAATGGCACAGCGTTTGCATTTTACGAGACCAACAGATACGAAATAATTTACATTCCGTTCTCACCATTAGGGCTCCCTCGTTCCTACGAGTAAATAATTCAAAAAGATTACCATTCGTTTTACACTGTCAGAAGAAATGGAACTAGGGACTACTTCAAATTCATGAGTTACATGTGAAGAATTTTATGAACATTCATCATTCTAACGAGGGCTTAAGATTAAATACTGCTCATATTGTAAGATTAAGATATTACTCGAACTAGCAGAAATTCGGTAGTACGAGTCGAGTAGTTACGAGTTTAAGCCAAACAATTTTTTGAAAATCTATAACTGTACTAAAAATTCTAGTTTTCAGGAAGTTCCTTGATATTTACTTTTTATTTCGATTCATCATCAAGGTTCATTAAACACACTATTAGCTAAATTTTTTTCATTCACAAACCCGCATTTCTCCTCAGCCTAAGCCCACCTACCATTCCTTCCTAATGTCTGTTGCAAAAATTTTTTCGTTAGTTCAGTCAATGTTTCTCTTGAGATCATAGATCGAATTGCTGAAAAGATAATAATCGGATGGAGCATTATCCAGAGAGAAATGCAGATCGAGTGATATTTCTAGGCCAAATGCTTGAATCTGGTCAAATTTACTTGTACTTCCTATGGAGGAGCATTGTCTTGATGAAATGTAGCTCCTTTTTTCAGAAAGCTTAATTCTTTTGTGCGACAGCTATGTGAAACCCTTGCATTTACAAAAAAGGCAATGTTGTTAGTTTTGACTTACAAATCAGTACTTCTTTGTGATATATGCGTCATATATATTACAAGCTAAAAACAAGTAAAATTGATACAAACAGATACTTCCTCCATAACTCAAGAAACAGTAGTTTCACCACTGGTGGTCGTGAATAATCGTGAACTAGAAAAATCGACGAAAAGCAAAGCTCACAGGAAATCATAGAAAGATTTTCTTCTTATGTGCGGTCGCTTTTGTTGTTATCTGTTCCGTATGTTTGAGTCGCTACTTACAAAAAGAAAGTGTAAAAATGACCTACGAACATAATTATACCCTCACAACAAAGCATCACAAAATCAAGGATGCTATTCAGGATAAGCAAATTAGATTTATTCGATTGATTCTCCGAGGTTTAGAAAAATAGAGGTTGAGAAAAGTGATACATGATGCGCTCTCTAAACTGCATAATGGAGGGTCGGAACAGTAGAAAATACATTTAGTTTCACGCCTACTTTATGGGTAAAGCTCTCTTTAGTCTTTGAAAACCAATACTGTTACATCTTTAAAAACCAAAGCTATTTAATTTCTTATGTACCAACTTTATTGGAAATATACGTTTTTGTTTGTTTGTTTGTTAGTCAGAAACGATGCACAGTCGGTAAAACACACCGGAATTAATTTTCTGGAAAATATTCTGACAAATGAATTCTTTATCTCTGTGTTACGTACTTCTTTAAAAGGATAATGTATAGCGTTGAATGTATAATATATGAGCTAAAATTTTAAACTCTTTTTCCCTCTGCATCAACCGATTTCGACCAACTTCAAATGCAGTAAGCGCCAAATGTTTTCGGCCACAGGAGTATTATACTTAGTCTATAGCCTATCTAATGAAAATATGTATTTTTTGTATTTGTAGATGAAACTTGCTTCGTGTACTACACCATTTCAGTTCTCTCTTACAAGTAAGTGCATCATCGGCTCTCTGACTATCACCTGTCTTTTTAAAAGTTTCCAGCCTCATACCTACCAAAAAACTGATCTCTGGGTGTATTTAAATAATTATAATTTGTGTTGATTTCTATTTTTGATAAAATTGACATTGGGTGATTTCTCAATCATGTTAGTATGATGAATGAAATATAACACATTTGTACACACTTCATGGTCCAACCTTGTAAAGCTGAATAGGTTTTCGAAGTAGATGGTCATGAAGTGTCTTACTTTCAACGTGATGCGCTAACCATCATTTTTACGAATAGACGCAACTGTTGTCCACGATTTTTTTCTGGATTTTTTTTTCTGATGAAAAATGAAGTAATTTTTAAAGTTTTTCTACAAAAATCTTGCATTTCAATGGGACTAAGCGTGGCTGAATCAGTGGCAACAGTTCTTTACTCGTGTAGTATTCATATAATATTAGCGTGGGAGTTTCATGCTACTGGAGTTCAGTATATGCTAACACTTGGTACTACGATTCCTTCTCTCTAGCTCACACACTCATTTTCTCCTGACTTTCGAAGAGAAGCCACAAAAAGTTTCTCTTTTCTAACGATGCTCTCCTGTCCCCCGCTGACAAATGGCTCTTCTCACTGATGAATTGTGGGCCAAAAATAATCGGTTCCTCATAGCCAATTGTTGAGGATTCTTCTTGAGGCATTTATTTTGTTTAACCACCTCACATCAAGTGACAGCTATTAAAATCCGCCCTTGACTTTTGGCTTAAATTAAATGTTTCAAAAACTGATTCCAGACACTCTCTCATGCTGCAATGACGTGATGAACTCGCATCTGAAAAAGATGAGATTTTCAACGTAACAAAAGTGATAAAATTCGAGCGTGGATTCCAGCTTAGTACTCCCAGGTCGAAGACTCCTGCACCATGAGTGGGACTATGAACTGAGACAGGCTTGCAGGCTCAAATCTCAGGTGGAAAATATGGAAGAAGTTGACACAGAGTCAATTAGAAATTTTCATCTACCCAAAGTGTGTGTAATTCTCATACTATGATCGTGTTCCAGCTACATTTCTTACGTGTAAGCACAATTAAAAAATCTACAGAAACTTGAAGTTGTGGTAATGAATATTTATCATGTTTTTGCACATGTGTACGTGATAGAAATGTTCGTTACAACATCATTAAAATATTTAAGATGTTGCCATTTTTAATATTCGTCTTCTATCCAAGTTGGGTAGAAAACAATCAGTGGCTCATATTTTGAAATTATTTTGGGCTTCGATTTCTTTAATTCTACATCGTCATCAAAATGAAATTCATTTGGAATCTTAAAGCTAACTAGTGGAGCTGTTGCATAAAATTTGGCATTGTCACACGCAAGAATCCCATGTTCTTTTAGACTATATTTTCTTCAGTCGTGTAGATTATCGATTAAAATCGTGGATTTTAAAGAATTTCTCGAACACCTGTGCAATTTATTCAATTTTTTCGAAACAATGCTAGTTTGAGTAAAATGATTAATCTTTTGTGGACTCTTTAGTTTTTGAATGTACAGGAAAATCCACTCCAGTTTGGTACATAACATTTTGTCCTCTATTTTGCTCATTCAAATTTCATGATCATGCTAATTTGTGTTTTCTATACGACATTGAACGACAAATTTGAATTAGAATTTTGCCTTACCTTACGTTTACTTTATGCACTACATAAATAAAAATTATAAATCAATGCCCAGTCACTCGTTGTAAAAAATGCATCGCATGGGGCATGATTTCTCAAGCAATAATCATCACTTTAAATGAATGTTAATGTTGATGCTCGAGCTGGGGCTGCAGTTGCTCGAGATAATGTTATTGTGGGTTAGTTTACCTCTCCTAATTAGCCTGAGCAAACAAGGCATAAATAAAGGCATTCAGTGACAGCTCGGTCCTCCCTAAGTCTCCACGGGAACGCCTTTTTATTTCACGCGTCTACTGTGCCACACAAAAACGAACCCTGAAGAAGTTACAAAAACGGTCCCTCCGTAACGAGACTCCAACTTAACAAATACAGAAAAAACGAGGCTGATGGGGTGATATTTATTCCGCTACTTGGCCAACGTAAGTCATCTGGACGTTAATTTGCGTGAGGTGTCGTTTTGAAGTCCAACAACAGCCATCGCAATACGTGACACTTTTAATAGCGAGTTTGCAACCAGTCTCACTTGTTAGAACATCGACAATCTGACTTACTGATTTTATGACTTAATTGCATAAAAGCGTCTTCAAATGCATTGAAAATGAAGGCATGCAATACGTACTCCTGAAGCAACCTAAATGTTTATTGCATGTTGAAATCTTTCTACAGAAGGTTTGTGGCATAGTTTCTTCGTGAAGAGGAAATCCCTAAAAACATATTTTTTGATACCCTTGCTTTTACGTTATACAACATATATTATCTTCCTACTTCTCATTTTAATACAATTAGTAAACTAAACAAAGAAACAGCACAGCACATAAAAGGATAAAATAGTTCAACTATCTATAGGGGGAAACAGAAATGTTTCCTTGATCAGTTAACTGATTAGTTACAATGTATTCAATTGTTTCACCAAATATTAATAAATCAAGACAAAAATTCAATATATATTGAGCACAAGCATTTATGGTCTCAAAAATATTCACGAAATTTGAAAATATAATCCTTCAGTAACAATATATGTAATTCAGTTAATTCGGCCGATCCATCCTCGAGCGAGAGTTTGCTTAAGTGCGTTTGTGAGTATTTTGCTTCGGTAAAGTTTGAGAATAATTGAACTTCAAAGTATTTCAAGGTTGAACCACTTATGTCATCTGGACAACCACAGGTTTTTGAGAAGCAATTCAATTATGAAACTAGGAGTATTTTTTGTCAGCAAATTTTACCTTGAACGCCTTTCAATTTTGAGTACCGTGTTTTGTTAAAAGCTTCCTGTTTTAATAAAATGATTTTAAACTTTGAAAACTGTATTCTGTTTACAGCTCTTCTGTCGTCATTGAATGATTTTTGATTCTGAATATCGTATTTTGTTAATGGCTTTCCTGTTGTCATTGAATAACTTTTAACTTTTAATGACGTATATTGTTAATAGTTTTCCTGTTGTTAACTCCCATCCTCACTGACCTGTAAGTGTCCACTGACGGCACAGCAACTTCCGTACACGCACCCTCCGGCAGCGCGGATCATGGGTCACCGTCCGGGACACAAAAACACTCTCCGCAGTCCGGAAACCTCGGCATCCGTCCGGAATTTTGGGAATGATATGCCTGGTGTTTAGGGATAGCCTTACCTCAGGTTACAGCGCACGAGGATGACAGAAAGACAATCACGAATAGTTTCTTGGTCTCCCGTGCTGTCGCTGCAGAAAACACAAACTGGATTAACTCTGCAAGAAATCTGATGCAAGGTCAAACAGATGCATCTGAATTTACTCCTCGAGGAATATTTATCTCTGTCTTGAAGAAGTATAGCTCAGTTTTGACCTTGGTTAAATCTCGATGTTTCTCTTTGTTAAATCTTGGTTTTAACCTGAGTTAAACCTTAATTTTGACCTTTGTTAAAGTATGATTAGAGTCATCTAATTCTTTTCCTAAGATTAGGTTCTATTTCTGCCAAAGATTTCGTTCAGCTATAAGGCCTACGGAAAACCTAAATTTCAATTGAAATGTTTCATATTTTTCTTATAAAGCCTTATAAGCTTCAACAAAATTTAGTATTTGTGCACATGCAATAGCTTATGGAAAAAATGGCCTGTCGTACAATACAGCTTGTAGTAGACAAACTACTGATGATGAGATACTGAAGCCATACTCTTAGCTTAGAATTTACAATATTTTTTAACCTTCACCTCTTTCTTGATGAAGAAAACTCAATATCTAAAGCAATTAGTTTACAATTATCAAATACCTCTATTCTACTCGAAAATATATTAATGAAAGAACATTTTCAGAGTAACGGGAATAATTTTTTAGAAAACCGATTCATTTACATGGTACATAGTATATTTCAAGACAGTAAAAAACGAAATTTAAAGTTGACATTAAATTGTGTATCTAAAGACTTGCGACCATTTTTCAAATGCATGTGCTTGAATAATTGATTTAATGATTGAAAATTCATCGATTCAAGAACGCATCAAAATTTGTACCGTCTGTGAAATTTAAGAATTATTCTGCCAGCAGAATTTTTAGAAGTACCTCAGGTATTTGTAAACGATGCATCGCTGCTTCTAGCCTTCAGGGCAAGCACCGACTGTATTGTGTGCTGCATTCAGTCCCAGCGTCACGAGACAACTTAGAGTCTTTGATGCATGAAATATTTGAAGCCGGTTGCTGTGAAGTAATGCCGAAAATTGCGAGTGTTGTCATTCAGTAGGAATAAATTAGTTCAGGAAAAATTTCATTAGAGTATGGGAGTATAAATTATAAAGAACGACAATGAAAGGAGGCTTATTTAAGCTCTACCTACAATGACAAGTAGGATGTGCTTTTCAAACATAACTCCTTTTCTCTTTCTATTAAAAGTCCTCTCTCATTGGCACTGAAACGAGATATTCAAGTTCGACTTACAATAAAACAATAAACAAGTGCAACAGTAAGTGAAATCAACAAAAAGTTAGTGCAGTCACTGTTAGGTTAAGCAAGATCATCAAGCAGGTGTAGTGTGGTCACAGATGTTCGATGTCTTGTTTCCAAATCTCCTTTTTTCGTTGAATAACACACAAAATTTTTCTTACTGGATATTTCGTGAACAGCCTAGTTTATTCCGAACACTGCACTCAACATACGCTTTCAGTTAGAAGGCTTTAACACGTTGAGTGCGATACGACCCGCCGGTGGGTCGCTCAGGTTAGGTTCTATAATTTTTTCAAGGCTTTCTAGTGACTGTGTGTACAAAGTAAAGATTTGCACCAGCTAGGCAATCGCAGGCAACGTGTTAATCAGCACAAACTGTTATCATTTTGCTCCAGCTGTGATCCGGATGACTTTGTTGAGCGAGTGCTGTGGTTGTCATACTCATACAACACGCGTTGTAATTCTGATGTTCATCGTAACAACTGAGTAAGAAAACAAACATCTCTGCATCTCTCTCCAGAATGAAGGCTGATTCGATAAAAGTAAAAATTTATGTCCTTTATAGGGGTCAAATTAAAACTGTTGTGTTGTGTTTCAACAGTTTTCGTAATTAAAAGTTATGTCGCTCTCAAAGTTACAAGCCTTCTGCAATAATTTTTCTTTTAATACACAGGACAGCCAGAATAACTTATACTGACAAAATAGTAGATCATTCTTATACAGAGACCTTACTTTACATCTTACTCTACGTAAAAAATATACATATCTGTTCAGCCTTAAAATTCCGTTTTTACATGTATACAGATTATCAAGTCACGCCATATGCAGAAAAGGGCATTAATATTTTCGTGAGTGTCTCTGTTCCAAAGCCATCAGCTGCAGAACATTCCTGCGGCATACCTTCCTTTCTTCTGTAACTAGAGAGAAAAAGATTACTACAACCCGATCCTGCGTCTTGCAGTGCAGGAACGGAGCGTTTCCACGTGGGAATTTTTAAGTGAACATGTGACTCTACACATCCCACGTGCGCTCGTTAGAAACGCACGTCGTCACGTGCATTGAGAGACCCAATCACGTAGCTGACCAGGAAACTAACTTTGGTGAAAAATAAATAAATTTATTGAAAATTGTTTGTGATTTTTCGCATCACATAGCTTTGGTAGAAAACCATCTACTGTACATTTTATTAGAATGTCTAAGTGAATGTTAGTTACAGTTAGACACCTAAGGTTGAAATAATAATTTAAAAAGTAATTGATATTTATCAGCATGGTTGCCTCTATTAAAAACTCATATTTTTGAAAGTGAACCCATTTGCTCCACGTTATGATAGCTCGAAAATGATCTGCAGTAAAGGTGAAGAAAAACTGAATGCTTATTATTAAACGGATATTTTCTTTTAAACTGAAATGCATTTCAAATGTTTAAAATTATTTGCGTCAATTTAGCAGAAAATTCGAAGAAAACCATTTAAAGAACTTAAAAAATGCTTACTAAAATGCTAAAAAAGTTTTTTATGCTACGTGGAGTCTTTGTTTAAACTGATTGAAGATTAAGATTAAAGGCTAAACGAAAGGAAGAAAAAATAGAAATCTTCTGGGTGCTTAGGGAAATTTGGAGAATTTCAAGACTTCTCCGTCCAAAATGATCGCTAAAATAAGTTACGCTTCACTGAAAAAGTATTCTTGCAGGCGGCTAAAAAAAAATTCTACGTACATTCAGACCGAGTTACCACCGAGGGAAGAGGATTTAATGCACTGTAATTCTTATGAGACTAAATGACTTGCTTCGCTGCCATTAGTGGAATGATGTGTTTTACGTCAGGCATCCACCGCCACTCTAGATTGCTTTTATTACTCAATGGAAAGAGTCACGAAAGTTGCCTCACTTTTTCTAGAAATATTTTGTGAAAAACAGGAAAATTTATATTCTACCTGCTGCCTGTAGAGATGGCACCTGGTGCTTAAGAAATTAGTCACCTAAAAATGATATGGCAATTACTCGCTTAAAACTTGTTAAGTTTCTACACATGCCAAGTATGAAATGGCAGCCGGGGCATCGAAGTTGTTACCAGAACACAATGATGGTAGTTAAGCGTGTCTAACCAGATTATGGATGTGCTTGTGTAACTAGGTAATGGTTGTGTGTGTAACCAAGCGATGGTTGTGCTAGCAGATTACTACCGACTACATTTGGACGTTTGCATAACCTAGAAATAACAAATTAATTATTCACTTAAAACCTGCATAGATTCTACACACATCGAGCAGGAGATGCTTGCCGGGCCTCGGTGTTGTAACCAAAAGATGGTTGTGTGTGCGACTGTAACCAGAAGATGGTGTGGGTAGTTAGGCGACTGTAACGAGACGATGGTTGTGTGTGCGACTGTAACCAGAAGATGGTGTGGGTAGTTAGGCGACTGTAACGAGACGATGGTTGTGTGTGCGGGTCAGTACTCATGACATTCGGACGGTCGCATATCCGGCGCAGGTTAACGAGGGGTTAACAGCGACCGCTCAGCGCCTCACTTTCTGTTGTTCTACGCAGAAAACTTCCAAATAAAAGAAAATAAAACTGAACTTATTATAGTGGGAGCATGAGAGGGGCTCAGTATGAAGGTAGGAATCAAAATAAACGACCTTGCTAAAACTTAATATCATGTTTTATTTTATGCAGTGTAGCCAGGAAGCGAAATTTGGAGATGTTTCAAACATGCGTGCTCGTTACAATAAAATAATTAAGTCGTTTTGAACAGGTGGCTTAATCAAGCAAAATGATCAAGCAGAGTGATCAAGCAAAAGTGATCAAACAAAAGTAATCAGGCAAAAGTGATCAAACAAAGAAATCAGGCAAAAGTGATGAAACAAAATGATCAAGTAAAAGTGATCAAGTAAAACAACATGGCTTTCGACTATACTTCACTGCCTCTCCTCCGATGTCTTTTCATATACGTAAGTGATGATGCAAAACCTACAACTGATGCATCGTGGCCACTCATAATCACTCAACAGCGTCCGGAAATGAGGGGCGTAATGAGAGCGAACCACACAAGCACCGCTGCACTAATGGTCGTCCAAATTAGAGCACCAGTCCGCCCTAGCCTGGTTGTACTGGCGCGTGCCTGTCTACTGGCTGCCAAGTTGTCTGCTACTCAATCTCACCAGAACACTGGCCTTGCCTACTGGTTGTTAACATTGTCTCGTAGTCAGTGTTACTAGTTGTATTTTAGTCAGTGTTACTGCCAAGTTGTTTGCTAGTCAATCTCACCAGAACACTGGTCTTGCCTACTGGTTGTTAACATTGTCTCGTAGTCAGTGTTACTAGTTGTATTTTAGTCAGTGTTACTGCCAAGTTGTTTGCTACGCAATCTCACCAGAACACTGGTCTTGCCTACTGGCTAGCAAATTGTCTCCTAGTCAGTGTTACTAGTTGCTAAAATCTTACCTACAGGCGTCCCAGTTGTCTTTTAATAATTGTTACTAAATGCTGAACCCTACGGGCTGGCAAATTGTCTGCTAGTCAATGTTACTTATCAAAGATGTTAAACGCTAATCACGTCTCTAAGAGTCAGGTAAAGAATGATCTTCAGATGAGGTGTAGTCGTAGTTGTGGTCACCCGGCCGCCGTTAGATGGTCCATGCCTGACTCCAATGTTACCTCTCTCTTTTTCTTCTATGTCGTGTTTGATTGGGGCTTCGAAAACTAGTTCATGTAGCCCCAGATCAGAAGGTAGATTTCTTCTTGATTTTCAATCTCTACGACATTCAAAGTCTGCGATTAGTCGCTAAGGTATGCCCGACCCAGTGTCGCTCATGAGTTGATGTAACTATACTGATCACACGTCACCGCTGACGTGCAGCACCGTAGCGAAGAAACAGCTGGATACACCTGACTTCATCTCGCTATCTCCGTCATTATGCAGGCAAATGTTGACTCCATGCAACCTTGGATAAGCCATGAATAGACGGACATGATTGATCGCTCAAGTGGTATAAATCTGATTGTAACCCTGAAACGAAGAAAAACATTGCAGAACGCACCCCTAAATTGAGGGTAATAGGCCAGTTTTTCAGTTGGTCTGTTATCGATCATGAGTTAACTCACTATTTCGCAAGCATTAGCTAATTTTAGATTATTCTCTTGTTCTGGTGGACTCGTTTCTTGTATTGCCTAAGGCACGAATTATGATCCCATGAAATCTTGTGTTGCCATGTGAAATGTTCATTAAGATATTTAGATTATATTAGAAGCCAGGAAAGTAATTCTTGCGTGTATTTTATTTGGAAAGTTACGAAGAAGGAATTACATCAAAGTATTGTGCGTAAAATGCCTTGTTTTAATTTAAAATTGCATTTCGACAATAACATAAGAGTGAATCATTGAGCCGAGTTTTCCAGAATGCTGCTGATAAAGCGAATACTACGTCCATACACCGAGTCATTTCCGTCGTACATAAATTTAACTCAATTTGAATGGAGTCAAGTTCAATTCAAAATGAATTAAGTTCAATTTAAATTAAGTCTAGTTAATTTTAAACTATATCAATTTCAATTTATGAGTGAAGTTTAATTTAAAATAAATAAAATTCAATTTGAACTGAGTTAAGTTCATTTGAAGTTAGACTACAAGTTCAAACTAATTTATAAAAGCTTGAGAGAATTAAACGATTAACTATAATAATCAATTAATTTTCTTAACTACATAGGAAAGAACTCAGAACAAATTTCGAGTCCTAGTCCGAAATAAAAAAATTATACCCGCTTTTAAAAATTTAGTCTTCTATGTTCTTATTAAAATTAATAATAAATAATTTTCAGAGTCTTTATATGCGTTCTAATATGATGATCATTTTACTTTTTATAGAAATCTTGTTGGAATTTAAAATACAAATTCCACAAATTGGATTATAAAAACCTGCATAAATATCAATAATTAATAATGATTTCTCATTATTAGAGCTCCTTAACATTGTTTCGCTCTGGTAAACTTTTACAATGCGGAACTTTAAAAGAAGATTTAAAATTCTTGGTCTCCGCCAGCCGTACAGTTTTCTGGTTACAGAACATGAAGCTTCTGAATATCTGCCGGAAAGAATTCCGTGGGTCACAGTAACGCATAATTTTCCTCTCTAGTGTCACCTCACCATTTGGGTTTCCTTGGGAGCTTCAATAAATTTATTGCAGGCCGTTTTCAAAGTTTGCGTGACCCTGCTTAAGAGTCAGTGAACCACGCGGTGTGTGTTGACGTTGGGCAGACATTGTGTGGTGCGGTGACTTTTGCGAGGCGAGCTTTGGACGTACAAATCAGCCCTTAACAAGCTCCGCATGTCTTCTAGACGCTCATGTGCCTCTGCTCTCGTACCTAAACGCTACATTGACGCTAAAAGTGGTCTGGTTATCGGCCTCATGAGCAACAGAGCAGCAAATATGCGAGCTTATCCTAAAAATAATTTTATGATTGGTGAAAAATGGAGACCCACAAACACGAGCACTTGGTAATAAGAACCGAGAAAAATATCGAGTTCAAAAGTGAAAGAATGTTATTAAAGATTGAAGAAAGAGTGGACTATGTTTTTGAGCTTTAGAATAGACTTACGAGACTTGTGTTGCAGTAGAGAATAGGTAGTTTAATGGCTCTATTAATGCTGCAGAATGCATTTCCGTTATTCGAGTATGACTATACGGAAACTTGTCGTGCAGGTACCGAAACAATACTTTCATTTGAGATCTCAAGTAGTATTAGAAAATTGGAATGAACTACTAGCCACTAAATTTTCGTTCACATCAAAAGTATTTATGAACAATAAGCACATGAGAATAGCTTAGATACATATTGATATCAGTATTTCGTAGAAAATTCTAAAACCCAACAAGCTTATGATTATATAAAACAAACGTTCTTTTTCAGTTTGAGTCTTTGGTGATTAACAATGATAATATGTTTACTTGAACGTATTTCCCCCAACGATGATTAGAAATAAGTTTGCTTCTTTATCACAGTATACATCAAATGGATCGGTAGTTGCCTATGTTAATGGAACTGATTTTCAAAACCAGAATTTAAGTCTCATGTGGCTGTACTAAGTTAGTGGAGAGTTCATCATCCCAAAACCTCCCACATTTGATTTTCAGCTGTAGAAAATATTTGCTACACATCGTGATCGATCATTATGAATAAAAGGAGACATGAGAGCAAAACTGGTCTCTTGTAAATTAAGAAATCAAGGTAGAAATGAAATATTACTTGGATCTCATTTTACAGTTTCCAAATCAAAGTTTCAATAAAAAATGTATAGTACAACAAATACCGAGTTTTGCTGAACAAATCATGTGGATTAGTTTAAATGACTTAAAAATTTAAATGGTTTGCAAAGGTATATCAGTGCCATGGAGACATAAATGTATAGAAAATTCATTTAGTTTTGAACAATCGTTAGATTATTAAACTTGCCACATTTCGACTCGAAATGTTTCTCATAATTTACACACAATAACTGGATGCACAGAGGTCATTACAATCGTACTTCAAAGCTCATTACATTTGAACTAGAAAACTCACTACACTCGATGACAGTGAACCTTGTCGATCATTTTTAAAAACCTAAAATTTTACAAATGGTGCCCTGATGATGATGATGCGTGGTGCACAAGCATATCTAGCATCGTGCTCCACATTTAACGGTTTGTCCTGATCAAGCCTTTCTCACTTTCCTTGTCTTACTTCAAGTCTCCAACGCGCTTGGCACGGATGCTATTCGTTAGAAATAGATGATTCAGGTTGAAAGTAGACTCACGTATTCTTTGTATTGTCTAAGGAAGCAAATTAAGATAGTATTCATTTTTATCGTGTTCTTTAGAAAGCTGGTAATTTAGTAAGGATTTATTAGCCTCAAGGACAAAAATTCTTGCACGTATTCAACCTTGAAATTGTGGAAGTTTTGCACCAACAGTTTTTAGAGTTTGATACTATTATACAATTGAATAAAAACACAAATTTGATTCGAATGTATTCCATTATGAGTAGAAAGTGATGTAAATTTTGATCAACATTTATTTCAAATGTAAAACTTTGTTCATGTATTTTGTCTGTTCGTTATTGGTTTTAACGATTCACTTGGAATGCCAATACAACCAACAAGATTCAAGGGAACTGAGTTGATGTTCTAAAATTAAATCATATTGTTTCTTAATTAGATTATTTCTATCTTGGGTAGCACAGCCCAGCGATAATTCATAACTTTATATTTTGTGACAATTATCTAGCGGGTTGTCCTCTAACCAGTTTGCTTCATAGACAATGATGTCGGTGCAGGAACAAAATTTCTTTTTTAATCTGGAAAATTGTGTTCAAGGCTTATGTTTATGTTTCCATTGAGCGAGCAACGTCCATGTTATTTTTAAGCTTAACATTTCATGTTCATAAACAGGGCATTAGATGTGGATTTATGTTTTTACTGAAAATGTATTGTTCAAATTATTTTTAGGTGAGCAATTTATGCTTGTAAACATAACTTTAAAATTTACTTTAATTGTTATTCTTCTCAAGCATCATTCATTTTATTCTTTATTTATAACAAATGTTATAAGTAGTAGTAAAGATAATGCTTTTCTCATTACTCAACTATTTTTAACGAAATGTTACGTTGTTTTGTATTATTAAAATTATTTGTTTTCAATTATATAATTGCTACGATAATATTATCAGGAGTCGAGCTAGCATTATCTCAAGAGAGAATAGAATAGAATAGAATAGAATGAGGCTATAGGAACGAACCTTCTGGCCCATTCTTAGGTCAGATAATTACTTCGATAATTATTCGGTTGTTTCCCAAGTCCCATGCCGTATTTCTAGCCGCGTCAACCATGTCTGCAGCGGGATCACGTCGACCATCACGGAAAGTTTAAGAATTTAAGTGTCTTGTAGAACTTCATGCAATAAAATTGCGTAAAAATCATGACAATTCAACTAAGAACTATGCAAACTAATTAAGCCAAAAATTTATGTAATGACACCTTAAAAATACAGATATTCATCGATATCTCTCGAATTTATAAAGAGATGGGTTGTAAGTCAAATATCATCAATTACGTGCTTCTGCATTTTGATTGAATTTTGACCTTATAAATGAGAATGAATGGAGGAGGGAATCTCTTTTTCTGTGCCCTTATTGATTAAAAAAACTCCACAGATTTCTGTGCTTGGGCAAATAATTTAACTCTGTGTCAATGACAATTTTTTCACGTCGTACAGAAAATAATTACCATGGTCCATGCGTTTTACTTGAACTCACGATTGAATTATTTTCTGGCTAAAGTAAAGCACAAAATTGAGCAAGTCTTCCTCTAAGTGGCGCTCATCTGGCCCGTCAATGAAGCTATGACACTGAATGCCCCGCAGACAAGTCATCAGTTACGCCCCTGAGACTTCCTTCACTAATTGGGCCAAGAAAAGCCTGGTGATGAGACACGGCGCTCGTACTGATGGACGAGGCTCTTACGCTGCGTCGAGTTCACTTTAAGTCATTCACAACGAGTTCAGTATTGTCTTTTAGGCTTCAAACTTCACGAGCGTCAATTACAAAATGTTTTCAACTCCTCAGACAACACTAGTTTTGTGTGTATTGTTATTCACAAGTATTAAACATCACCGACATCAAGTGCTCTATTCACAACTCTTTAAAGTCACCGACGTTCAGTGCATTGTTAATGCCAATTATTGGAACGTCACCGATTTTTGTGTATAATTGACAGCTACTTTTCAAGCATCACCCACGTCAAATTCAATCTTGACCACCAATCTTCAAACTTTACTAACATCAGGTGCAGTTCTCGATCGTCCATTGCCTCTATTGCTGAAGAAATGTTTAAAAGTAAAGCATTGCTAAGTGCAATCAACAACGGTGATAATTCATCCTTATTGATACTAAAAATTAACATGTAGATTATAACAATTTTTATCAGTCAAATTTTGGGAACCAAATTCAAAAAGAGCATTAATGATACTTTCACCTTTAATGTAAGAATAAGACCACATTTTCGAACGAAACTCAATAAGCATTACGCATCTGAACTTTTTAATTCAATCTAGACACCCGAGAAAAGATCCAGTACTTTTTTTAGAGCATAATACTTTTCTCTTTTTTCATAGTTTATTCTTACGCTAGTTCAAAACTATCATGTACAACCAAAGAATAAAATCTGGAAATATGAAATTAATTTTTTTAGCTTTGGAATTATCAAACACTTTTCTACGACTCATTGTCAAGATGAGTGCAATGAAATGAGTGCAAAAAAAAGCTGCAATGACGGGACATACTTCCGAAAATTTTCTATAAGTAAGGACATTTATTTCATGCTGAGGCTATAAATGGTCTAATCGGAACTTAGTCATCGGCTTCGTCTTGTGTTCCAACCCAGTGTGAAGAATATACTCACAAACGTCAAAAAGTTACTCTGGAGGGAAGTACACTCCCGTGTTTTTTATAAGCACTGACATTTACGCTGAGGCTTTGAAGGGTTGAGTTGAAACTTAGACCATCATTCTGTCTTGCGCCCGCCTGCTGCTCGTTATGCACCACACCAGGACCCAGTGCGGGCACACTCGTCGTATTGTCTCCCCCACGAGACCCACAAAGCGACTCTTGAAATGTTGACGACTGGTTCACTGCTCTTCAATACCGACACTCATTCGGTCCAAAGAACGGACTTGCTTAATTTGATGTCTCTTAGGAGCTGTTAAACTTGACGCTCGATGGGGGAGGCAGGCAAGTTAGTCTGAATACAAATTTACTGTCTAGCCAGAGACGATTGTGGCATTGATTTAAAAGTGGCATGTTGATCGTGCTAGTTAAAATCAAAGAGAAAATGTTGAAAGGTGAGTTAAACACTATGCAAAACAAGTGCATGGAAGTGATTTACTTAAATTTAGAGAGTCACTGATAGCATGTTATACGATTCCATACGCTTCAATGCTGTTATGGACATTTTACCAGACGTTGAAGCGCTCACAAGTAAATACAAATATTTCAAGGGATAATTTAACCACTAAAATTAATAGTTAGAGTATCTATTTAGATCATTACAAGTCTGAGAGTATAAAAACAATTCATCCTAGTCAATACAATTATTACTATGGAATAGGAAGCATGCAATAGATACAAGGAGCTCTTAGTTTCACTGTTGAAGTCTGGTGGAAACAGTATTATGATTTGGGGTCACTTTTCATCACCTTACGCACAAATTGCAATTAATAAAAAATGCATTTTCACTTACATTACAAAGATGTCTGAAATTATCAGTGAAAAGACTAAAACAGAGAACAAGTTGGGGATTCAACAACACAACGATTCAAAGCATGGGCTAAAATAAGTGACAAAAATACTTATTAATCATTATATGAATGATTTCGAGTATCTGGCTAATCTTTCGATTTTAATTTAATCTGAAATCATTAGTAAGGGTTGATTATTTCAAACGAACGAGAATTTTCATGCATAAAAACACAAATCAAATTGTGTTATTTCATTTATAGAAACATAGATTTCAACTCGTGCATGAAAAATCTTGTTACACCTAGAAAGGGACGCCTGGAAACTGTTCCAACTAGCAGAGTACAAGCTGTCAAATTTTTACAATGATTTCAATGAAATTTTCTGAATACTTTTTAAAAACATTATTAAAAATAAAACTTACAAACCCTTTCTCCAATTTTCTTCAGTCATTCAAATTCATGCTATTTTTTGTTATGTGCTTAATATTTCAATTTATTTGTGAAACGCATCAGATTATCTGTGGTTTTTAATGGAATAAAATTCATATATGATGCCTAAGAACGTTACGAAAAGTTACATTTTTACCGTAACTCCTAATATTTACTAAGAACCCTTTTTTGCCATTTTTCTAAGCCAAATTGATCGTAGTGTCATTTATACATAATCGAGGGTTAGTAATAAAGGTAAGTAAAGCTAAGTGTTGGTATTAAAGTTCAATTCTAACTAAGCCATACCATCAAGATTTAATTTCAGTTACTTTCTGTTTCTTCATTATCTTCATCATTATCTGAGCAAATATTCACTGCAGTAGTATCACCATGGGAAAATTACCTTTAATATATTAATTTAAAGAGCCATAAGTTGCCTATTGTATGAAACGACCTGTTTTCGAGCAGTGAGATCGTCCGTTACTTGATAAGATTTATACGCCGTAGCTTGCAATGTTGAAAAGCGATAATAGTAGACGTTCAAATTTTTATGTCTGTAAGTAAACTTGGGACTAAAGTCTCAAGTAAAAAAGCCATGTAAGGAGCCTCGTAAATTTATCTTTTCTGTAAGTATTATTTTGAGATTGTATTTAGTCGAACTCCAATACACAAGAATGTGTAGCCTGAAAAAGTATATACAAAAGTCTACGGACATTGAAGCGAACATTTAAGTATCTTTTTGAAAATGTGACACCATTTGGTTTGACTTTCAATGGCAGAATAAACCTTATTTCTCCCACTGTAAATTTCATACGTAGTTTTAAACTTTTAAGGAATTCAATGATTCTGTCAATTCTAAACAGTCTGATGTACTGGATCAATACGAGGCAATCCTGATGTCAAATATCAGAGAACAAGTTCATGATGACGATTATGCAGCCTGGCTGGCTAGCACGGCATTGTGACATGGTCTTTTAAAATGATTTTAGAGGATAAATTTGAAAAAATTCTCATATTCGGGCTAACTCAAGCAACAATTTTCTTGATCTAGGGAAAATATTTCTGATAGGAATTTTTGACCTCATTTGCCTGGTTATCACATTTATAGTTATATTGAACTAGTTTACCTAGTTATCAATATAATAGCTATTTTGAATTAGTTTGTGTAATTCAAAAAGTCTTATCAATATCCTACATCATACTCGTATTTTAATCTCCAGTAGTGACACATAGAGACATCAGAGTACAGTCGATTATTAATTGACAATGTATTAGTGACTGAAACTGATATTATACGAAGAGAAAGTTACAACACTTGATGTGGGAGTTTTCTCATTTCAAATGGTGCAAATTTAACTGTCGAGCCAGCAGGCGTGATGCGAGCGCTCAAGCGCACGACAGAGTCGTACACATTTGGCTAAAATTTATTCGCACTTCATGTAAACCGAAGTGCCGTCATTAAACTCTTTCACTAAATGAAGTACAAAGATTCGCTTTCTTGTTTTGCCAGCAAAATGAAAGCTTCTAAGTAGCATCAAGGCATGATAAGGATTTGAATAGCAATATTACTCAGGTGGCCGTTGCAGAGTGAATCAGTGTTGCTATCGGCGAATTAAAACACATGTCTTTTCTTTTCAATATTTCGTTGGACTACTTAAACTGATGAAAAGAAGAGTAGGGACTGTTATTGGATCTCATAAAGAGTGAGGCACACTTTTAGTGAATCATTGAAGATAATTTGTTTCTAGCAAATAATCAGATTCAAAGAAACCAATAAATATTGATGAAATGCACCCAATGCTTAAGAGGCAAATTACAACAAGAAAAATAAATTTTGTGAACTACGTACGTTAATATCAAGTACGGTCAGATTTATTCGAAATTACAGAATGTATCCTACAGCTAAAACTTCCCGTTATCACCCTAGGTATTGTAAGTAATTTTAAAACCATTGAGATATTCAGCCTTATTTATTCATTTGTTTTTCTCTAGGGAACTTACTTCAGCAATCGAGTAATATTTAGAGGAGATCAAAGCGTAGGATATCATTTCGTGTTCAATCTCTTTATTTTGGCGGTTAGTACTCTTAGCTTGCATGCGCTTGAAGTGTAGTAAAATTTGGTTGATTTGATTGACAGTTTCATATGCTGTTCTTGAATTTACAATATTATGGATATGTATATACATAGCAGTTAGTTTTACTCAGGTTTCCATTAATTTATATTGATGCGAAAAGTCATGGTGTAAAGTTAATTGTGCTTCAAAACGACAAAGTATACAAAAAATATTTGCTGCTTGTTTTAACAACTTAAAACTATTTGATAATCGGGTTACTTACTCTAGGAAAATATCATTCAAAAATCTGTACCATAAGTGCCTTGAAAACATACAATATCCAAAAATCAAAAGCTCCTTAAGAGCTTCAAAGGATGAATTGAGTTTCGATGCTTGATTCAAAATGAAAGCCCAGTCTTCGATCAAGAATTTCCTTCATCTTTTACCATATGTGCATTAAAATATTAACATCTTGACTCGTCATGGCTGTAAACAGATGATCAAAGCTAAATCTTAGCTAGTTGTCGAGCGTAAATTCTGTCTCACAGTAATTAGAGCGACGATCTGCAAGCAGGAGATAGCGCCCACCAATTTGCCCAAGCTCTTGGCGACCAACTAATGAGAGCGCGACAACTTGGTTTATGGTGCACAGACACCTCTTAAACATGTCTCTCTTTTTATCACAGCCGACACAGACGCTGAAAAATGCGCCTACCAAAGAAAACGGCAGGCAGTGGCTAATAAGTCTTTTTTTTAGAGTGTGTGTTCATATTATGAGGGGTTTCCAAAGACTCATTATAATCAAATGGGATAATGAGTAGCTGACTCTTCGTTAGTATCAATTAAGGAACTCAAATATTAATTATCAGAACTCATTAAATAAAAGTAAATATAATATAGAGAAATATGAAATTGTAAATAATCGTTGGTTTGAAAAATAATTCGTTTGTATTTGAGTTCAAAAATTCAGAAACGATAAACATGTTCATACCTAAAAAAATTTCATATTGCAACATGTCTACAAAGTAAACAAGTTTCATTGCATTAGTTTATTCGTAAGAACATTTATTTCATCATCAATAAGATTGTGAAAAATCACCAACGTGAATATTTTACTAGTGTACGAAGAACTTAATTTACACTCACCAAACTGTCAACACATTTTTGTCAACGTTCACTTAAGAAAAAATGTGCGGACGTACAGAATGGTGCGCTCATTTTTAATTTCGCCCACTAAATTGTGAATAAATTGTCACTAGTCAAACGTTTAACGTTCTCAGAAATACAAAAGAACTTGAAGATGCTTGAGAATGTTATTTTACGTTACAGAAGTGTCAACTGATCAGAGATAAAAATTATGGAAGGCTTGAAGTTCACGAAAGAATCTTAGTACAAAATTTTCTGGTTGTGTTTTACTGTTATTTTCAACTTCAAAGAATAACAAACAGTTTCTTTGAAGTATTCTTCAATACGCACAGTAGCAGTTGATCGAATTAATTTGCATTTAGTTTTTTCATTCAAATCCTGAAAAAGATAAGAAAACTATTTTCTCCACAAAAAAATGCATTTTTAATTTGCAACATGTATCACCGATTCAGTTCTCAGTATGTATTAATATGAAATGTTTCCTACTCATTCATTGGTACCTGAAGTAATGGCAACAGTTTTAGAACAATATGGTCCACAAAAAAGAAATGCTTTTTGTCAACTTTTCACCTCTCTGATTCCTAAAGTTTATTTAAAAAAATCTCTGTTACGCATGAGCGCCACAGAGAACTTTTTCCCGTTTTTTATATTGTTTAAAGGATGAATCTCTTCATGTTTATAAATGAATGTGTCTTTTCATAATGTGGCACGAATGAAGCAATAAACGAAACATCAATAAAATGAAAAAAGTGCGCGTAAATTAAACACAGATGTATGAGACACTTTTCAAATGTATAAATTACAATTAGCTTGAAAAACATCCAGAATATTTGCTGCAAAATAGAGATGGAACAGAATTAACCTTATTACTTTTAATTAGTAACCCACGGTTGAGAACCTTGATAGGCTAAAGAAACCTACGGTAAGGGACAGGACTTTTTAATCAGATTTTATCCCTTGGAAAATTAATGACAACATTTTAGTAATCCATAGGCAATTTCATAACTATCTAGTCGAATGAGTTCATATTAATTTTGGAGGAATATGTTATTTCTTGGCAAGCATCGGTTAAAATAACATAATTGTTGTCGTGAATGTACAAACACAACTTTTCTGAGATTGCAAAAACTTTATTTCTCCTAATATCTTTCAAATTTTCTTATTAAAGGTTTAATAGATTAACTAATGTTTTTCGAAGGTCAAGATTGATTTACTCTGTGTGTATTGGACTATGCTTGGGGCATCAGAAAAATGCGTTATAAAAATGTCATCTCAGAATAAATATATCTTAAGGCAAGAGAGGTTCATATTTTACACACCTGTGTCATGAGCAAGAAAATAAAATGCCTTATCGTAACTCAGTACAATACTCAAATAATAGCATAGCAGAGTTAACACTTTTTACTTAATGAAGTAGTACACAAAGTGTAATTTGTATGATTGTTTTGAATAGTTTACATTACGATGAAAGGCACATCACTTTGACTTAATATGCCTCAACTATTTATATCATCATTGTTCTGACAATGATGATAATAAATGATTTTTTAGTATTCATTTATTTTGGATTTAATAAGCTCCTATGCTCGGAAAAAAACGGGAATTGAATTCTACATTTCTAAGAAATGAGTTACCTACGTGCGCTGCTCACGTGCACTGGCCACGTGCACTGTCCACGTGCACTGTCCACGTGCACTGACCACGTGCACTGTCCACGTGCACTGTCTACGTGCTTTGCCCTCTTGCGCTGCGTGAGTTGGTGAAAACTGTTTCAGTTGTCACGTCAGCCTTACCCTTGTCTCTATGTATTTTTAATTTTACTGTACAGTGAAAACTTGAGGTGTTTGCACTATCAACAAATGTATTTCCCCACATTAGGAGTTTAATTATATGAGCTTATGAAACTAAATGTTGACGCATAGATCATCCATAAACTTTGAAAAACAACATTACAATTCTGAAATGATCACATCACCTGATAAAGTTTCTGTACCCAAAATCGGAATTTTTGCTACATCCCTTAATGATTTAACATCAGTAGTTTTTATTATGTTATCGCTAAAAAATTTATACGTGTATATTCATTGAACAAACTATTTTTCTTTGGTTTGTCTCCGTAATTTCATATAAACAAAAAATTTGACATAGAATGTCAGAGAGAGCTTTCGTTGCCTGACTATCATATTCTGGTCTTCAGTAGCGCAACATCAGAGGGTTTCAAAGCATCGTTTATTGCATGGAATTCTGATGAAATGCCTCGAGCAGAAGTGGCTTTGTTTGAAATGTATTCCACAATTTTCTGTTGAAATTAAAGCTTGAAAAAATGCAAAGAGGATTTCAACAAACAACAGAATGCAGCCTGCAAGAGACGCACTCTATGTATTTTAATTACATTATATTACATAGCATTCAACATTTTTATACCAATTTCGAAGAATTCCTTCATGAATTCAACGTACTTTAGGAAATATTTTTTTATTCTGAACATCCAATATTCCACCAGGTTATCAGCTGCAGAATTTAATCAGTAAACTCACGTATTAAATGAATGAGTTCCATGAACTTCCTGCTAGTTGGCAAAGTTTTTATCAAGAAAAAATTACGGTCTCATTAATGCCTTGTTAATTTCAAGTGCTGTGTGTGAAAATATTTTGAAATTTCAATGTATAGTTGTATTAGTTGTCCCTCGTTGAGGCCCTTTTCGCCCTGCGATAGCGTAGCTGCTAAATTCAGATAAATTTTTATGGGATTTCCAAGGAAAACTGAATAAAAAACTTGTGCCGTCTATTAGAAATTGAGCTGAATGTCTTTTTTTCATTGGATTGCCAAGGAAAACTTTATAACACACGTGTATGATAAGCTCAGCTGAATTTTTCCCTTTTATGGGTTTGCTACGGACAAATGAATAATGACATTTGTGTCCCATATTATAAAACTCATTTGAAAATACTTAGAGATTGTGTCAATTGAAAATGTTGTGTACTGATACACTTCTGACGAAAATAATATATGTTAACACCCATGTGCTGTAGATAGACGGTATAAAACTCATGAAAGTGAGGGTGATCAAAATTACATCAATATAAATTGAGACAATGCAATAAGTGATGTAGTGAAGTGATACAGCGTCCGACCAGGGCACTGTAATATCTTACATGCATCACATGATGAAATTCTTTTCCATAAATTGAACTTTTCCTTATTTTGTCAAAAAATGTAGTCCTCTCATTTCAAAGATACAACATACTGTACATGAAAATGAACACCTCTTTCGACTTTTTGTTTGCATTAATCTCGACAACTTGCATAAGGTAACAAATGGTAAATGTAATCAGGACTAATGTGTAGAAATTCCAGCACTTCATTTATTTTTCACGAGAAAGAGTAATTTTCATAAACCTTCAATGACGCTCAGTCTTTGATAACTTCAACAATACGAGTGATAATTTTGTTGAATTAAACTATTTATTTTCTGTTTAAAAAGAATTCACGTAGATGAAGTCGTTGTGAGATTCCTTAATTCATTGAGCCGCTTCTTTTGGTGAAGCCATATTCTGAAGACGCTACGGAATATACCAGTTTGACTATATCACCCTAGAATTTGTCTGTAGATCTCATGAATTATCTCGACAAGAAAAGAAAACTGCAATGAAGAAGAATAAGAAACCGTTCGTTCGTGATTACGGCGGCAATATATACGAAAAGGTAGGTACTAAGTTCCTCAAAAACCTTTTAACCTTCTTGTACTGAAGTCTGACTTTCTTGTACTGAAGGCAAACCTTGCAATGATGTCAAACTTTATTGCACTGATGCCTAACCTTGTCCTGATATCTAACTTACTTACACTGATGTTTAACGTTGTTGCTTGATGTTTA
This sequence comes from Trinorchestia longiramus, assembly GCA_006783055.1. Classification (NCBI taxonomy): domain Eukaryota; kingdom Metazoa; phylum Arthropoda; class Malacostraca; order Amphipoda; family Talitridae; genus Trinorchestia; species Trinorchestia longiramus. Next base: position 110,889 of record VCRD01000220.1, read on the forward strand.
CCTCAGGAGTTAAACAAACATAACAAATTCCACTCCTTCAAAAATGAAGAATTTCTGGATATAATTTTCACTTTCAGCACAAGGAAAAACAACACTCCCACCCACCAAAACTTATCACCATTTTAAAAATGAGCTTGCGCGTTGTGAGAAAAATAAATTAAGGGTGCAAATCACTGTCATTAAACATAAATTTCAATTTAAAGGAAGGTACCCTCGACAGCTTCATTGTTAAAATGTGGAAATAAAAATGTAATTATTTTGGAACTCTGAGTGTAAGATTGCAATATTCTTCAAGTTCTCATTTGTTTCCACACTACAGCTGAGGGAAATCATAATTCATCGAATGCTCCATGTAACCACATTCATTTTATTTAAACGAGCTCAACATTTGATGACAATTCTAGTGTATCTTGTTTGTAATACGTGCTTGATTATTATAACAACTGTCTCTGCCATTCGAGTGAGTTGCATTAGTCTCATGGACATGTAAAGACGGTGTCAGTCTTAGTAACAGCAATATTTTTCATTGAGCTTCACCGTCAAGATCAGTTGAATGTTAACTTACATGCCTTCTTGATTCGATAAAAAGCATGATTGTTTATCAAAGAATGGAACGCAGTTTATCAATGCATGTAGGGAACCCGGGATAATTGTTCACCAAGGAATAAGCCGTGGTTCATCAATATGTCTCAATCCTTCAACGGTCTTGATTGTTGATCAAGAAACAAGACTAGTTTCAAAATATCTCTGAAGAACCAAGAAAGTGGCTGTAGCTCATCACTACACTGAGCAGAGACAGAGTTGTGCTGGGCATTGTTCAATATTGCATTGCAGCACGGCCAGCAAGAGGCGTAGCGGTCAGGCAATCCAGTGATCAGAGAGCGGACCTAGCTTTGAAGTGTCGCTCCATGATGGATGACCTCATGCAGTAGGGGATGATGGGGGAGGAGTGACAGGAGGAGTGGTAGGGGGAGGAGTGACAGGAGGAGTGGTAGGGGGAGGAGTGACAGGAGGAGGAATAACAGGGGAAGGAGCTGCAAGTGGATCACTAGGTATAGGACAAACGAGATAGGACTCTAGGGTGTAGAAAGAGGGAGACTAGTGTCAGGAACACTAGAAATGGTAGATAAGAGATGGGACGCTGGAGAAGAGTGGCAGGGAAAGTCACGGACGGAACTCAAGAAATAGGGCGATAGGGAGGAGGATGACAGACAAAAGGTACTAGAAAGTAGGTAACAATATTTTCACTATCTACGAGTCCATAATTATATTATTTTATGCCACTTCAGCTTGAAAATGTTGTTAAATGCTTCGGAATGTAATATTTTTACAAATGGATATTTTTTCATCAAAATGATTAACAGCTTTTTGAAAATTTTAACACGTATTGACTTTGAACATCGAATAAAAAACGACAAATTATGTTGAAAAGAAGAGTGTTTCAAAGAGGAGGCTCGTGTGAAGAGGAGTGTGAGGGAGAAGAGCGTTAACGAAAGAGAGGGACGGCAGGGGAGAAAATAGAATACAGTAAGGCAACAGGAACGAACTGATTGATCCATTCATGGGCTGTTACCCAAGTTATCTGCCTATCCTATTCCGTGACTTATCCCGTGCCAATTCCGTGACCTATTTCGTGACGTATCCTGTAGTAGAATAGGTCACAGGAGGGTGAGGCTGGAGACAGTAGCGGGAGGGACATGCAGGATTCTGACTTGTGAGGTAAATTAGGATTTGAGGCTGTCACGGAAGCCACAAAGGAAAATGTAACTCGCATTTTGCTAAAATGTATTATATTCTATTATTCTAGCATTAAAGACGACTAGGATTTTATTTGTCGAGGTTTGTGCTTCTGAGATCAGAGTCACAAATCAATCTCTTCATCTGCGTATTTATTTATCAGTTACACTGAATTGGCAAGTTAGGAGTCTTGATATCCAAATTTATGTTGATGGAAAATGCAATTAATATTAGGTGTTAAAAAATATGCCCTGATATACATTACGTGAGTGGAAGCAGTGGTACTAGGGAAATAAGGGCAAAGACGGTGGAAAGAATGATGCAAAGAAGATCATGCCAAAATTAATTAATATTCAAACGAATACACTATAATTCCTTGAATTTTTGTGTACCCTGAAACTTTTATTAAATATTGCTCTGTAAGTGAAGTGCTTTGACATTTCTTGGTGTGATATTTTTGCACAAAATCAGTCTGAAAGTTATAAGAACCAAGATTTTTGGTAAACTCCTCACATACTTTGAAAATATGAGTTTAAAAATACAATAAAACATGCTTCAGTGTAAGACATACCTTTTCTATTTATAAAATGTCTAAAAAAATAATAACTGTCTCATCAATTTTGTTTCATAAATATGCTGATAGTACAGTTTCTCAATGATAACTAGCGCAAGTACCGGTCTCATTTTAGAGAAATCCAGTTTTTCAATACAAAGTGTCAATGGACTTAAATTTGAACCAAGGTCTGATAATTGCGGAGTAATAACACAAGAAAAGCTGTTTCATGTGAACTAAGAGTACGGAACAGCCTGGCAAGTTTTCATGTGCCGGCAATAAAACGCTTAAGGGGAGGGTAACTGCGGGAATCAAAAATAATCGTTTGATGAATCTTTGTGAGAGTACAGGAAGTTAAATAATCATGGTAATTATTCTGTAATCAAGCATGCTGGTTGATTGACGGCGGAGGAACACGGCGTTGGGGCTTATATGTTCAGTATCCTGTTATTTGAATCACTTCTGAGACTCTGGGTGATCTCGTTTATGCTAGTGATAAGTCTTTGTACACTGAATTGTAGCCCAAAAAGTTAATTTCAGCTAGACTAAGTCGTTGCTTATGTTAATCACATTTCATGAAATATAACAGTTATTTGACTTTGCTTGAATGACTTCTGAGACCCTCGGAGAACTCTTTTATGCCAGTATTGAAGTGTAGTGTGTGTTGACTAAAATACCATTAAATAGTTGTTTATGGAGGTAAGGTTTCATGAACGCTAAGTCGTGGCTTTCATCAGAGATGTTTCTAAATGCCTAACTACATTACAGCTTGCACTAATTGTTGACGTCATCAATGAACCTGAAGGGCATCTGAATAGGTACATTTTAATTGATGATAGATGGTTTGACATAATCAATTGATGTTACTTACGGGAGTAAGTATACATGTGATCTATAAAATATGATACAACATTTTTCGGTTCGTTTATGCAGCTTAAACCACTATTGAAATCGTATATTGATTTACCGTCGTAGTGCATGTGCATACTGAAACAGTGCTTTATACAGTTTTGAGGTGGTTTGTTTCTATGGAATAAACCTCAAGGTAGCGTAATGCTTTATTTAATTGCTGAACCCTTCCATTTTACGGAGCAGTTGCGTGTAATTTCAAGTCCCTAGGGAAGACCCGTGAGATAGAAATGAGCATTTAAAGCCAGAACAACATTCAGCTACCGTGAGCATTATTAAGTGTATACACGATAAAACTCATGAGCTTTTTTCGAACACTTTGTGTTCGAAGGAATACGGAAGCCGAAGGAATATGAGAGTTTTTAAATATTTTTCTGTTAAAATGGTTGTCGGTCTTCCAGATAAACTATTTTTTTATTTACAATGAGAGATAGCAATGTGTAGCACCAACAGCCTTTTATTTACTACCTTTGTTGCTGAACTGTTTTTTTAGTGTTTTCGACCAGTCCAGTCAGAAATTATTACTGTTTTCGACTCCTAGGTATTTGTGCCGTCAGTACCAGGACACTTCTGTACTGGTGCGCTCTCGGATTCCATCAATTACAAAAAAATTAGTCTCTCACTGGATGTGTCTGGTTTCTTGGCGTAACGAAAAGAATACAAAGCAGCTTTATTTTTCTTTACGCGTAGTACCTTCAAAAAGCATTTCGACAGTACAGCTCAACTGTCAAATGGTCTATGAATCATCATTCTGATTAAAGGAATTCTTTAAAGAATGAGCGTGATAGGATAAGTCAAAGTTAATTTCTTCAAGAGTAGCACCACCGTACGGGGTACGTGTTCTTCTCTACTGAGAGTGCTTTATAAGTCAAATATATTGAAAGCAGTTTTGATGTCAGTAAAAATTTTAGGTATTAGTGACCTAATATTCAAACTTCAATACAACTCAAAAAAAGCTTTATGAAGGTTGTTTCTTGATTAACGTAAACAATCGTCAAAATATCAATAAATTTAGACAGGGCTCACAGCGACAGTTATTTCAGCCCCACAGCATAGGCTTTACTAAAAGTCCTGCATTGAATAACGGATAATTAAATGCCAGCGCACAGCATGGTATCCATTAAATGATTCTGAATTGAATTATAATGATACATGCTTCAATAATATTCTGTTCTACAATGTAACAGGAAATGCATGATTATGAAATTAATCTTGAGTAACAATGTCCAATTTTCTGTTGCACTTCCATAAGTTAGCGTTGCTCATATTCTAACTGAAAACAATTCATCAGAAATGCAATTTTTAGCTCCCCGATGCACGCAAGTGTCGTCATTAGATTGTTATAGTTTGTTCTCCCCAATGCATTTATATGCTGTAATTGTTTCTGGGCTGCACTATCCTTGTTTTTTGTTGTTGTAATTAACCATACCGTAATAATTAGATGTTTCACGCACTTTTATGATGAAAATAACAGTACTGTTTCACTTTAAATTGGCAGTCCGAGATGTCTCTCTCGAATCACATATAGAGTCAGTGGTGAGGTCTCACAAAACCAGCCCCATCTTTTACACCATCTTTTTTCCAAGCCTCACCAGCGAAACACACCTAAAGTTGCTATTCGAATGGCAAGCTTCTCTATGATTAGCGAAGCTCTGTAGAAGCTAGCAGCCTTTTAAGATTCTGCCAAATTCAAGCTTGCTGATGCGAAGAATGCGACTTGTTCTTCTGGTTGTGATCTTACGAATGCTTCGGTAGCAGGGCTACCCAAAGCTTGTTCTCGAGGAGCACACTCTGTCATTAGCGTATATTTGCATAACATGAATTCACAAACACGCAGGCTGTACACGTAACTTTAAAGTGAATTCTAGCCTCGAAAAATCTTTCAACGTTTACCTGTGAACGTATTCTCGTTTGTCTGATTTCTGCTTGATCGAAAATTTGGATTTAGATCTGCGCTTTGAGATCTGTTAAACTTACCCTAAATTTACGCGTAAGACTGGTACATAATATCTGAACTTTGACGGTGGGATGATAGTTGCCTAAAGAAATAATAAGTAGTGAGCATAAAGGTCTCATAGTACTTTGACTGCCGAAGTCTGAACAGACTTTAGAAAAATGTTCAAATAGGTCGAAAAAGTGCAAAAAATGACTAAGTCAAGAGAGATATATAAATATATATCCACTGCGCCATAACCCGTATATTAATCTTAGTTTTTACCTTACAAATTACTTGCATTGAATACGTTAACCTTGTTCCTCTCTGTTGAAAGATGACTTTATTTATCAGACACCGATATTTACAAGAACGAAATTAAATATTGATAAATTTGAATTGCATGGGTAATATAAAAATACGACAGCATAGCGGAACCTGTTATACGCTTTTACATTGGTCAGCATCGCTTGAGGAAACTTTAGAACGATTTGAAAAAACTAATTTCTGAGGAAAATAAATTCATGTCACAGTCCGTGACAACGTGTTCTTGAAGAAATAAAACTATTAAATAAATTTGTTCAGATTACCAACCCTTCACTGAATGCGTGTTGCAGCCACTACCCTGAGCATGACAGTCCAATAACGCATGAATAATTGTACTGGTACTTTAAAGTTCCACTAACACACACACGTGTAACTGTTATACAAAGTCTTCATTTGCTGTGGCATCTTTGGACGTCTGTTAACTAAACACTCGGTCTCTTTAGTTTAAACTACTACGAACAATAGTGAGAGAATAAGCGTCTTAAGATATTTAGGCAGGGTCGTCGTATCCAACTCATTATTTACGGACTATTTTTAGCAATGAACTTGAAATGTATCTAAACTATCCTCTTTTAGCATTATTTCCCCATTTATCATTTATTTATCATTTATATGATGGCGAATATCTAATTATATTCTCGATTCGTCAACAATGAACAGCTAGTTTTCGCTGCTGGCCAAGATAAGTGCCTTCAAAAACACCAATAAATTATGCAAACTATTTACAAATAACCAGTAATAAACAATGCTGTTTGTTCTCAGTCAGATTGTACACTCACATGAATGCTGACAGATTTTCAATGGTGGTCTATTCAATTTTTTTCTTTCGAACGTGCATACTTTTAACACGTCGTTAAATTCTTATAAGCATCAGAGGGATAATTTTTCCAATAGCATGAGACAATACAGAGCGTAGGCTTATGATAATGAACATATATAAAACGTTTTGTGGTAGTTAAATTAAACTACTACGAATTTTTGTTCTTCTGTCGTAACTGTTCTTAAACAGAATACTGCTACTAATGTTATAGTTTTCTTCTGAAATGAACATTGTAAATTCAAAATTTTCTTTTCAAATGTGTATTGTGCATCCATACTTTTCTTCTCAAATGTGCATGGTAAATGAATTGTTTTCTTTAAGACTGCACATTATAAATCAATACTTTTCTATGGAAATGTGCATTGTAAATCAAAAGTTTTCGTCTGGAATGCGCATTGAGCTTTTGGTCGTGACTGCTTGCGTGTTGCGTGATGTAATGAGGAAAGCTAGCAGCTGCGAATGAAGTTGTCAACTTTAAGGACTGTGGGATTGCAGTTACGACTGCGGTTGTCGAATATATCTAGTAAAGCTGGCGAGGGTTTCGTGCCTGTATTTTAGCTAACTGATATTAGCTTACGGCATCCCAGTATGTTTGCAATGACAAAACGCGCGGTGATCTTTTAATGCCGCGAGCACATGATCATTCTTCTCTCCGGTCTTCTGAGTGCATACTACTTGCAAGAACTGTACCACAGCCACGGGAAAATATACACTTTGTACGTGTATTAGGGTCTCTAAACAATGTACTTAGTCAATTCAGCAGCTCAAATGTTGTTTGTCTTCATTCAACACATTAACAACGTGCTTAATCATTTCATTCTGTATCTTGAATGTTCTTTGTAATTATTAGACAGATTAACAATATACTTGATTATTCCAGCCATTAGATTGAATGTTACCTGTTCAATGACGGAACGGTATGTCAGGTTTGTTCTCCTGATCTTCATGCAGTGGATGTTCAGTTAGAGTACGGTGCATCGAAGCCTCACGTCCAGCGTTCCTTTTATTCAGTCGAGCATTTGATGGGAAGCTCCACGCAATCCTGGCCTCCAAGTACTGTATTGTGGCAGCTATGTTGTCACTGAGGGCTGGACAAAACCTCAGTCGATATTCCTGAAAATCTAAAAGTCATAATACGATGATTAAATAAATGCAGAGTTCATTGAATGATCCTGAGGTTGTAATTGCACTTATTCTACCAGTGAGGGCTGAAGGCTGCGCAAATTCTCGACTGATAGTCGTCAAAGTCACAATAGTCGTATGACAGTAAAATAAATGTATGGTTCATCGAATGAACTTGAGACTGTAACAGAAACTGAACATTGACGAAGCGAATGGAACACAGAGAAATTTTGAGTTAGCTACATTTCTGACGGATTTAAACAATACTGAGAGACCTCTGCAATACTGCAGCCTAAACTTCTCTAGATGCTTTCTAGGCGCACCGAACACTTATACTATGCAGTCTAAAAAATGCATCGACTTGAAAGCACGAAGATGATATACATTGTCTCACAATAATATTGCAGCGAACAACACCACATATAACAGCCCAATATTTACAGAAGAAACTGCGAACAACATTAATACAGCGATAGAGTGATGGGAAAAGAAGAATTGCACAACAGCGGTTTTTCTTTCTCAGCGAATACAGATTGACGTTTGCATTTATTATTAACAGCTACCATGGATACCATGGGAGTTGAAATAGGTTATTAAGAGGAGTTCATGGTCATCATATCCATTTCAGAATAGGCATAGAAGGCAAAACGACAATCATACAAGATGAGTACTGTGTGAATTGTTTCGCAAAATTTTGGCTAATCTAATTTCAAATTTGTTGGTGGAAGCGCAATTTGTGTGCTGGTGAGAGCGAGTTCAATTATTGCCAACACTATCTGTGATGTCTACAAGTTTAAAAACAAGTTTTCTTATTCGTGGTTAGTTTTTAAATTGTTTCTTCAATGATGTTTTAAAAACAGTACATGTTTCTTAACAAATGTCACATATGCATAATGGAAACGTTGATAGAACTCTTACGTCCTTCTCTTGATGCAAAGGCTGACGAACTCTTACGTCCTTCTCTTGATGCAAAGGCTGACGAACTCTTACGTCCTTCTCTTGATGCAAAGGCTGACGAACTCTTACGTCCTTCTCTTGATGCAAAGGCTGACGAACTCTTACGTCCTTCTCTTGA
>VCRD01000220.1:120892-138755 GCA_006783055.1 Trinorchestia longiramus
CAGTCATTAATGAGTGTACAGTTATTAACGAGTGTACAGTCATTAATGAGTGTACAGTTATTAATGAGTGCCCAGTTATTAATGAGTGTACAGTTATTAACGAGTGTACAGTCATTAATGAATGTACAGTTATTAATGAGTGCACAGTCATTAATGAGTGTACAGTTTTTAACGAGCGTACAGTCATTAATGAGAGTATAGCCATAAATGAGATACGGACTGCCCGTGAATGAGGCGGACAGACGAAGAGTTTATTCAGTTCTTTCGCCTACGATGTCATGCTCCTGAGTTTAGCACTTTACTTCCTGTTGTTATTCATTTCTTAAGGAAACCTCTTCCGCTTGTAATGTGCCTGAATCCATAATTTCTAGTGTACGACTGAAACAACGTTCTCGCTTATCTTCTTTCTGTTAGCAAGTCATGAAAAAGTTAAACATTTACTTCTCAATCCCACTCAAAAACTGAGCGTCATATTTTCAAAAAATAATTTCTTACTTTTGGTCCTGAAAATTCGTTTCTTATCACAATCATTAATCTCCCTCACATCTCTTAAGTGCACAATTGAGCTGTACAGCTCATCTGGCTGCTGCTGGGGAGCTTCTGTGTGTTATTTAGCGTAAGAAAATAGCCTAACATTACGCGTACACACGAGGAATGTTCTCTCCTCTAATTTCTGGGCAATAACTTCAACTGCTTCATTATGATGTTAATTTGAACTCTCGAGTTACGCGTGCCCCTGATTTGCACGACCTTTGGGTGCTTTATATTCTGTGTTGTTTGAGTGCGATGGTAATCGTGTGCTGTGAACCTCGCTGTCGTTCATTACAACTGAAGTGGACTTCATCTCAAGCAATGAGTCTCTGATTAGTGCAGGCAGTGGACTTTATCTGCTTAGTCATTCTTGGCTTAGTTCATCTCTGCGATGCTAATCTTCTGAAGCAATGGCTTTTGCTGGGTGCTTTAGATTTGAGTAATTGTTATGTACACGTCGTGTTGTGAATTTTTTCTAGCAATGAGTGAGGATATATAGTGCATAATTTTTTCAGCGTTTTGTTAGTTGCTGTTTGCTGACCTTTGTAAACTTCTTCGATATTAACCACAGTGAGCAGAAACTTTATTGGTTTTTCTTTGTATAAATGGATCGAATGCGTCCGTAATTGTTTCATTCATCAGCACATACATGTTATTCATAAACTCTATCATTCGTGAATTTGTGTTATTTATAATTCTTATTATTTATAAATTATGTTGTTTATAATTTTCTGAATTATGTCACCTAATAGCTTGAATCTACGTCTGGCACAGTGATGATTTTTTCATTATTATTTTCTGCCTAATGAACAATTTTGGTATGTTTCTTTTGAATTAGCTTTTTATACTTTGTTATTACAGTTTTAAAAAGTGTGAACTAACTCTTGCCATTGTGAAAGGGGCGTTATTTTCACAAGAGATTGACTTCTCAAATTTTTCAATATCTTGTAGAATCAGTGAACATATCGTTCAATACACGGAATTTGCGTCGCTGGTGACACATAAACGGTTTGGTTCAAAATTCAAGGGAAATGAAACACAAAGTTTGAGTTCAGGAATTCAAATTTAGTGGAAATAAAGATGAAGAACGGAATTGCAAATCACAAACAAGTTTTCAAACAAACTTGCAGAAATATTCACTTAAGAGCTGTTTGGGGTTTAAAAAATTACTTTTACGTGTTTGAATAATCAAAGATCTTCTCGTCAATTCCACTACGAGAAAATCGATGTTCGTGTATGCATGATGACGTATGTCTTATGCACTTTAATTGCATAAGATATTGCATATTGCACACATTTTAATTGCATTCTTAGTTATGAATATAAAATTCTTTGTCTACTTCTTGAGGAAATTGTGAGACTTGTACATGCAAACTAAATTAGGATTAAATTCTGAGCTTCCTGATCATAATACTGTGATGAGGATGTTAATTTAATGCGGGGCAATTAATTAGAATGAAACCAATAATGAAAAATGAAAAGAAATTCACCAGCGGGTTAGAAAAAAGGTTATGAATTATGCGAGAATTTTTGTTTTAGAAATAAATTCGAACATAACATGCCAACGGACAAAAAAATAACATAAATAAATTAAGAGCTTACAGACTGATGAGTATATACGGGCACAGTTTCATCCTAGGCGAGAACTTTAATATACTTAATTTTAAATGTAATCTGAATGGCTGAGAAGGTTTCGATTTAATCATTGAAGCATGACCAATATATTCTTTAAGACCAAGATTTGTCTTAATTCAAGCATTCGTTACGAACTGCTTTAGACAGGCTCCTCGTTAAATGCTTGTCAATGTTTATAAATAAAAGAAGCTCCTATATCGAGCCATCCTTTTATTCGCTCTGCCCTGATAAACTGCTTCAGAAGCTAGCTGTTTAGACCCCGGCACACCACCTCCCTTCTTCTTCCCTTGAAAACGAATAAATCGTGCAAGGAGAGCTTCCCTGTTATTTCGAGCCATTCAACAAATACTTCATGTGAACTCTGAGTCTGGAATATTAATTACAGACTGCCCCTGCTCGACGCTGGCAGCTGTAGAGGCAGAGCTAACGTTCGGACTGCCTTCAAAATTCTGCAATATTTGTCGCTCGAAGCCTTGCTTTTCTATGCAAAGAATAGACAAGGTCTCTTCTGAACAGGTGAACTGTAGACGTGAACCCGAGTCTCAGCGATGACTTGGTGAAGTGCAGCTTGAGGGTTACTGCTTTAGGTGTAAGTCATGCAGGTATCTGGGATACGTTGTGAGTGGCCCCTGGCTTCAAGGAACAAAATGGCGTGTAGTGAGTGGAGGGGAGTGGCTGAGTGGGTGAGGGGAGGGGAGTGGCTGAGTGGGTGAGGGGAGGAGTGGCTGAGTGGGTGACGGGGAGGAGTGGCTGAGTGGGTGAGGGGAGGGGAGTGGCTGAGTGGGTCACGCGAGGAGTGGCTGAGTGGGTGAGGGAGAGTGGCTGAGAAGGTGAGTGAGTGAAGAGGAGGGAGTGAGTAGGTAGGAAGGTGAGTGGCTGAGTAGGAGGGAGTGGGGGAGTGTATGGAGGGGAGTGTCGAAGTAGAAGAATGCTTGGAGTGGAGACTTAGGCAGTGAGGCATGAATGAGTGTTATAGAGAGTGGTGGAGTGGCTGAGTAGGTGAGGAGAGAGTGGTGGAGTGGCCAAGTAGTAAGGAGAGAGTGGTGGAGTGGTCGAGTAGGTGAGGAGAGAGTGGTGGAGTGGAAATATGAGATGGGGGAGTGACAGGGGAACAATGGGGGAGTGGGAAAGTAGCAGGGTGAGTGGCAGAAGGAGTGTAGAAGTGATGGGTTAGAGTGGTTGAGTGTTCCACTTGAGAGCAGAGAAATGGTGGAAGGCTGGTGAAGTGTGAAAGTGGAAAAGTGGTGGAACAACGGAGTGGTATTTCGAGGACGATGGAGTGTGGAGTGGGATTTTGTGACGTGATAGAGTGGGGAGTGATGAAATTAAGGAGAGTTAGATTGATGAATTATGGGAGTGATGGAATGGAGTGGTGATAAAGGATGGTAATGATCGGTCGGTGACAAGGAGCATAATTATACGCCCTGGAGTGGGGGTGATAGCCATGAAAGCTGGTGGACAGCAGGGTTATAGCCATGGAAGCTGGTGGACAGCAGGGTTATAGCCATGGAAGCTGGTGGACAGCAGGGTTATAGCCATGGAAGCTGGTGGACAGCAGGGTTATAGCCATGGAAGCTGGTGGACAGCAGGGTTATAGCCATGGACGTTGGTGGACAGGGGGCTGAACATGACAGGTAATGGACAGTGGAGGTAATTGACATGGGAGATGATGGACATGTGAGGTTATGACATCGACAATATCATATTTTCATTAACGTCACCCTGACCAAAGAATCCTAGAGACAAAAATCATTTTTTTTAAAGAATTTCTGAAAATTTTCTTTCTTTCTACAGATGATCTGATACTACCATGGCCTCCAAGCTAACCCAAGGAGACACCTCAGTCATGATGTATGCAAGTTCTACTTTGAACTCAAATGCCATAAATTCATCTATTTATGCAGTAGCTTAATGAGTGCCCTTCAGTTACGTGTTTGTCTGTTTGGATCTTCTACGATGAGAAGATCAACAATCACTATCTAATACAACAATGACTTCCTAATAACATCTTTGAGTCCCCATCAATCGCATGTGCTGTCAAGAAGCAGAAAAATACAAAGTCGTTATTATTCCACGAGTTTTTCTAAGACAAGTTTGCTATCTACAATTAGTTACTGCAATTGTTGAACCAAATTAGTGCCTAAAACATATTTTGAGGTACAACAAGAAGTGTCATGTCAGTCTGTTTTCATGCCTCAGGTTAATTTTATACTATAACGTACGGAGAAAATTTGACATTTTTAGTCTTAGCAATGAGTTATGGTGCTGAAAAAATATTTTGCCGAACCGTTCCCTAGAGCCAAATTTGAGATGGATCTACAATTTCAGAATTCAATCGAGAAAATACTTATTAATTGTCACTTCTTGACTTACTAGCTGCTACTTAAAAAGCTTCTAAAAAATGTTCAGTTATTGTTACCATGTTTCACGGCCCAGTCTTTACTTGTAAAGCAATAATCCTTTTTAAAACTATTCTCTCAGTCCAGCAGTCGATAAGAAGTGATTTCCATTTCTGTCTCTATGATATTTTAGGAAAATGAGGAAATCATGATATTCGATCTTTAATTTCTATCCTACATTGTATCGCAAAGAATGAACGTAATTGTAAGTTGCTGGGTAATTTCCATGTACAGTTTACAATTGGTTCTCCACGCTTCCATTATACCAACTTCTTTCATCTTCTGCAGCTTCAACTCTCCACTTGGATCCGGTTTGAATATGCATGTATGTTTTGATTTAAAACCTTCAATTAGAATAGAAAATCTCACTGATCCTCGAACTCTGCTTATTTCCAGATATTCTGTTTAATCCGGATTCTTCGTTAAAAAATATATTTTTGTCTCTAAATCCGTAATTTTGAATATTCTTTCACATACATACTTGATAGCTCACATATTGAGATGAATATTTGTAAATGCTCCTTGAATGTCTTTTGACAGATTATTTTACTTTAATATTATCAGGATTTTAACACGCAAAAAGAATTTTACTTGGGTAGGTCAAAGATCAATGTGAAATCAGTGCAAATTTTGTTTGTAGAAGCTACATTTCTGCTCAGCAACAGCATTGAGTACGCAGTTTTATTTACAATACAGTAGCCTGTATTGGGCTGCTGTACACATGGATAAACAGATTTGAAAGGCAAGGCCGGTTTTTTTAGACTGTTTCTTTCAACTTTATTGGTTTCTTCTTGCTCATGAAGACCTAGTACTCTGCATGTGTTGACTACGTGCATATGCGTAAATATTTGGCCGGCCACTAACCAGGTCTTCTGAATTAATTTTGTTTTTTAGAATAAATACATTGATGTTTTGAATAATCGTTTGTACATGTATACCTTTATCAGTGCATGTCTAGTTCTTGAGCTTCATGCTTGATTTTTCTTGATAATTTCTTATTACTTTTTTGAAAAAACCTAGTTCATTTAATTTTCTTTTATGCCGACTTTTATGTTCTGTGGTCAGCTTTTCAGAAACTGCCATTGTAAGCCTTGCCTTAAAGTTCAAGTTTCTCCATCCTTCACCTAAGTCAAGCTACAGTTGCTGCACTGTGAGCCATAAAGTTCAAGCGCCTCCATTCTTCACCAAAGTCAAGTTACAGTTGCTGCACTGTGAGCCATAAAGTTCAAGCGCCTCCATTCTTCACCTAAGTCAAGTTACAGTTGCTGCACTGTGAGCCATAAAGTTCAAGCGCCTCCATTCTTCATCTAAGTCAAGTTACAGTTGCTGCACTGTGAGCCATAAAGTTCAAGCGCCTCCATTCTTCATCTAAGTCAAGTTACAGTTGCTGCACTACGTGCCATAAAGCTTAAGTTATCTCGAATTAATGACAGAGGGCAAACACCGTCGGTCAGACCATCGCCCCTCAATCGAGCCTGCCATCCCAATGTTGTGCTGTTGGCCGCCTGGATTTTTTTTTACTTTTTTATGTTGTTCAGAAGCGGCAATGAGAAAAAAATTTAGGTTTGGCAACCAGTTTATGGAGCGGACGCTGTTCACAGCAGACCCTTCAGCTGAGGCCATTTTATGTTTATTGGTATGTGTAATTAAGGCCAGTCTTTGTATTTTGGTTCGAGTTGTCTTAGAAATTTGGAAAATTCCAGGTGACGATAAGAAAACTTAAATTTACCAGTAGTTGGACATTTTGTGATAAATTGTAGAGTTCAAATGATGAAAAAATAGTTAAATAAGAAATGTCATATCTGCTCTCGAATCTTTAATTTTTATCTTTTACAAAATATTTGTAAGTATTTGATGAAAAACGATAAAAAAACGCAAGGCCATGACCTCCAAAAGTTTGTCATGGTTGAAGAAAATAATGAAAAAAGTTAGAGCCATTTATGGAACTAGTAAAAAACAGAAAAATTGCTACTCACCAGAGTTCAGTTCATGGGCAAAACCGTTTTGATTTTCTGAAAATTCGAATTGTTTGTGTGTTAATAAAATAATAATTTTTTAAGGTGCAATTTCAGCGTAAGCAGGATTTGTCACTTATTTGTCACAAATAGCCATAAAAATTTTGATGCTTTTTGTAGATTAAATTTGTAAAATATTATTTTCACATATGTTGATATACTCGTATTACTATTCTGAACTAAGAAATAAATGAAGTACTTTTTAATCGATATTTAAATTTTTTATCGGAGTGGGCGACAAACAAAATAGACTGTGGAAATCCGCATTGAAATTGATAATTGATAAAGATAAGATAATTAATGGAAAGAATGCCCACAAGTTTACCAGAATGGCAGTACTACAGCTGTTGTAATTTTCTTTAGTAATTTTTCAACCTTACAAAATTTTCCAAATCTAATACGTGCTAACATATTTAAAAAGTTCTTAATTCTTTTGATGAAACAATATCTAGCTAAAAAAGACAATGTTTTGTTTTTACAATTGTTTGACACGTTTAGTAAAATGATTAACTGCTTTTTGAGAATTTTAACGAGTGATGAACATGATTAAGTTGTTATTTTCGTGTTCTAGATTCCCTCTGTCATTATTAAAGAATGCATACACTTAATACAGGAATTATTTAGCTGTAAATGTTGTTGTGAGAATCGCTTGTTGTTCTTAAGCAATTGAAAATTGAAAACAAGCTTTTTTGTTGACAAATATTGGAAAAAGAAAGTGAACAGAGCTTATTTTTTGTATATAAATGGCAAGGGGGGAGTGAGAAGTCCTGTTTGGGGGGGGGGTGTTCGTTCGGAGCTTCAGTAAAAAAATTCTTCAATAGCTAGGAATCATGACTGATTTGATGTGCTTCTCGTTCCATGCACTTGACCATACAAGACTACTAGTAATATATTAGATG
Source organism: Trinorchestia longiramus (assembly GCA_006783055.1). NCBI lineage: Eukaryota > Metazoa > Arthropoda > Malacostraca > Amphipoda > Talitridae > Trinorchestia > Trinorchestia longiramus. The sequence goes on from VCRD01000220.1 coordinate 128,372, forward strand.
AGTGAGTAGCAACGTACAATTATGGAGCTCACATAGTAATACAAGCAGCAAAGTTATAATGTGGATTTGTATTAGAAAAGCTTTTTTGATTTTTAGATAAATGAACTGCATCGAGTGTGCACACAATGAAGTAAAGTTTCATTGTTTGTGTTCTCATAGAATTGATTCAGTTTTTTGACCACACTCCAACTCTGTAAAAGATCAAGCAACTTTTAAATAATTCATTTTGAGAGCATGAGGTATTTAATTACCTAACAACAATGTCATGACCTCGACTAAAAGGATTTTGAGATACGTTAGATTATTTCATCATTTATACTGTATTATATGACGCTAAAATTTGTCGTCCGTTGGATAATCTTTATGACAAAAACATTTTCGTTCGGTTTCCTCTATCCCAATTTTAACCAATTGAATACTGTAACATCATTTTAGTCGTCGTCTCGGAATTCCTTTATAATTTATTATGTATCAAAGTGCGTTCTCGTGAACTTCAAAGTCACATATTTAACTCTCACTTTTACAAGTTCATGAGATGATAAATTCTATTAGAGATGATTGATATGTATCCGTGAAAAGATATATCGTCTTGTGTATATCATATTTTATTTTCTACGTGAAAACAAGCAGAGATATTGGTGTCATAGTTAGACCTTATGAAAACATTTTGGTTCCTAATACAAGGATGATTGAAGGTTTATCCAGGACTTATAAGTCTTCCACAAAAGTGTCAGAAATGACGAAGAAAAACTCTTGGTTGTGCAAAAAGCAATAATAAAATTGCCAGTTGTAAGAAATAGGTGAAGTTTTGTCGCTCATTCAGAATAGTGGCAGACCTTAAATTCTCTGGACTCGTGACAGGCACTTCCAAGAGCTGGTGATGTTCACGCTTGTTCAACTTGTCCAAAATGTTCGAGGAAGTTCCCTAAATTTTCTCTTTCATAATACGCTGAGAAAACGGGCCTATGGAATGCTGTGGCTCTATCTTGAAGTCACAACAAACCCACTTGTCAGCCGAACAAATAAAAGGAAAACTATAATTCGCAAAGGACCACAAGGAATAAATAGTAGAGGAGTGGAAAAGAGTTATGTGGTAGATGAATCTTGATCCAGAACAATGACCGAGTTAGAGTGAGGCGGGAACCATCTGAAGCTGCAGGCCGTTCGTTCATGCGTCGCTGAGGCACTGCAAGGTTTCTGAAGTAGTGTGACCACTTGCGGTCTTTCCCATGATCGGGATCAGGATCTGTTACCACGAGTAACCATAACATGGTTTCTCATGAACTATTTAAACGCATGACCAAAATACAATTTTCTAGATTTGTATTTTCATGATGCTGTTCGAAATACCCGAAAATAAAAAAAAACTTGAATTCAGAGGCCTGATACCTCAACAAACAGTTCAGGGATGTCAGGGAATTATTTCCTCGTATAAAATATCCTCGAAACGCTCTAGAAAAAAGTTCCTTTGGAAACTTATAGAACCAATCAAAAGAAAACTAAAAGTATCAACATCTGTACAATTTTCAGAATTTTATATTTTTCTCAGGCTATGTGCTTATATTAGTGTTTAAATTTTCATAAAACAATTTAAAATTACACCTGGCGGAGAAACATTAAATGCTGTCAGTTTAAAGGGGATCTTTTAAATTATCCTTTACTACTGCTTTTATGTACCAAGAAGCCATAAACTTTTTTATTTGCTGGTGGCCATTTGCACGTTTAAGGAAATCAGCCCAAAATAAACAACTTTTGCTTATTCTTTCAAGTTTCTCCTCACGTGCATTTTGTGAAAACCCAATTTAATGATTAAATTTGTAGCTCACTAGTGAAAAAAGTTTTTGAATGAAAAGAAACCTTTGCCCTGTACTCCTGATTCCGTGACAAGTTAAAATAATGGCTTGGAGAGTGCATATAATATCTATTATATTATTGTGTAATGATAATATCAATTCCCTAATTAACCGCAAAAACTGCAACTCTGGTTAATGCAAGTTAACTTATCGTCAATTTGAAACTTCTAGACTCCTAACACTTCTAACTCTGCAGCTAACTTGTGGAGAAAAACACTTCGACGGGATGAAAACCACTTCCTCATTCCAGTTCAGGTGAACCGTAACGTTTTTATCGACTTGAAAGAGACGTCAGTGGAAGGAAGGAGAAAACTTGGACTGCACAATGCTCCTGCACTCAGGTTCAGACTAGGACATAAAATGCAAATTTTTCAATTGCTTAATCCAGTTGAATCGAATATGCGCGACTCATTCGGGTCTAAAATCTTCAAACCAAAATACTTGTTAGTCAACTTCTTTCTGTGTAAACGACAGCTCGTTCATTTTCATTCTCAAAAACATGAACAAGTTTTTAAATTTGAAGTATCATAAAGTATTATGCCAGGATTTTTGGCGTTAAATTATGAATGAAATAATTTGGATATTATATTGTAGAATCAAAATATATTTTAGGAAGCACATCTTTGCTTTGGGCTCACATTAAAAAACAGCGAAAAAATAAAAGTGTCAACAAGTAAATTGCCGGTACTTTTGCTATTTATTCTGTTTTAATGAAATTTTTATTTATTATCCAACACATCATCTTGCTTCAACATATACATGAATGAAATAAAGTTGAATTTATTTTTCTGCTCATGATCGAGCATCCTGTGAAAATTATATGAAACCCTTAAAAACATGTTCGATTTTTTAAGGCGAGTGTATTATTTAATACATTGACTTATTTGCAGTGTCTACATCGTGCATAAATATTGTGACATTAAAGAATATTAGCCCGAAGACGTGGACTAAGCATACGTTATTTTGCATTATTGGTTGCATGACCACTCGTCAATTTCAGAAGACTTAACGAGTAAATGTAACTTTCTAATTAGTTTTTTTTTTCACTGCCTTTAAAGAAGTGAAAAAGTATTTCTCACATATTTTAAGCAGCGAGAAATTATTGTACATGTGCTGTCTTGATCCGTGCGAAATCAATGCTCAAAACAGCGGTATTTATGCTCTCAAAAGTTAACTGTAAAGCGAAAATTTACATTGTTTCATTTCGCTATCGAGTAAATTCTCATTTTCTATCGAAAAGCTGGATGACGGTTTAGTAAGACACGAAAAAATTATGACACTATATGTTTCAATGGTCATTAAAAGACAATTTGTTGTTACATGTTCTGAGTTGTATTATTACGATTAAATTATTTTATAGACTATATATTTTTATTCGTTGATTTTTGAAATTTTATTTTCCACAGAAGTAGTTGTACAAGGGAAAGCATTCCAGACGTTGTCACCAAGACACCTCTAATAATAATCTGCTCCCTTGGGAAGCAGCCCCATTATTCATCATCGAGAAAGACATTATATCAATAGTAGGTATCGAATATCAACACTCGTGATTTAGTTAAGCAAAACATCACAAATAACTGTAGTGGAGTCGCTAGAACGTGCGCACATCACAGCTTCGGTGAAGTAAAATATCTGTTATATTTGCCTCAGCGTTGACATTAGACTCGTCTGGTACAGGTGAAATAGTGAATATTAGGGCAATCCTATACAATGATACGCTCACAATAGCAATGATAGTCGAGACCTTAAAAAACTATGATCGAAACCGTAGCCAGAGGCTCGAGCGAGACCGCGGTGAACCTCCACCGCGATCTTGGAAGACGATAGCAAGACGAAATTATAGCGTGCACCTTTGTGATGAAGGTGCTGTGCGTTATGGAAGGTTACCAGCCGTACTATTAAGGCTAATTGCCCCCGCACTACATTCCTCCGCTCTGTCCTAACCTGGAAATCCTGCAATAAATCAAATTTGGGTCTTCTGCCTCCGTGTTATAGATGATAATAAACCTCAGTTAGTTTAACTTGAAGTTATCGATGATGCTCAGTAGGCCCACGCGACAGAAAGAAGAACAAAGGTAAAGTTTAAGACTCATTTAAGTCCATCAGGTAAGCAACCGACCGACGACTTCAGAACTGACCAGCGAACATATCAAAAGACCCTTATAAGATCAACTCAGATAAAACATGCTTGCAGAAATATTTAATAAAAATTAATTCATTTTCAAAGTTAGTGAATATATACGAGCAGGGCATCGAACACTTTTGTGGGCTTTAAAGAACGTAATGATTTACGATAGCTTGCCTTTTGCTTGAACATTTTTTTAATTTCTTAAGCAATAAAGAATTTGGGCCTGTGATGTGTCTGTATTTCTGTCTACAAACAGTCACACAAACCGATACTTAGATTACAGAGGCTGAGCTTACAGGCACCTTAAGTGCAGTTTTGTATGGACACATGCTTGAAGAAAACATCTCACTTGATATGAAAATTGTAGTTTCTGTCGGGTAGTTTATGCTGAAGTTTAGATTGTATGCAATAAATATTAACAATTTACGTCAATAACTAAAAATCTATAAATGTTTACTTTAACGTGTCGAAAATTTGCATTGTTGAGGAGAATGTCTAGCCAAGGTCATGCGTTGGTGATAGATATTTTTTGTAAAGAAGTGATCGTAATTTACAGTGGAGTGATGCCAAAATAACTTAGCGAGGCATGATGCTATATTAATAAATCAACGCATAAAAAAATATTTCGATACTCTAAAGGTCTACCCATGAAATACTCTGTTAAATCAGACCTGCTTTTGATGATTTACTTGCTATCAATATTTTAGTGATCAATAACGCATGAGTTTGTCTGTTCTTTCTCTGTTTCTTGATTATTTGATCAGAAATAAGGCTACGTTATATCAATCGTTTTTTTCCTCTCCATCATTATTTTTATCTTCTATTTATTGTAGCCATATCTGGTGGATGTGTAATATCGTAGACAGTATTTGGTGGATGTGTAATATCAGAAAACACTAAATATTCTTGAAATGATTTACTGTTATTCACAATACAAGTATTATTACATCTATAAGTTAAAACCAGTTTTGACGTTGTTTTTATTTCATTTTTTTTATTTATGAAATAGTTTATTATAATGCACTATTATTTTTTAGATTAAATGAATAAAATACGTTTCTACAGCGTTGCCTTCTATAAAATTGCTTTATTATGGTTTCCTATAATAATAATTGATGTTAATACTAATGTAAAAAAGAACAGTTATCTGAAATATGCGTTTGGAAAAACTTCGGATGTATTCCTGTGATATTCGCTATATCTTAGAACGAAATAAGACACAATGTAATTGGATTTTCCAGAATATATATTCCCAAATAATTTAAAAAAAGGCAACGCTGCCATTCATGAGATTCGTTCTGTCCGTCCGACAAAAATGTTTATATTGTAATAATGATTTCTAATTTAATAAATTTAATAGAAAAAACAATACGGAAAAAGTTTTTCTCATGTATGAGAATTTTTTTTACTCACGAAACTCCAGTTCCATTCAAAATAATTACAAAAGTCTCATCAACACTACATCTAGAGCTGAATTTGGAAGTACATGACTCATCACTCTAGGAGGAAAATACGGCGTCACTTTAAACTTTATTTTTCTAGCAATTCAGTTACATCGCTCACTGAGAACATGATTTAATTTTAGTCAGCTAAGAACTGTTGAATCTAAAAATAAATTACATGTTCTTTACTGATATGGCAAACATGATATAGATTCCATGTTAAGTGATACAGATGAATCACTTCCTATTGCATCATACACACGAAACATTTTATGTTGTATGATACACACGAAACATTTTATGTTGTATGATACACACGAAACATTTTATGTTGCCTGATACATACGAAACATTTCATGGTACATGATGCACATAGAATATTTCACAACACAAATTCACCATGAAAATATAGGGGACAAAGCGCAGCACTTCAAAGATTCCAAGAAAAAAGCCCTCGAGAAAGCGCTGCGTTGCAGGGCTCCTCCAGGCCCGTGTTTCAGAAACATTTGTATTGCTGGTCCCTGACTGCTTGAGAACAGCAGGCAAAAAACCAGGAGCCAAAAAATATCAATGGAGCTGAACTTCTGACAACAGCACGACGTATGGACCAATAATTACGAAGCAGTAAATGAATTTTATGGAGACACAGCAGGGCCTGAGAGTAAGCTATATTATCCAAACATTTCTTTTCTACCTGAATTACTAGATGTCTTTCGTGTTTTATCTTTAGTTCTAAATAGAATATGACATAAGTAAGCTCAATTCCGGTGAATTTAGATCTGTTCACAGAAGCTACATGTTAAATTTATCAGTCAGTAATGTCCATCACTATTTAGAGCAAGGATTCATCAAATCATGTGATAGTCAAGACAGTGGCTCTGCAGTTAGCATGTGTTGACTGTTGTAGTCACCGAACACTGTAAATGCTTAGCTAATTAAAACAAATAAAAATCAGCAAGTTGAAGATTACTTGTTGAGTAAATAGAAAGTAAGCAGAGAGTAAATTAAGAGCCATTGAAAGGGGAACAGTAACTAAATTAAGAAAGGATGGAAAATGAATAAAGAATGAATGAGATAAATAAGAAACTAGAGTAATTAGAAAATAAATAAGAAGTTCAAGCAGAGGAAACGATAAATGTCTAGAGACTAAGTGGAGACAAAAAATACTACCAAATGATGTTATCACAAGCCTGCAAGTATCTGTAAACTGCCATGATTTCAGTCCGTAACAAAACTTATACTACTATCAGCTTGAAAAAGCTCACTGCTTTGCAAATGGAACTCTTTGAGAGCACTGACGTTTGAAATTTCAGTATTTGGCTACGTCCAATAGCACTGTAGTTTAAGACTGATACAGATAACGTTGAATGGAATCAATACGCTTTTTTCGCAACTCCATTTGGTGCTATTCACAGGATAAAAATTTAAATAGCGTAAGGGAAACAGACAAAGCTGAAAACTTACTGACGTTCAAATCATACAAAAGTTGACATATCAATCATCCTTACTTCTTCACTATTGAGTTGTTCTGGGATTGCAACTCATCTGTATTTTGTTTGATAAAAATAGGAGTTATTGTTAGATGCAATTAACGAATAACTCACAAACAGGGTTTCAAAAAAGCAGTGTATGTATACTCGTAGAGGACTTGGCGTTCACCAGAGACGTTCAAGATGTAGAAATGATTTCTTGGTTCCCTGAGACAGTGAGATGTAGAGTTTTAGTTTCAACTCGATGGAAAAAGCTTATTTTGAGGAATAACTTTGTAGGAAAGTGATGGTTCATTTATTTCATATTAGGCACCTAATATCATAGGAGGATATATGTAATTCAGAAAACGTATTATTGGAACGTACAAATAATTCACTGAAATATTTGAAACTACACAACTATATCGCTTTCTCACTGGAAATATGAGTACATATTATGCTGGCACAATGCATCACGTTTGCAAGAAAAACTATCAAAACAATTAAATGCCAGCAATAAAATTAACTTGGGCTCATGCTTATACCAATCAGTAAAAACTACCAGTACTTTAACAAAATAAGTACAAACGAGAAGCTATTTCTCCATGTACGATCAAACATAAAGTTTGCAATTTGCAGTTGTATTTTCCTCATTCTGAAAGTAATTTAATGGTGACTCCTGTTATTGATGCTTGGTGTCGCTTCATTCATTCAATTGATCGAATACCAAGAACTAAAACGATTTTTTTAACCATAGCTAAACATTAAACCTATTATTCGTAAGCTATTGTTACTGTTATTATCATTACCATTAGTAAGCTATTATTATTATCATTATTAGTCTATCATTACCATCATTATTAGTCTATTAGTATTGTTATCATTATTAGGAAACAGCAAAGCGGGTGCCCACACTGCACTGAGTACAGACAGCATGGGTGGCCCAGCATCTAGCGGCGACCTCGACACTGTCTAGTTGCCAGAGAATGCTGTGGCGCTTAGTAAAAGTGGGTCTCAGTGTATTTTTGTGGATTATTAACTCTACCAAAGAAAATACGAGGAAGAAAGAGTAGGGAATTACATCTGCCAAAGAAAGATACGAGGAAGCAAGAATAGGGGATTAACTCTGTCAAAGAAAGATACGAAGAAGAAAGAGCAAGGGATTACATCTGCCAAAGAAAGATACGAGGAAGCAAGAATAGGGGATTAACTCTGTCAAAGAAAGATAGGAGGAAGAAAGAGTAGGGGATTAACTCTGCCAAAGAAAGATACGAGGAAGAAAGAGTAGGGGATTAACATTTCCAAAGAAAAATACAAGGAAGAAAGATATGTAATTTAACTTTATCATAGAAAATTACGAGAAAAAATTGTTACACCTATCATTTTTCGTGAAGGCTTCCACAATCTTGGTATTTATTATTAAGTCCATTAAGAAAGATGAGTCAAAGAATTAGCATGCGAGTTTTGGGTCGCGTAGGCAGATTTTCGGAAGATGTGAAAGATAGACGAAAGAATTTGTTCGTATAACTGGATTATTGCTTCTGTTCTTCACGACATCAATAGACAGATGTTTTTACTGATTTCAAGTTACTTCCAGGTGTACAAAGATTCATATTCATAATATTCTAGGAATATTTTATTTATGTAGCTATTTGCCACATGGCTGATAACTGTCTTCTTTAAAGATGGATTGAACATTTTTACTGTTTTCTGCAACGTTGATTTACATCAATGCAAGCCTAGATCAAATACAGTTTGTAAGCCAATAATTATTCTTAAAGTGATTAATGTTTACAACGATCTAAAATATCATAAATTCTAGGTATATCAATAAATTATTAGGAATTTATTTCATTTTACTTCAAGTGAAGTTCCGCATGCTGAATACAAATTCAAGGAATTAGCTTTCGGTAGGAATTGAATTAGAGAAAAACTAAGAAATTATTCAAAGTGAAAATTTTGATAAATCAAAGAATTACAAAACTCCAACGCGCAACAGCCACCAGAGTCGATGGAAAACATGCAGCAAGCTAGAAAGATCTTTTTGTCTATGTAGTAACATACACATCTGCTATCAAGAAGGACGTTCTTTCCTTCAAGATTAGATGTAATCAATTTAAAAAAATAAAGTCACGGAGGTTTGTTTTTTAAAATCTAATTGGTCCATGTATGTCGCAAAATCCAGTAATTGTTTTTTTGGAAGTTGTACGCGATGCAAGAAACTAAACCTGATCACTCGTCTTGTTTTGAGAACATGAGTGCCAAAACACGCTCACAATTCCTTTCCCATGAAACAATTTCAAAAATTATGACGAATTGTAAATGATGCGAAACATTTTTATTTGTATTAAGTAAGTTGCGTCTTTTCCACAGCTCATTTTCCTGTGAAGTTGTCGCAGGGATTTTCTATTTCTGATACGTTCCCCTCCCTACTATCGAGCATTGTCTAGGTTAAACTTAAAGGAAGGCCTTAATCACTCACAAGGCCATCTTTCATAGCAACGCAAGCGCGAGTGTTTCATCCCCTCCTTTTTCAGTGAATTCGTGTTTCCGAGGAGCGTTGTCAGAGAATGTTTAAGATTGGCCTAATAGACGAGGCACGTCCTCCTGATGACAGGTTGCTCGGGGTCAAAAGATGCTGGATGCGTGTATGACAGAGAGTGGCATCGTTAAATTATGACCAGATGCTCCTCACTACCTTCTTAGAACATGGACGCCGGCTTAGACAATAAACAGTTGCAGGAAGTCTTAAAATGACCAGTTCCTTGTGACCGTTGTCACATGCTCTTAAAGTGACACGAAACGATGCTATTTATTACGCGAATGATCAATCAAAAGGCAGTTGTCCCATAAATAGCCAGAATTAGTCCAAGTTTGTTTATTATCTCAAAAATTACATTCATATTTATTAAGCGTAGTTAAGAATACAACATAATTTCATTGTAAAATAGGTCGTAGGCAGCAAACTGACATGTGTTACCGAAGTCATAAGTGTTGAATCTTTTTTAACCTTTTGAGTGCTGGAATTCAGTCTCCCACCATCGTGTTCTCAGCACGCTAAGTTAACTTTGCGTGCTGTAAACACGACGATTGGTGGCGGTACTGAGAGTTACCATCCGAGACAAGGTTAAAAAACCGAAGAGTATTGATAGAGGGGTATAAAAAAAACCTGCATGATATGCAGCTTAATGAGACCTGCATGAGATGCGATTTAATGAAATCTGCATCGTATGTGGTTTAATGAGACTTGCATGGTATGTGGTTTAATGAGACTTGCATGGTATGTGGTTTAATGAGACTTGCATGGTATGTGGTTTAATGAGACTTGCATGGTATGTGGTTTAATGAAACTTGCATGGTATGTGGTTTAATGAGACTTGCATGGTATGTGGTTTAATGAAACTTGCATGGTATGTGGTTTAATGAGACTTGCATGGTATGTGGTTTAATGAGACTTGCATGGTATGTGGTTTAATGAGATTCAGTTGATAT
>VCRD01000220.1:139476-166800 GCA_006783055.1 Trinorchestia longiramus
ATTACATACAAATATGACAACAAGAAATTAAGGCAGAGAAGCTATATGATGATCAAACATGTCTCATTTTGGGTTATTCTACAAAGGATATGAGCGCTGCATGATGCAAAAGACTCCTCTTTTTACACGAATATTCAACAAAGATTTAAAAAATAAAGAACTTCGGTCCAAATATTGTCGGGGAATAGGTGAATTAATTGAGGAAATTCTAGCGTTGCTGCGAGCCCATTCTTTATCTGACGCCATTTTGACTAGTATTTAAAGAAGCTACGCACGAGGCTGCGGAGTACTAGTTTATGTATTGCCAGGGGCGCTGGACTTCACATTAAAAATGGTAAAGAGACACGACAAGAATATCTTCAAACAATCGTTCCTCAGCCACAAATTGATCTCTGCGTGTTTAATTACTTCAGGTAGCTTTATCACATGAAGTGCAGCAAATTAAATCTGCATCTGGAACTCGCTGGACAGGTAGGCCTTGTCTTAGCCAAGCAATGCTGGTCGATTACGCCTCTAATGCTATTCGTACGAAAGGGCTATAGCGTACCCCTTGCGGCACTCCACTCGGATTTTGGTTTGCTCGCAGCGCATCGTGACGAGCCAGCAGCCTGTGCTCCGAGGAAAGAGTTCGGGCAACCACCAGAGGATGTTAACAAATACTCCAGCTCCTGGGAAAATGGTGAGAGATTACTACTTTGCCGAGCTTCTCTTAACATGGTGAACGAATTACATTTATCAGTGATAGTTTATTTTCTCACTCATATTCAATTATTAATGATGAAACATCATGGTTTTACTGTAAATTAACCTGCGTATGACTACGCTAAACAAATGAAAAAACGTAAGCCAAGTGAAGAAATTCATAAATGAAATTTAAGTCACTGTTCCTTTATTTTATAACGAGGTGCTGGCTGGAAAGAATTACTATCTGCAACGTTGTTCTGAAAATAAATTTGCTTGAGAATCGTAATGTTAGTAATTCAGTTTCCATCAAGCGATCTTTATCTAGGTTCTATTGTCCAACTTACTGTGAAATTTTCCTTTAATTTCATAAAACCAAAATTAGGTTCATAGCAGGGCTTTTAAAAGTTCTCACGCTCGCATAAACAAGCATGACATCCCGTCTAGTTGCTTGCCGTAGGATATCACTCGGTGCTCCTCAAAACAATTGCATAAGAATACAGAAAATTAGGCGTGAGAAGCAAAATTCGCAGCGTTTTGAAGTTTATTTCAGGTATATATTTGCTCAAAATTATACATGGTTGAACAAATTTGATAATATACTTATTTTGCGAAAGATTTTCGCCTCCTTTTTGAAAAAGTTGCCGTGCAATTACTTGAAATGTTCATCTTTAGAATTCTAATCACGGAGGGAGGTGAATATGAGAAGTAAATACGACGGTATTTTTCATAATTTATTTTCTTCAGTAATCAAAAACTGAAAATAAGACTCCAATTACAACTTAGATGATCTCTGTTCTAATTCTCAGGTTCACTTACGTGATATAGAAGCGATAACATGCATCGCATAATTCTTAGTTAAGTAAGAAAATAATTTGCCCGTAATGATTTCGAACACATTAGACTAATCGATACATTAGACTAATCGATATGTTTTTGTACACACTTAACATCAAAACAAACGGAAAAATGAATTATTTTTCATGCCTTTGTAAGATCCTGTAGATTATTTGATTACTATAAAAAGTCTAGTGTCGGCAGATTTGTTATATTGCTTCAATTTTAACAGTCTTCAAAACTAGAGGAGCTGGACAGGATACACAGAACAATGATGAGAACATTTTTTTTCATCTCACGAAGCTTGAAATAAGACAATTTTGTGTTTGAGTTCATGGGATATTTTTGGTTTGCTAGACGTAATAAGTTGCTGCGTAAGCTGGGCAATATTTGGATTCAATCTAGAGTAAAAGTGAATAAATTTTTTTACACACATAAATGAAATTAAACGCCATTTTTAATTTTTTAATTACTTTTAAAGGTGAAGCAATATATGTAGTTATTTTGAAGTAATTAAATAAAGTTGCTGTAATTGAGTCAAAATTAAATTCACTAGATAAACATTGAATAAATTAAAAAATAGCTGTAATAATAAATCATGTAAAGTTTAATAAGTATTAGAGCATATTCTTGACAACCACCTTAGAAACCACCTTAGAAAATATTTGTATTACTTCTGCCCAACAGAATTTTTAAATTCATTTCAGAATCAGTATAACCACTCGAATTCGGTAAAATATTCATCATAATCAACTTAATAATTTTTTGAGCTCATGATCATACATCAATCACATGATGGAATGTAGGCAGTGGAACAAGATCTCTTCTAGTACACTAAAAAATCAAAGAAGCTTCTTTTAAAGTTTTAAGAAACTTAGTTTTTCAAAATAATTTACTGGCAGATGCAGTTACACAGGCAGTGATGAAGGACTAAACGCTATGTCAATAACATGTCTAAACACTCTCAGATGTTTTTAATTGAAAAATGATTGAATAAAATCAAAGAGTTGGTGCCTGAAATATCTGTATAAAATAATGACGTCTTCCTCATTGTAAGCAGGACGATGGAGAACACCAAAACGCACACGACAAACCAGGCTATGTTTGAAAATATGTTTAAGTTTCATGATAAAGTGAATCAGAAGCTCCGAGTTACATGGTAAATATTACTGGGCAAATTCTTCCCGTTTTATGGGAAAAATTTAGCAATACTTTTAACTGTTTCGTTCAATGAAAATTATGATTTTTTATGGTGTCAGCGTCTGGCCGTAATTTAGACCTGTAAACTCGGAATAATTTATAAACATGGAAAATTTCATATCTGATATTATTAAATTGTAAAATACCGACCAGTGAAGCAATAGTTTTCATGTTAAAAATGAGTGTCACAGATCTGCACTGTACAATTACTTGAATATGCATTTCATTTATGTTCCATTTTTAAAATTGACCGTCGTAAAAGTCTTTAATTCAATAAGTACTCAAACAGAAGTGAATTAATTAGATGAGTTTTATTTTAATGCAACTACTCTGGGGTGTGATCATCGTGAACAAAATACTAGAATATGTACCTCAAATCGTAATTTTCGTATAAGTATTTCTACGGTTATACTAATTAGCGGAAATAATTTTTTATGGTATATATGTTCCTGTTTTATTTCTGTAGTGTGTTGTACACATTACCAGACTCTTTTCATGAATTAGAACCTAGGGAAACATCTATATACGCCACAATTTAGATAAACTAAAGTTTTCGTGTCAATGATATTGAGTCATGTCAAGGAAAAACGATGTATCTTTCGAATTAAAGTTATGGTATTCAGATTTAGTTCAAGGGGTTTAATAATAAATACGCAGATCAGTTTGGAAGTACTTTTAAATTTACAAATTTCTCTGAGATGATGTGAAAAGTCCCGGTCACAAGAATATGAAGATAGTGCATGTATAGATGAAGATTTTAAATCTACGGGAAACATTCGCCAGTTTCAGGGATGTCTCGTGAAGCTGGAGCGCTGTAGCAACATGAGACTTGCTACGGTGAATATATTGATCATGATGGTGAGGAAGAACATAATAATAATATTAATAGCAATAACGATGCCCTTTACAAAATATTTTCAATCAAAATTATGTAAAACATCATATTAACTATGACAATAGTCATCTGAATGATAACAGTAAAATAAAATAAACAGTAAGAAGTTATTCCTTCAATTTTTTGAAGCATTAAGATCGTAATGGTATTTAGAGTTAAGGCATTTATATTTATTTATTTTAGTGTAATGAAGAACATGATGAAATTGATCAGCAAATAATATTTTTCATACTGACATTGTGGAGAATTCTGCATTGAAAAATTTACCTTTAACTTCCACAAAGTTTCAATAATCAATCTGTGCTTTTATAAAATCTAGTAGATCACAATTGTGCATAAACGACCAATGTTTTGAAAATAAACATTTACTTTATATTCTATGGGAATTTACGACTAACCCGCTTAAAAATCGAGAGTGTGCATATAGTTTGTATTTTAAGGATAGATCCCATTCAGCTTCATTGCAACTCAAATATTAAGTTGTTTTTGACTTCTGATATACAATTATGTTAGAACTATTTTTCTTATCGATGCATGTTAAAATAAAAAGTTCAATAATTTTTACATTTTGCTTGAATTAAGACACCCTTAAGTAAATTTATCGTTGCATCACATTACTACCGATGAGAAGTCTAACTTTACTTGAGTTACACATTCGAATTGATCTTGTATAATTAATTTCGTATAAGCTCATAAATAATTTGTACATGTTGTTGTACCATTGAAGTGCTAAAAGATCTCGTAAAATAATATTCCTAGGTGTGAAATCGATGGATTTTTCCTTAATTTTCTTATCTATTACTCTCACCTCGTTTTGCATTTAGGTGACAAGTGCTTAGGTATTTCAATGACATGATTGTAGGTTAGAATACTCGACTCCCTTTGAGTTGACCACTTTACGAATGAAAATACAGGCAAATTATTTTCATTAAATGTGTTTACTGTCTCTACACTTTTATACGCCTAACAGAATAGAGTTTTTTGTAAACTCAGCTCGTTGAAGTACAAGCGACCTAAGTTCAACTACCAAACGTTGTGAAACAAGAAGCAATGCCTGTCGAATGTTAATCGAATTGGCTGAGGTGCATAGCGTATTCTTTTGAGAGTTAGTTGACTTAGTAAGAGGAACTGGTGCAAGGCAGTGTCGTTAATACTTATGTTCTAAATTGTACGCTCGTGATGGTGGACTGCTCCTCTCTCTAAAGTTGCAGGACTTTGCAATGATAAAATAAAAGTGTTCGTCGTCCTGAAATTTGTCATGGCTCGCGTCAAAAAAAGTGGACCTCCCACTTCCTTAAGTTTTTATGCTCAATTTAAGGAATTGAATTTTATCGCCCATGTTGAATGCAAGTTAAAAATAAAATGTTATCGAAGCTGGATAGTTTTTAATGGCATATTTCGTTTCTATTATTGAGTCTTTGTTGTTATTCTGGTTTGGTCACATCAAACGATTCTCAAGATCACTAAATTTAGAGGTGCTCGTTCTGATAAAATTGATGGCCCTTCATTTCAATCATTCAATGATTGATTTTCACTTCTACTTCTTCATGTATTTGCAAACAGGTTGGAGATTTGTTTTGTGTTTTCAAGCTTCAAATTTATTTGCATTTGTTGTTTGGGACTTGAAAAAATAGTTACAGCGTGGAGATACTGTCATCAAAGCTGTAATACAAAGTGAATAGGTTCTTAAGGTGGAAATAAAAAACTGAAGGAAAAACAATTTAATTTCCTGGTCTGCCAACCAGTACGATTAATCATAAAATATGTGATCACTGGAAAACAGTAATTGAGGAGCTTACAATGCGCGTCAAAAAAATAGTTGCATAACCTAGCGATGCGTTTAAATGACTCAAACTTCAATTCAAGGTTACCTATTAAGTAATTATTTAATACGCTTTATTCTAAAAAATAATCAAGTGGCTAAAAATCTATAATTATCTACAAACTATTTCTAAGATAACGATTCCTTGAAATCCAGGCTAAGCCAAAAATAAAACTATTTATAATAAATTTGCTAATAGTCGAGTACGTATTTTATGCTGAAATAAATCTTACTTTCATTTGAGTCGGGGATTTAAGCGAACTTTCTTCCAACGGGCAACCACAATGAAAGAAAGAAGTACTTCTCGTCCATTGCCCTGCTCATGCCGGTGAGTTGTCCCTAAAAACAGTGACAAAAATAAAATTTTTATTGCAATGCTATGAAGTTCAATGAAATGGTCAATTTTGTGTAAAATTGCACTATTTATTTCTGCGACTGTTTTCCAGGAAGTTAAAAAATATTATCTTCTGCTGAAAGATTTTTGGTAGTACTTGTTAATTTCCTAGCATGTCCACAGCTAATTAGAGCTTCAGGATTTTCAAATACAACTAGACTCCCAGCTTCAACTATAAAACCTTACGTTAATATATGTTGCCTTCATAAAGACCTTCTAACATTAATCTGGAAACTGGAGATTTAGTAAAGGATGGTAAAAAACGCAATCGCCTGCACACGCCATTCTGCAAAAAAAAACTTAAAGTTAGTGATTGACTGGGGCTAAGTCCCAGCTTTCGCTAGTGAAAAAAAATCTATCACAATTATTTCAAATAATTTGATTGAATTTTATCCGGTAGTAGTTACAATCTAAATTATCAGATTTCTTCTAAAGTTGGAATTCATTAAATTTCAACATAGAATTTCATTTAAAAATAATGACAGTGCTCAACTTACAGTATGCAAATATTTATCGGTGCAGAAAATATTTAGCTGTATTTTGTGCTTTCAAGTTGAAGTACTCAAGCTAATGGTAATGGTGGATGTTTAAATGTTGCTAAAAATATTTGCTTAAGAAGGGCTAGACCGTAACAATCTATAACTCTCAGAAATCATGTTAATTTATTTTCTTGTTTATGTTCAATTAGTATTGATAAAACTTCATAATTTGACTGTCAAATAGCCTGCGTATGACTCCAATGAATAAATGAGAAAATGCGAGCCAAATGAAGAAATTGTTAAATGAATTTAAGTCACTAGTCCCGTATTTTACGACGAGGAGCTGGCTGGAAAGGGTTACTGTATTTGACGCCATCCGGAAATTAAATTTTCTTTGATAATCGTAGTCTAATCGTAACTCAAATTAAAATTGGGGTTTTATCGTGAAGAACATTACTAGTAGAACTCATTTCTGTTCTTAGCGATACACAAGCCAATAACTGTAGACCATATTTTTCAGCTAATGATATCGATAGTTCCAATGATGTATCACGATTTTTGACAAATACGTTTGAAGTGTTTCACCAGGGAATCCAAAAATGATCGTTGATTGATAAAGCATTTTACTAGTGAAAATTTAATATAACATTTCTTATAAATTCGCTCACTTCAGCCCTTTTTGTTACCATGTTCTTCAATTGAAGTGTTAAAGTTAAAAATCATTACCTTAACAATTTGAAAGAATCCATCGATCTTAGAGGTTTGGTTATGCAACATGGGAAACATATACTGTTAACTTTGACACACGTGTTACATTGGAATTCAATCTACGATATAATAATTTTATCTGAAGTTTCATCAACGTGGAGTAAAACATTTTGATTTCAGAAATTAGTCGCTTTGATACTCTTGATGTTATTTCAAAACAGTGACTGTGCATTCGAGGCAATAGCTGTTAGAAAGTTTTTGGGTACTCGTTTCATACGACAGACAAGCTAGAAGCTCTTAGCAAAGAAATCGTGCTTAAATAACGATAGAAATTCATACTTTACAGTCATTTAATTTTGACTGTGAGATGGTGAAAATTTTGGCTCCATGCAAGCTTCTGTTAAAGTTGCTAAGTTCATTATTGTGAGTTCAGTAATTTCGATAGGTCAGCCACAAAAATTTGCGGACTACCGAATATCTTGTTTATGCCACTTAAATGATTATTTAAAGCCAGGAAAAAATTGTTGAGGATACTTTCAAAATAACGAAAGGACTTAAGCTGCATATAAAAATTCTTGGAATGCCCATAAAATGCCCAGCGTTTATTGGAGCGTTGCGAAATACTCTCAGACGCTTCCTCGTGCGCACATAAACAAGTGAGTTAATAACTAGCGAAAATTTTCTATTTCTGTCATATATGAAGACAGAATGTCGGAGGGGAATCGTCAACCATCTTGAGCTAGAATGAACCTGGCGTAAAACAAATGAATTAATATTCCACTGGAAAACATAGTGTAGAAAAATACTTGTTAAAGCTATAGCGAATAGTTCAGTAACACTAAGTGATCACAAGCCAGACCAGCTGTCACCTAAGCTTTCGCGAATTTGAATTATTATCTTTTGCAAATGTTTGCGAGTAATTTCTTGGAATAATATTGTAATAAATTTACAGGAAAATGCAAAATTGATAGAAAAAAGCTAATGAAACTTTCAAGGATGAACAAAGAAAAAAAACAAACAATTAAATTATTTAGAATCGTTAAACTGCAGACATTGTGTCTGATTTCAAGGGAGGGATAAATGTTATTTGGAATATATAAAATGCAGCAGGTTTGATGCTCTCAGACTTCAGGCTGTGGAATGAGAGGAGATTTAGATTTATCTTTTCATTGAAGAATTCACGATTGTAATATTTTACTTTGCAATGTACTGTTTATAAACTGAAGACTTATTGTAATATTAATATACGTAAAATTTAACATAAATGAATTTCAGCTACTGCCTTGAAGCCATTTAGTGTTATAACTTATAAAGTGGTCGTAATTGATATTGACATCAAAAAGATATTCGTTCATGTTTGTCTGATACAATAATTATAGATATTTGTTCTTAATATTTAAAAGTGAATTTCCATATACTGTACCCATATTTAGACACGAATTTGACACAGCACGTCTAAATTCGCCACATTTTTTAAACAATATATTTCTTTAATTAATATTCAGAGAATTAACCTCTATGAATAACATTGATTAAAATTTTAAACATGTTGTAGTATATAATTCCAAAAATAAAATCATACTGTAGTAAAAATATGTGTGAGGGTTCCGTGATTATAATCACTCTCACGGTAATAAAAAATGTGTTAATTTATACAATATTGCCTGGCGAATATAGAGTCTGATCAACACGTCTAAAAAGATCTAGCGCGTACTCTCACTCTCATGGAATTCAAAGAGTTTTTAAGATGACCCATGGATTTGCCTCTCTCTCCCTCCCCCGACTGTGTATCATGTAATTGCAGCTTCTTGCAGGCGGATTCCCAAGGCAGGGATTTTAAGAAGATACACGACCAATATCCGTCATGACGATGGCAGGCACAGACTGGTCATTTTGGACTGCCAGACCTGCACTTAGATGTACGGACCACATCTGGCTGCTCGAGCTTTCCGCCGACTGTCCATGAGTTGCCGTCTGAACCATTGCGCCGCCCAGCTACGCACGCTCCCACTTCTGCAGGAATGGAAACTGAACTGCTTCTTAAGAGGAGTGGGTGTGCAGTTGGTTGCTTCATTTGAAGCAATAAGAAACTAGGAAGTTTTGTATTTTGTTTATAAGGATGATTGAAAACTGAACAGGTTCTTTAGAGGAGTGAATGCGCATTAGGCTGCCTCTTCTGAAGCAAGAGAAAACTACGTTACTTTCTTGTTGTAACGGTGTAAGCTGGGCAGCTTTGGTTGAAAAAATGACAAAACTAAGCAGCTTATTTTAGAACAATGACTGGTACGAGGATGCTGTTTTTTGATAAATGTTTGCAAAATCACCTGAATGATTGGAAATTTGGCTTCTGTTCCTTTCAAAGATGGACGACTCCTGGATTGTGTCGCTTAGTGAAGGGAATGAGACAGTTTCACATGAACAATGATAATTCTTTTGAAAACATAGCTTAGTATAGTGAAAGCTCTGTTTCTCATAGCCTATCCTGTTCAAGACCAGACCTAGTCTTATGGCTGGGATTTTATCTCCCAATGTACGATCAGATGTATTTCCAAAACAAGTAGTTTCTGTTCTATATCAATTCGTAATTTCAGAAGTTAGGTTATATCTTCCTAATTTTACCACAGAAGGCTGTTTTTCGTATAGACTGAAATGCATTTAACTGAAGATTGAAGTTATTTCTTCAATGAAGTTTCCACCCTTGGCTATTCGCTTGAAACATTTAGTCGTTCCAGATGGTGAAATGAAATTTAAAGGTTAACTATGTGTATTCAGTTGTTCAGATGATAAATCGATTTTTGGTTTGTCCATTTTTAGAATCTTGTCAGAAGTGATAATTTTTAGTTTCACAATATTTATAGTATTAGGGACGTGAAATTGAGAGTATACTCTTGGAATTTAGAACACATATGTGAAATCTGAAAAAAGTCCACGGTACCTCAGCTTAACATTTCATTATCAATTTGGAGAAACTTAACGTTCAAAGGATCTGTACTGGAAGCAGTGAAGTATCTTTATGTTCTAGACGTACTTGCATATATATTAATTATTGTTTAAATTTGGATGAAACTTTAAGCGAATAAAAAGTTAAAAGCAATGCATCTAATTACTACTATATCTTAATTAAATAATTCACAGCTAAGTTGTGTGAAGTTATTTAACTTATTTTTTTTAATGAGTGATGTGTAAAACTCATTGAAGTTCATTAAAGCAGCCCATTAATCTCTCTGAGAGTCCTATGGTTAGGCAAATTAGCGAATAAATTTAAATAACTTCATACGTGCTGGTATTGGAATACACTTATTCGCATATACAGAGTAAAGTTACAAACACTCTGAAATAAGTTAAACAATTATTTTTGTAGTGAAAATTACAAGTTACTACTATCAATGTATGAAAATGTTCTATTTTGTTATTTCTGAAGGAGTGTAACTGGTTTCATTGTAACTGTGTCGATTTGAGTCTTTGCACTAAGGCTTTTTATGTATCAGGCAATAAAATGAGATGCCTAGTGTTATAAGAATAAAACTGACTCAAAAGTTAGTTTACATACCTTTGCACAAACCCATAACCAAATTAATTCCCTATAACATAATGGGGCCACATAATCATATTACCAACTGATAATATTCTAAGTAGAGGTTAGTTTGGTCTATCTCTTGGCCAGGAAATTAATAAGAAAAGAAATTTCTGAAATAAAAACCATCTCTCAAAATACAGGTGCAATTCAAATTCACCTGAAAGTAACTTGCAAGAACAGGTAGACATCGCCTTTAAGAAGAAGTGATAAACAAGGGAGAGATGATAATTAACCGAGTGTATGTAATTATATTTTTAGGTCACTGTTCCACCGGCCTCGTATATGGAAAAAATGTGTGATTTCTTCATTGTTTTTGCTTAATTAAAGTACAGAGTAGGGAAATACTGTGGAAACTTCTAACAAATATATCTGAAAGAATAATAAAGCTGAATTAGCATTGTAACATAAACATACTTTTCTGAATAAACACAACACTGTAAGCACACTTGGTGCTGCAATTTTTTTTTGGTGAAAGACAGGAAAGAAGAGATACACTAAAATGATATGATGAATTGTAGTAGATGCTAAATAGATGACGCCCTGAGACTAAATTATGAGCAATTGAATTCATCAACACATCCTCACACTGGAATTACAAGGTGAGAACCAGACGTATTTAACATGAAGCAGGACTTGTGTATTGCACTTAATGAGCTTGTTTCTTATGCTACTTAATTATTCATGTACGAGTACAGCTGATGTGAGTATTTTGCCAGAGCCATGGGGCTCCAAATTGTATTCATTTGGGTCACAATAGAATAATTTCAAATGTTACTTGCAAAAAAATTGGGTCTTCTCACCAGCATTTATCACTGATAAGAAAACAGAATCAATAATATGAAAGAAGTAGATGGTATACCTAAAAACTGCCGTTTTCCGAACTTTGCACTGAACTGTGAATGAGTTACAGCTCACACCGAGAGTTAAGCATTAGGCATTATTATTATTATAATCCTGGTAAGCATTACGCACTAAATCACTATATATCATCTTATAACGCAACAATTATCTATATATCTATTTATATCTATATGCGATAGATTTCTCTGAATATGTTACGTATCAAAATATGCATACATTTCCACGTAATTTCAGCCAAATAGTTTTAGTTCTCTATAAGCACAAAATCATAAATTCAGTCGTCATTTTCCAACATTTATTGTTAATAAAAATATAAAACCGCAGAGAATGATCAAAATTACCGGATGCTTAGCTCACATTTTCTAAGGTCGAGTGCTTGTCGAAACGACACACCCGACGCACCCTGCAATGCATGCCTGCCACTGGAGTATGAGAGGATTTTGTGCTTCTGCACTGTAGTTGTCATTTTCCGGCACTTGGGGCAGATAATTCGGGTCTAAAGCGACAGCTTAGCGGCCTGGGATCCACACCGTCGTCTGGTCTTGAATTGCTGTGCCAGTCAGCTATTTACCTGCTGTAGTTAGACCATTGTCCTCAGTACCAGTCGATGACGATAATTTTGAGCTGATTGTTAAATATCAAGATAGCTGTGTGGGTTCCATGTGACGGTACTTTAAGATGACTTCATTATTACTCCTTAACCCGTGAATTATAATTCGGAATTTTTTCAAAAAGTGCAAGTAAACAATTTCTGTGTTTTCTTGGAAAATTTACTCAGGAGTAATAATTGTGAATAGAATGCACCTTGACTAGAAAATTACACACACACGTACAGACAATAAAGATAAATACAAATGTCGACAATTCTCTTTCTTCAAGAATTATAGCTCCAATGACATGGATAGAGGAAACCAGGATTTACTTTCGTAAATGTAAATGAGGAAAATTAGTCTAAGGTATGATTACGCTTAACAGCAAAAGGAGTATCAGCTCCGACAAGCCCCTACTCTGCATAATGCGTGCAAATTAACAAATGTCATTTCCGTTCTCGCCAAATCAAGCTAAGCCCTCAAAACAGTGAAAAACTCATCGAGTTTTGAGCAAGATAAAGTGTCATTATAATTCAAAGACTTGTATCGTTTTTAATTTGAAATGCTGCTGATGATCAATCATGGTACATAACTCACAAAAATTGGCAGCTCGTATAGGGTTTTGAGCAACACAACAGAAAATGCAAGTCATTGTTGAAAAGGAACCAGTCCTCGTAAAATCGTGAGTAATGAAAAGAGAACTTTTCATTCAGGATTTTATCAGCAAATTATTCCTCGAAACTAGATTTTAACCCAAATTTTTAATAGACATTTTAGGACTGTGAGTAGAAAAGAACATTTAATGTTTTATTTAAATGCAAATGAAATCATGACTTTTTTCTCAATACTGCAATCTGTACGATAGAATTTTTCCGAGAAAATTGGTTTCAGGACATCAAAATAAGTAGAAAAATTGTTGATTTTGCACTGTTGCTCAAGCAAATTTTCCCGACACAGCTTCCAGTGTTTTGTTATCGTTATTAACTTCGTATAATGCTACTTTATGAGATTGTAATTATTGAAGAGTTTTAGAACTCCGTACTTGTATTCGTTGAACAAATATTCTTTCATTGTACAATCAACAGTTTTCGAAACTAACCCTGCAGAATTCAGTCTTACATCTTTTATGGAAATTTCAAGTTCTTTTACGAATTTTTAATTTGCAATGGTATTTTTCCTTACCTGGTCTTTTATTTAACCCTGCTTCATAATCAACTATTTCTTGTAGTTATATAATATAAAAAATCAAGTTAACAACACAGCAAAGACTCATTCCTTATTTGTAATTGAGTAAAGAATAGAGAAGTTGCTTCAAACTGTATAAATTTCTAGGATAGGAATAAATTATTAGAAGCATTATTTTTTGCACATTGATTGAGGAATTATTGACATATACTAAAGCCTCATCACAGAAATTTTTACACAAAAATATAAACAATTACGTAAAATTTTACTGTAACCACAATAATGGAAGAAATTTCGTTGAAGGAGAAATTAACACTAAACCTGTAGACGATCTCATGTGAATGACACTCCAAAAGTATAAAAAACAGGACACTGAGATCTGGTTATGCTGCATAGAATTTATGGTTTCTGAGCACATGGTCGTTGAAGTCATGTAATAGTTACCTGTGGCTTGATGAAGAGCGTATACACACTTGCATTAATAATTTGAGTCACTTTAGGCGTTTCCTTGCGCTGTGTTCTGAGCACGAAGCCGCTGTGCGTCCCAGCCAAGCACATCCGTACCTCGTTCTGAAAATTAATTAATAACTGTGAATGTTCTTACCGAGCTCACTTAATGTCCCTCAAACACGATCGCCTTGGAACAAACGGGCTGTGGAAGACTTGAATCCAGCGTCTCAACGATATCATAGTAAGAATTGACGTAGTTCATCTTCGAAAGGTCAGTTATATACACGAACTGAATGAAGAGGTAGATATAGCTTAGAAGAGCATTCCTTCACTCAATATTTATTATAAGGATTTGCATGAAGTGAAGACTAAAATCTAAAAACTCTGTTACACTTCTATTGAAGGTTTTATGATCGATAATATCAACACATTAAGAATGATGGATTTAAATATTGATCGGTAGGAAGACCTCACAAAATGTAAAAATCTGCATACTCGACCGTTGTTAGATAATTTAACAACCTTTATGATATATTGCTTCAAACGACGTGCACGACTATTTTTTACACATACATGTATATATTTTACGGCAGTAAGTAGCCCTTGTTCTTTACGAGCTATTGGTTACTATGCTATTTTTGACGTCGTGAATCAGAAAGCGTGAAAATGTAACGCTATAGGCTACATTACAGTGTATGATTTCATTATTCTATTCAACAGCGATTCTTTAGAAGTAAATGGACTGTAGGTAGTAATCCAGATCTGTAAAATTGTGTAATCCAATATAAAAACATTACTATACACCTGGAATGTTTCAAAGGTAATGATTTTCGTATACCTATGGAAATTAGCTAGTATCGAAGTTTTAAGCAATGAATCTTACAAATCCCACAGTTATAAAACTGAACTTTTTATTTTAATTGCTTTTTCATTGATCTTTGACGAAATTAAGCCATGCTTCATTCACTCGCTCTGAAATAAATTACTACAAAAGAAATGAAAATAGTTTTTATGCACAGATCAATTTTACAGCATAAATTCTAAATCTTAGATCATTTCCGACTGAATTTGTGATCATGTAATAATCACTGTTTTTAGTGTCGTTCGATGGAAAACGAGGGCGGTTCTAGGGTACAGAAGCGGCAACACACCTACCTCGTATTTGTTGGACATCCCAGGCAATTAAAATGAAAAGAGTGTCCGTAACAGCTTTGTGTCGTGCACGAGCTTCAAAAAAGTAGAGCGTGTTGGAACGGATGGTCGACTTCGTGATAATTTACTGGTATAGCAGCATTTACAACCTCCTCCAGCTAGGCTTTAGAAGTAAGATGTTTGTTTGATGTAGAAAACATTCATACCTGCTCGTAAAGACACTGATTCACTGGCTTTGTAGGAGACCTTCAAGCTGGTGGTATGAATGCATATTACTTTTTGGAGTCGTAAATAATTGTGCATTATTAACCGATGTGTTTTAATAGTTTTTTCATCAGCTCGTGTTTTTTCAGGATATATATATATATATATATATATATATATATATATATATATATATATATATATATATATGGTTATGGTTGAATATATGGTTAGTTGGGATTCGTGCGTTGAAAATTTTTTTGGACGGTTAGGAACTTCTTTATCTATCACAGAGCAGGTATGAAGCCAGGGTTCCTACATACAGTACATCTCAGCTTCTTATAATAAATACTTCATGTTGTTTATCTACATTGTATTATCTCTAATCCGAAAAATGCATGATTTCTGTGATAGTTGACTATGAGAGAATGCATGGAAACTGTTGAAATGGCAATTGATTTACAAGGAAGTGCAGCTTAAAGCTTGGTTTGCTTGACTGTTGTATGATGAAGAACTGAAGGAGCGATCATACAATGTACATGAGAGTTGTTGTGATCACGTGTATGAATCTAAACGGTGTTGTTCGTTCAATATCACAGATTTTATCGCAAGGTCAGTACCTCAGTTGAACCTTTCAGACAGCAAACTAATATCCAGCGAAAAGACACTTATTTATCTAAAATAAAACAAAAATATAATAAAAAAATTTCCAATTATGACAATTGAATCGTCAAACTGACGATTATCACTATGTCAGACTTTGTAGTGATGAATAAAAAAATTGGAAATTTAAATTATTGTTTACATTGAATAAATTTTCTCTCTCCATGATGCAGAAAGAAGAAACATAACTTTGCTTGCATGACAGTCATTTTACTCACACGTTTTCTTTCAAAGCATGAATTCGACATTAATGAAAAACCTGTGTAACTAAACAAATCAAAATGTTCAATTTTATAAAACATTTTGTTTGTTGTCCGAGAGGAAAGTTCATGTAACACGAGTGTAATTAGCCAAACGATTGGAGACCAAGTTAATTGTCCTGTAGTACTAGCTCTACTGACCATCATACAGTAATTCGCACCCACTAGAAAGCGCTTTGTAGCCTTCATTGGCACACCTAACACTGAGAATAAAGGTTTAACCTGTACATATATTCTGAAACTACTATGGATAATGTATGAGTGTAGATCAGCTATTATTTGGTACGGTGCTTTGTTTCGCCTTTGGCAGTTCGTTCGCTGTAATGTTGAAGCAGTTGCACTAAAATGTGTGACCCAGATTATTGCATTCAAACTAACTTAAGCTTAGAGAAATGCAACCAGCTAACTTCCAAAGTTAAAATCATGAGAACTGATTGTCAGAAGCGTTACTTAACGAGTGTTTTTGTGAGTTGCATGGTACTGAAATTCATATTCGCTGTACATTCTAAGGATATTGGGTCAGAAACAAAGTTAAGCAAGCTTTTGTGTGCCTAATATGGTGAAATCCAAGCCCTGCTAGTAACAAGTTTTGGCACGACACCGTTATTATTGGCCGGTCTCCTTGCGGGGTGATGGATCACCCTCAAGTTTCTTTGATGGCTGTGAATGCCATCTCATGCGAGGTTTCTTTTGCCTACATTGTATAAATGTGAATTGATTCGATGAAAAACTACTCCTTCAAACGAACCTCAAAGGATGGTTCTAGTAATCGTTCCTTTATTCCGAAGTTAAGAAAACGACTAGAAAAAGAAAGAGGTATGGATCTCTATTACTCAAAGGTTAATCAATTATGATCATTAGTTTTTAATTGTGAAGGAGTGAAACAGTTCGTCTAAGGGTTACAGATTACGAGTGTCAAACAGAAGCTTTAGCTGCGTTTGTGTTGGAATATACATACAAGACGCAAGATCTCTTGTTCTGCTGTGATTGAAAACTATTCCCTTATCACGAATCTCCAGACAGGTTCTTTATAACTTCATGAATTTTCTATAATTTTCTGAGCACGCTTACTACGGTTGCAGTCACAAAATACGTAAGAGATATTCGTATTTTTGCTGTAGCTGCAGGCACACACAAGCTCAAATTTCCATAAATTCTATCTTGTCTTTGTTGACTACACGCGTGCTAGAACTTCAGCCATCACACTTCAAGGTGGTATTATGTCTAAATTAGATTATTTCAAAGATATTAATGCGTGTGTTGAAAAACAGCACCGGAGTTCAGAGTAATTTTCAACATATACATATTTCTACCCTCATGAGCTTAAGGTCTTTAATTGCCTTGTTATAAAAATATTTGAATATATTTGAGAAGAAAACAATTGTCTCACAAGAGTTTATCGTGACTTAGCATAGGAATACTAGTATGTAGACAATGTTACTAAAATTTACTCTGTAGGCAAATATCTTAATGTGCTGTTAAATAATGAGTTCTTTAGAAAAACGTCTGGTATGCACAACCATAACATGCACATATGTATGTATAAAACCAACAAAATTAATATAATTTCAATGATATTCCAACTATATTGACGTTAGAATGGTGCACAGACACGCCACAGTTGTGAAATACGGGATAAATATTCACTCAGAAATGTCTCTGAACGCCGCGATTTGATTGAAAGAAATACATATGTATAATATAACTGGGATAACAAATCAGTAAGACAAGGAACATTTAAAGTACTCAAACAGTATTTGGTTATCAGAAAATTTTCTTTAATAGATCATTTTCAAACATTGAATTTTCATTGCAACATTTGGATATTTGGATGATAATTTTTGCTTTGTGCGTTACATATTAGTATAAATATTAGTATGTACAGCCCCTAGTACGCCTAGTCAAATTTAATGGTAGGATAAACACTGACGCCTGTAAGTACTTGTTCTCGACTTATAGAAACAGTTAGATCAGGGAGAGACGCGTAGAATAAAAAGTTCATCTTGATGAGAAAGCTTTCTTATATGCTTAGCTTACTTTTTTGACTCGCTTCGAGTCAATTTTAGATCCATCAATATTCCAGAGTGGATAATTCATAACATGTTCAACTGTCTGTTCTTATTATATAATCTCGTTCTCTTAGGTGTACTTTTTGATTTTATAAAGCGCAATTTGGCTTTCTCTTAACCACATCACATCACGCCAAGTGGCTGCAAGCAAATGCAAGATCATAATGTAAAGTTCCACCGGGATTTGCCTTTTTAATTTATTACTTATTTTTAAGCTGTACTGTAGTGGCTTAAGCACAAGCATTGTTCCTGTGATGTTTAACTTACTATAGATTTTTTAACACAAGATTCTACTTTCAGGATTGTAAAACTAATGTTGAATCATATTTCATGTGTCAACTGTATTGGAAACACACCTTTTTGTTTGTCTTTTTTATTGATGAAAAAGAGGGAAAATGCCAATCCGTACTGGCATTACTAATAAGTGAAATATTTATTTGTCTATAGTTAGCTGAGCCTGCAGTTCAGGAAAGCTATAATATTTATTGATGCATTCAATCGATATCATAATTCTTTATCAGGGAATACTGGCTAGCGAGGGAACTGTATGAGGACTAAACATTCGAAAATAATTTGGTACGTTCATTATTCTTCCCATTCATGCATGTAACGCAATCATAACAAAAAAATTATATAGTTTACAACCAGGTTATTATCTTTGCCTATTCAGCTCGGGGTTTCTTTACTGGTATTTCATTTTCTCAGTTGCATTACAATCTAACTTTAGTCTTACTCTTATGCAAGTATTATTTTAAACCAAAAACCATGTTAATTTTTCGACGATATTCATTGCCTTGTAAATGAAGTCAACAGTTGCAACACAAAGTTCATATATAAAGAGCAGGTGTCAGCAACTTTTATCCTCACAGAGCTGGGGTCAAAAACCGCATCATTTGAGAACAGGTGGCTCCATTGAAATGAAGCAGATTGAATTAAATATAGGGTCTCTGTATGTGCTCTGTTCCAGGACAATATGACCAAGATTATAGCATTCATTCACAGAACAACAGACAAGCGATCATAAGTGAACGAATAGTATGAGGATTTATGATATACAGATAAAGAGAGGGATGGCCCTACTGTAAACAAAGAATACATATATTTATACATATGAAATTCTAAATTATAATGAGATTCAGAGCAGAATGAGCAGAAAATAAGCAAAACTAGGACGGTGAATTACAAAATTTTAATATTGGAAGACATCCCAAAGAGAAGAGCTCGTACGTATTTCTTGATAACATAATTTATTCGAAAGATTTTTGCAGTTTAGCACTGCAACCGTACAAAGGTTGTGTTAATTGCTTCTTGGATTTCAATCGATTTCCTTCCAACTTGATCTTACTCGTGTGTGTACATTTTAAGCCAATAACCGAGCCAACTGTTGAACACCAATCATTGTTTCGCTGTTACCTCACGTTAGACCTGTACTTGACTCGAAACACATTCAGGACCTACACATTATTAAATGAAAGTTATGAAGGTAATGAATAAAAAGTCAGATTTCCCCAATGAGTTCGAATTTCTAGATTACTTTCGTAACACATTTTAGAACACACATGATTCATGGTATGTGAGACACGGAAGTCATGATCTTGCAAAGTACCGATTTCAAAAATTGAATGCCCACGAGTCTACTCGACCTGAGTGAGTACTTACTAAAGTAGGAGTATTGTTTCTTAAAAGGAAAGAAAACATTTCTATGAGTTTGAACTCTTGATAGGAGTCTGGAAAAGAATACGTGATGTGTCCACATTACGTTAACATTCAAGATTTTAAGACGACCTAAATGTTGTGTGCTTTTGATGTTTATTTCAAATTTACATGATTTGCTTGAATTTTTACAAATATCATAGCTTGGTCTTCGTTGTTGATGAAGTTGGTAAAAGATTTCTCTTAAATTTTAATAGGAATTTGAAACTGAGATTTCATTCATTTTGGGATTAAGATACCTGAGAAATTAGAAATTGGATTGTACGCTTCTCGTTCAACAGTTTGTGGAAGTTCATGGGAAAATCTTCACCACATTCTATACAAACAACTGATGCACCTCGATTGAAACGACGCTCATTGGCTGCTGTATGGCAGGCTGATTACTTTCATATAAGATTTAACAAATTGAAAAATTGAGTGAATCAAGATAACTGTGCAGTGTAATACTCGAATAACACATGGACAGATGTTCAAGATTGTAAGCATGGAGTTATAATTATCAACTAAAGCACTGAATACCGTAAAGTATAAAATGAGTTTCATGAAAGACATGTTGAATTGTACCCAAAATATTGATTAGTGTGAAAAATTAAAAGTTTGAAATGATCTTACAACATTGCTGCTTTAGTTGTGATTAGTGGTATTGATGCCATTTTGATTCATAAATAACGCATTCGGCTCATAGTATCTAAAATTCGAAGCCAGATATTTGTAGAAAATATAGTGATGGTCCAAATTTATATTTTTAGTTGCTATTCAGTACGATCATTTCATGTAAGTTTAGAAACTCCTTGCTCTACCAACCAAATACATAGTTTTAACGTACATAACGCTAACTCATGATAATAATGTACTTACACCATTCGAATTCTCAGAAACTGAGCATTGTTCGACCGAGGTACCTAATTTTTTGGCTCATCTTCACTCATTCATCTCTACCTTGACATGCAGAGTGCCTGTATTGTGGAGCTCCTCCGCAACTCCAAGCAAGCTATCAATCTCCCACTCTAACTTGCAATATCTAATTAAATAACTCCAGTGTCAAGCTTTCCTACGGATTATTCGTCAGCGCAAATTGATCCAAATAAACAAAGCTCGTAATTTGGTGAGGCAGCTCCAGAAATCAAGGTGCAGGGAGGTGACGGATCACAAAAAGTAATTCTGTGTCTGACTTTTGGAATCAAAATGTGCCCATGTTCCCAGTTGGGGAATTTGTTTTACTTTGAATAGAGACTCTTGATAATAAGAAAATAGTCTATGTACTAATCAAGATATGAATGTACGTTTTAGTGTACGTAAGTAAAGGAAGTTTGTCGATGTTTTAATGTAATTTTAAACGTTAGGAAAAAGAATTGTGCTTTTTTTGGCAAAAATGATACCTTTTGAAATCCAAATGTGCGTTGATGTAAAATAAGCAAATAAGAATTTCGTATTTTTTTATAAATGTGCAATTCATTTCTAAATTTTTGAAATAGTATTTCTTAGTGAGGTGCTTATTCAGATAACATCATTGCACTAAGTGATCTGAAGCACGTTTCTAAATAATATATTATCAGTTTAATATGGAGTTTGAATTCCGTGTGAAATTTAAAGTTTGTTGATAAATTCGATACTTGTTTTTGCTGGAGAAGAGAAGGTGGAAATTTGGTGCACGAAAAAATGTACACGATTTTTTTTTTGCCGACGTTCAGTCACGCCACGCATGTCATGATGGTAGTGTGAATAAAATTCAAGGAATTAAATCTTCATTGAGCATAGAAGCTCACTTTACGTCGATTAAAACACAACGTAAGCATGAGAACCACAGAAATTAGGAGTAAAACTTCTACTGATTTCATTCAGTAAGTGTTACAACCGTAGGTGTAACATTTTGGTGGAAATCAAAGTTTTCTTATACACGAGATTTGATGAGTTGAGAGCTCAGTTTAGTTGTATCGGCAATATGCACTTACGTATTCCTGTATTGGTGTAAAATTCAACAATAAATTTATATAATTATGCAATTCATACATATCTTTATTGAAGTGTATATAAAACACGAACTTTTCTCGTGTCATGCCTTTTGATAAGTCATCTTATTCAGTCAAATTCGTTTTAATTTTTAGTAATTGTGTAAAGAAAGAAAATTCCCTAAATGAGTCAAAACGTTTAACTTCATTTCTTATAGCATTAAGAAAAAGTAACCACTAAGAGGAACCAAAACACCGAGAAGTATGAAAATTCGGCGTGTATGACATTTTATTGCAATGTGTATGACAGAAGTATGAAAAATCAGCGTTATTACTGAAGTGTGTATGACATCTTGATTGTTTTTGCCGTTTTTGCGCTTAACGATCGATGCATGCTTCAATATTTTGCCATCTGACTATCATAATACACAATAACACTGAACTATTAATGAACGATAATTTTTCTATTATTCTTACGAAAATAGTATAACATTTACTAATGCAGTTTTCAATGTGCTAATGAAAACATTTTAGAATCAAAAAACTTGACTTTTACAGTTTCATCAACATTGCTTGTTTTTCCTCATTATTATCGAGCTCCTTCCCTCGCTAAGTATTTTTATTGATGAGGTTTTTTGAACTATATTTCAGTGTACGAAAATTCTTGTTGGCTAACCTGATTTCCTGCGTTTCCATAATTTTCTGAATTCTGCCATTTTTAAATTAGACTAAGGAGCGTTATGGTTTTACATTCGTCTCTCAGGAATGCATTTTTGAGGACATTTGTACTGTATGTTTTCTGCACGTTACTTCGAGCATGAATAGGCTTTTCTCACTTGCAGTTCATTACTACGTTCTAGATTTAGCTATTTTATATCCAAAACTTGCTCTTCCGAAGAACACGTTATTTTTATCGTTAGCGCTACTTGAGTTTATATAAGAAACGTAAACTGAAATAAATTATTTACTATTCAATATTTCAACTCTACTTTGTTTCTAGCTTTCTATTTATTAGGACATTCCACTTACGACAGAGCAGCTGTGCAAATTGTTGCTTCATGTTCTTTTTTTTCCTAGTCAAGGAGTTTTCCCCTACTGCTAAGCTTCACTTAATTCCTTAATTTACGCTGAAAAGCTCTAAATTTTCCCATGAGAATGAGTTCATGAGTTGCATTGCAAGCATATCGTCTAAATGTGCAACGGTATATTACAATTAGCAGTACTCGCGAGTAACTACATACGAGAAAATACTTCATTACTGCTTAAAGTGGCGGATGAATTTTGAAGTGCACCAGTTTTGTTTTTTCTAAAGTTCGCATGTTTTTCAGAAGAGGTTCACATTTTTAGTCAACATGCATCGAACAGACTCCTTCAGATGCACACATCGTTGCAGTTCAGATGCGTTCTTCCTATTATTTTCTTTGAGATCCTGCAGAGCTTTACTTAAAAAACAGTCAGGCTTTCTATTTTAACAGTGAAAATCAATTTCAGAGGCCATGGTGATTTTTAAAATATCCCATGATGAGGGCAAGAGATACTAAAATCAAACATGTTATGCAAAAAACAAAACAGTTAAATTTTATCGCTGAGTATCGAGCGTGAATCGTTTTCCAACAGTATTGTGCATCCGTTAGTTGCTGTCTGTGAAATTGTCAAAATTCTCACCAATTGCTCCATTTTGTGAATTATACTTCTACTTTCATTTTGTGTATTTTATTTCTACTGAAATCGCGTCTTTTAAAAGGAAAGATATTCTGCTGGAACGCTATAGATTTTAGAGAAGCCGTTGTGCATCAGCCAATTCTTCAGCCCATAATCGCCATAGATCAGAGACTGTCGAAGAGAACGGATGCGGTTTGGATGGTGCAGGCAGAAGAACAATGACACAAGTCTCTCAAAGGAGGACGTTTCAATCGCCAGGACATTCTTAATAGGTATTTTAGGACTCAGGTTTGCTCGATGATCGTCTTGTCGTTGTCATTTGAGGTATTAAATCCTCAATAACTAGCGCTTGTGATCCAGTTATTGATGGGCAATATTCGTTACCTGAGGTACGCCAACTGACGGCTGTGACAGTGCATATTAAGTCTTCTAAGACAAGTGACCGCAAATTTTGGGTAAAGTTAGAGCCCATCAAGGTAAACTGTTTCGAAGACTAATATGTTTGTGCTATAGGTGCTAGGAGGACGGAGGAATTATTCATTTTTTACATTTTATGAAAAACGTCCGAGACCATTTAAAGAATAATTTTCGACTGATGTGAAACTTATTTATCACTAAGCCTAATTTCCACAATTTCTTCAATAATGCAGATTAAAATTCTGTTCCTACTAATATAAATTATAACAAGCATCATGCAAGGAGCAAATCATCATCTCTCTAATGCTGTGGATGGGTTCTTTAATTTATTTATTGCTGGAATGGAAGAGGTTCACAATGACATTAGAAAATGTTGACACATACTATAAATATATTCTGATACAAGCCTCTGATAAATTTTCACTGTAAAATAGGTTCATAGCATTGCTCTATCTATTTTACATTCTTTTATCAAGCTATAATTTAATTTGCGTACTCAATAAACGAATGGAAAGTGATAGTATGTTGATCTCTACTTGTTCATTATTTAATGCCTGCGATCACGAGTAGTTTGAAGTCACCACTATAAGTTACCTCTTAGTATGATTCGTCTAACCAAACAAATGTTGCTCATTTTTATTGTTGTATAAAGCAAAGATTCATACATATTGAGAAGATTTTTATTCGTCTTTTCATCCGTGCACTTGCCCTGTCTTGATGGAAAAAAATTCTCTGGAGTAAAATTATGCACTGAAGTTTTGTGCTGGAGGTTGTCCGAGTACTTTCTCCAATCCGGTGATTTAAGAAAGAATGTTCCCATCATTAGTGATAAAACAACTATGTGGAATCCTGAAAGCTGATTTGAGGTTGTTGGAACCGGTAAATAATTTCCTATAGAAGTTTGTTTGCTAAATAGCACCATCATAACATCTAGGAATAGTTTCAAATTCTGTGAAAAAGTATACAGATAAGTCAAAAATTGTTCCCTCTTGGTTTAAATTTATGTGCACCGCTAAAATTTGATGGTAAAAGGCGAAGTAAGGATTTCAATACCTGCCCGAATCAACACCATCAAAAGAAAATGCCACTGAATTCATGGAAAACATTATAAAGTAGGACGTAAAATGGTATTGAAATAATTGTACTGTTGAAGCGGGATACTGGAAGACATTAAAGGTGTTAAAATAACTCGAAAATGTGTGCTGAATTAAAAAGATAATATATAATTCAAATGTGACAATTAAGTTGTAGAAGAGTACTATACTCCGAAGTTATGTTTGAAAAAGTCCCTCGACATGTCGGAAAATTTTTGCTTCTCTAGGGTGTGGGTGTGACGATCTCCTCGATAAATTTAGTGCAGCGAGAGTTTGAGTACAGAGCACTCGTGTTAATTTATTGACACGTATTAGGAGCTCGAATTACACGGTAGTCCTGCCAACTTCCTCTTCATTCTGATCCCCAATAAATCAAGGCTTTTGATTAACGTTCCATGGGAGGAAAGCCCAACTTTATCGCAGGAGAGAGCTTTGGAGATGTTCATTTTGAAGGCAGTCTTTGAATTATTTCCAGGCGCTGGAAGCAAAAGCTTAGTGCTGGACACGCTGGTAAAAACAGGAGTTGTATAGTAAGAAATTAATACTAAAATATCCCAGACTAACTGGCATGGAATTTGACAGTCCAGTACTCAGTTTACGGGCAAAGATTGGTAATTTCACATGAAATGAAATCATTGCCCTGTTTCCAAAATATTCCAGGGAACGAACGAGAATTTTTCTTGAAGGAATAAGTGTATTGTACAGGAATGATTGTTTGATGCATATGATAAGCATGAATTTAAGAAATATTTTATCCATCCCAATAGTTTCAAACTCTGATTCGTTCATTATAAATTTCATCAAAGTATCTCCTTGTTTTATTCACTAAATGTTCTGAGACATGAGGGAGCCTAATTTATTTTGGAATAGCTATATTATTATTATATGAAAATATCATTGTTTGATATGTTACTATATGTATGTGATTCTCATATGCTCTGCATGAATTTAAGAAACATTTTGTAGTTCTCTTAAGTCGCTGAGCTTGTGCACCTTCTACAAGGCATGAAGAATAGACTAGGAAAACTGAAACTCTTCTTTACTATTGCACAGAAAATCATGGAACATACACCGGGGCTGAAAGAAACACGCTTCTACACAACACGTTTTTACGAGATCCAGAAAGATGACTCTACGTCCTGTTAACAATTATTCTCCATACCATACACGACGTCGTGCAATAATTTTACGTATGGTTCAAGGCAAATACATTGATTGCAGAACAGAAAAGATTGTGACTGATGTTAACATGGACCTGAAGAAGAGAATATGCAACGCTTGGAGAAGCAAGGCTGATAAATCGTCTGTGTCACGAAATACATACAATCCCATTGACTTTTGTTTGCCTTGTATAAAATGAGACAAATAAACATAAGCGCATTCATGTATAAGTA
This sequence comes from Trinorchestia longiramus, assembly GCA_006783055.1. Lineage (NCBI taxonomy): Eukaryota > Metazoa > Arthropoda > Malacostraca > Amphipoda > Talitridae > Trinorchestia > Trinorchestia longiramus. The sequence goes on from VCRD01000220.1 coordinate 165,733, forward strand.
GAGAGTACACGTGAAGCTAAATCGTTGTTTTCCTTTTGATATTATTCAAACAAATGTTCATGAATAAGTTTGCAGTTAAAGGATGACTTATTGACGAGTACATTGCTTTATGTTTTCGTTATCATTTAGTTTTGAGCATCAAAATTTAGATTTATACCAGCTCCGTGAAACTGCTAATTAACAGGATTTATTGACTAAAATGTAACTAGTAACTCTTTGTCACAATATTTTCCGCAATGGGGGAAAAATAACTATTCGTAGGTGAGCATAGAAAATTTCTATGATATACATTTACTTTTTTCCAGCAGTCAATAATTCATCAGTCGAAAGGAAGTGACACGAACTTACAAACTTAACTCCCCAGTTACAAGTATTTTGTTGCCATCAAAGAAACATGAAAGACATTGAATATCATTGCAGGCAAACGTCATGAAATTCAATGTTTTTCATGTTTCTTTGATGGCAACAAAATACTTGTAACTGGGGAGTTAAGTTTGAAAGTTTGTGTCATTTCTTTCGACTGATGAATTATTGTCTTCGTTTGCTTAAAATCGAAGCGACGATGTAATATGTCGATTAAAATCTTTTTCATAATTTTATACCCCGTCCTCTAGTAACTTGAGAAAGCTTTGTCTGCTGGCAGAAATTTTCAATACTTTAAAAATCATCTTTTTACCTTCAGTTCTTTCAAGTGTTTATTAATAAGAAAATCCTATTTTATTCTACTAATACATTGAGATTTTTGGTATTTTTAAAATTTTAGGCAGAATGACATGAAAATCTTGAAGTACATGTGAAGTTTTTGTTATATGTTCAATACAATTGATTAAGAGACAGATGACCTAGCTTTGCTGTATCACAAAAAACTTATCAAATCTATTAGGACTTATTCATTTGCGATAAATTTTTGACAAAACGATCCAAATTAAAAAAAATTTAATACTAGTGTGAAAATGCCTTGAATTGCTACAATAAAAATTGTCTCAAGGACAATACACTTGTATTGATGCTGTCTTTTATTGCAAACCCTGCACCAGAACACTGCACAGGTCACGGTCTTTTTTGTGA
>VCRD01000220.1:167644-179788 GCA_006783055.1 Trinorchestia longiramus
AGGCACTCATTATGATGACGCAGGCACTCATTATGATAATGCTGCCACTCATTATGATGATGCAGGCACTCATTATGATGATGCAGACACTCATTATGATGATGCAAGCACTCATTATGATGATGCTGCCACTCATTATCAGGATGCCGCCACTCATTCTCGTGATGGGAAGACGAGTTGCCACTCGTCTCAGGATAACCAAAAGCGACGCTGCGACACCGTAGACTTTCTAAGCTCGCTTATGCAACTGATAACAATTCGTGCACTTCCACGTTCACCATTAAGTACAGAGTATGCATTAAGTAACGTGGTTTAGAGAGGCAACAAATTTTTATGGCCCATACTTTATTTCGATACAATTTTCTGTCATGATAAGGAAAGAATGATAGCATGAAAATTCCATAATGTTATAGAATTTGTTTTAGTAACGTTTTCAAGCGCCTATGGTCGTGAGAGAAATAAACTTTAAAGTTTTAAACTTCAAATGTTCAGTCGTATCCAGTAACACAAAAGATATGAATATTTTCTAATCATTGGCCACAAAATTAATAATTTTACCGAGCAAAATATATGAAAACGGTCTCGTAGTATCATCATCACGCCAATAAAAATAATTAAAAGTATTTTGAAATAATGCACTAGCAGCAGACATACATCCTGTCAAGAAGTGCAGGTAGCTTGTGTGCTGCACAGCACAAGAGTGAAATACATGCGTTAACAATCATAGGGTCAGTCTTGCTGACGACAATTAACGTTTATGGCAAAAAAGCAGCCGTCACTCAAGTTGTCTTCGTGGGTTTACGTATAAAGTATTGTTCTTATCGCACTTTCTTGTACATGATGAGAGGCTCTTACGCGTTTTTTGCAGAGGCACGTGCGTGTTGTAAATTCTAAGGGGGTCCATAACTCCAGACTGTGTTAATGTTGTCGTACACATTCACTGACTGGAGTACAGTAATGCCGTAGCTATATATTTCATTCATACATTGGGAATTTCGCACATATTCAATGACTGGAATACTATGAGGCCATAAGTTTTTACTTCATTTATTTTTGGTAGAGTATTGAAATTTTAACAAAAAACAGAAACAAGGTTTACCAACAACCATGCTTTTAGCGAACAACACGAGTTAATACTCAAGTAATTTTTACTGTTGATATTTGTAGTAATTTAATACTGTAATCTTGGTGATGAGAAGAACATAAGATATCGAGGAGTGCTTTATTTTTGCCCACAATTTTCAGCGGTATTGATCAAGGTAACTGCAATAATTAGGGAATTGATGCCTCACATGAATAATTGTCAGGTATTACCCAGGAATTATGCGGGAACTATGAGTGACTTGTGTAGATCCAGGGCTTCTTCTCACATGAACAACGTGAAGGCATCTGAAAAATATTACTTGTAATTAATCGTAGTTTAGTGCTATTCGTCAAATTTGAAACGTTTTTACTTCTTAATTTTCTTCTAGCGAAAAATTTCACAGTTTACTAATATTTTTGCACTGTACAAGTACAATTTCTGAAGATCATCTTTTGTTAAAAGTATCTTTATTTTCTCAACACATTAAGTTGTAGCTGCGCTCCTGCAGCGTTCCAAGTAACGTCTCATTTGAACGAAATTCACGTTCAAAATTAAAATAAATTTAGAAGCAATATTATGAATACTAAGTAACGGCATTTTCACTTCACTTTTATTTTCAATTTTTGCCTAAATATGCATGAACTATAAACATGTACGTACACAAGAAAATATTTTTGAAAGCAGCACATAACCATGACTCCAAAATATTATGTTTAAATATCATCAGTAGTAGTAAATACGCCTTCAAATTTCTCAGATGATTATTTTTTCGTTATCTAATGTCGAACAACACAGAATGCAAAATTCATCAGAACACAAAACTCATTGTCATTATTTTATACGAAGACCAAAAGACTAAAAACTAAACGACGACATAGCTAAAAACAACGTGCAGAACTCAATCCTGGTATCAACAATTTTCAACTTTAATTCTAGCTGAGGTGAGCTTGATGCGTTCATCCCGTTAGCTGCTGAAAATTTGGCATGTCTTGCATTCCTCCAGCAGTTAGTGGTGCAGTTACAAGTCTGCTGTTCCCATGGGCCCAAGTTCTTGCCAAGCCGGGCTGGTTGTGTGGCTCAACGCAACCGCAAACAATCTTGTTATTAGTGTCATAAAATTTGGTAAATTAAAGCTTAAGAAAAAGTATCAGAGACAACATCACATGAGAAGGAGGATGCGTTGAACGGTTCTTTTAAATTATGCAGACTGCCTTGAAGCAAGGAAGGTAGATGGTAGGAGGAGGCAGATGGTAGGATCGAGGAGGTAGATGGTAGGAAGAGGTAGAGGTAGGAGGAGGTAGATGGCAGAAGGAGGCAGATGGCAGAAGGAGGCAGATGGTAGGAGGAGGCAGATGGCAGAAGGAGGCAGATGGTAGGAGGAGATAGATGGCAGGATCGAGGAGGTAAATGGTAGGAAGAGGTAGATGGTAGGAGGAGGTAGATGACTGGAAGAAGACTGCAGGAAGAAGATAGGAGAATGTGTACTGGAATTATAGTCTGAAGAAAATGTAATCACAAAGGATATTATACTTTTCTTTGAAGCTTTAATTTAAAATGGTTGTTATACTGGTATTATGCTCAATAAGTGCTGAAAACGAATCATAGTCTGAAATGAAAACTGCTATCATTAATTGTGTAGGGGTTGAAAACGTTAATGTTTGCCAGTTATTAGCTGTTAAACTTTTGAAACAAAAGTTAAATCAACAATATATATTTTTTTCTAGCATTTTTTCATTATATCAAGTGTGTGTATTTTTTAACTGCGTATATTATTAAACGAAGTTGTTTCTGCAACACGTCAAGGGTTCATAGTCGCTGTCATCGAAACCTCAAGTCAATATCAGAGTTCTGAGATATTTATTCATGGAGGAAACCCAAGACTTCTTTGTTCACGAACGTTAAAACAGTTAAATTTTTCAGAAATTGAAAATGAAAGAAAATTCAACTGCCTGATGACATTACTGAGACAGGGAATCAAATATGATTCAACAGAATAATCTAAAGCAGAATGCTCTAAAGCATCGGAGGATATGTAAAAATCAATGAAGTTCTATGCTTAAAGGAAACTCAGCACTGAGGAAAATCAAATCAAAATGAAAATTCAACGCCAGAAAAAATTCAACACTTCCACTGCATGTATAATATAGTAGTATAATGTATCCATTACTGGAGTAAATTCAATACATTGAAAGTATCCAACCTCCAATGCCCATGTTTTATACATCACATCAAAGCGACAGTCAAATCCCTACTGATAAAAATTAATTGATTTCAAGTCATATTGAAAGGTTAACACGGCTTTTCGAGTTCCACATGAGTTCTTTTTTTAATGCTCATTCAAATTTCGTTTAATATGATACCACACGATAGTCTGAGAAGTATTCGCTTCTTAAGTTTATTAAAAATTAACAGAAAAAAGACGAAGCTAGAAATGTGTAGCCTGAACTTCTTAAGCCATGTTTAACTTTCAAACAATGAATAAATGACGCTGTATTGATGTCTTAATGATCTGTAGTCTCATACGGACGAAGAACAAACTCACATCTATTGAGTAATTAGTTTTTAGTTCTCGCTAACTAGTGTAAAATCATAATAGATATCACGTAGTTCAATTTCAGTTCCCGACTGCCATGAAGTATCTTGTGTGTATTTCAGGAACCCTGAATACATACTTTTAATACAAATTTCAGTGCAAGTCAGTTTTTAGTAATCATATTCAAAACATGAACCTCAATTAAAATATTTTACTGACTCGTAATCGCACGCTTTGAATCAGCAACAGAATCTAGAACATATAGGACACACAATAAATAGAAATCTTGTATTGCAATAAAATGCAAAACCGAAGCAACAAAACTACCCTCACTGCTTGAATATGGCTCTATTGAACAGCGACTGGCCGTAGTGGCTTAGTCCGAACGCTGTCGTGCACCAGAGCCGTACACAAAAGGGACTCCATGTATCTTGCCGGTAAGAGGATGATTTAATAGAGGCCGTGTATCAAGGGGAGGCTACAATTAGAGGGAGGGTCCGATCTGTTCCCGAGCACCTGGATTCATATTCATATGAGAAATACACAGAAAATTGGGCAGCACCACGTGCGTTGAAGACCTCCATTCTTTCTGCGAATTTATTCAAATTAACTTATTTCAATACGTAATAAGAGTTCGACATTTGAGTGAACTTGGAGTTATTTATCCGTCACGAAATTCTATGTGTTTTTTAATGAAGTTGAAGTTTTTCTGTGAGTGTCGCTTGAAGGAAAAAATGTTGTTAAAAGTCTCACTCTGAACTCCAATTACGACTTAGAACGTTCCGATTGTTCCAGTAAACAAGTTAATTGGCAAAAATAGTGGACGTTATCTGGAAGAGGTGCTACTTTCGGAACAGATTTTTTTTTTCGCGCTGGAACAATCCCTGGACTGCAAGGGCCTTCATAAGTATAGGATTTTCATCTCTTTTATAAGTTAGCTTCGTTGACTACACAGCAAAAATTGCATTGTCAAGAGTACGTGTAATACATCTTCAAGGATTCTATTTGTTAAGATTTAAATTACCTTCAAAGCATAATTTTCTGTACGTGCACAATAAAATTTGAGAGATATAATGACTTTAGATGCACAATAAAAAGCTATAGACAATTTTAGATAAGATAAGCATTACTTTAATTAATATAACACTATTCAATACATTATTCAGTTGAATTCAGTAAAGGTCTCTTCAGATAACGAACTAACAAGACTTCAGAACAGAGGTATATTGCAACACTTTAGCTTGTGCCCATTACTGAACGTGACCGTTGTCTTCTACGACAAAAACAACCTAAAAATAGCAATCCTAACAGCCATTTTTTGCTCCAAATCAAGCGCAAGATACAAGGCAGGCAGTCGCTTTGTTCGTCGTTAGCTGTGAGGAACTTGGAGAGCAACTGACGTTGTCAGAGCTTAAGTTCTGTATTAGAATCTTTAACTTAATCTTGTTGCAGCTTATTACTGCATGACCATTGCTGAAGTTTGTAAGAATATTGTTTTCAGTTTTATGAACTGCATGAAAAGTGAAGAAACCTTTGCTTATGTTCTGCTCTTAATTTTAATGTGTTGTATCGAAGAAGCTGGCGAAGTTGCAAACACATTATGACTTTTGTTAATATATAAAGGAAATAACTGGGTGTTGCTATATACATGAAAAAATGTTAAAAGTTCTTGTTTTTATCATGTTTCTGTTCGTTTACTAAGAGATCATCACCTCACCGCTGTCTGATGCAAGAAAACGAAGGAATAGAGCAATTTCTCTCTTGCTTTTTATCGCTAACAAGTTACTTGCAGTTCTGAAATGCGTACGAGTACGCCCAAGCTTTCATAACATTAACTTATATACCGCTTTTATAACACAGGTAACCATGTAAAATGGTCTTAGCGGGATTCTTTTTCCATTGTTTTACTTTATGTCACTGGTGCTAACCGTTATTTTCTTTAGTTTACTGCCTTCAAGTTTAGTTTACTACGTGTATAAAAAATTAATATCAAAGGAAAATATATTCAAGTACTTTATGATCACATGTACATTGTTCATGAACTTTTTCAGACATTCTTACATGTCGTGAAACATTTTTCTAAGCTATGAGTATAAACAAACAACAACCAATGCTTATGATAACAATTCCTCCAACAAACATTGAAAAAAAGCTAGGCTGTGTCACCTACAGTGTATTGCCAAAATTAGTTGGCAGCCAAATTTGGCAGAACACATCAGCACCTCAACACCAGCTTCTGCTGGCTGCCTGCGTGGGTGATGACAGACTTACATGGGTGATGACAGACTTGTGTGGGTGATGACAGACTTGTGTGGGTGATGAGAGACTTGTCTGGCACGATAAGTTCAGATCTTTTCATATTCTATGACAACCACACGAGGTCACAACGATATTTGGTACTTAATGGCTTTCCTTTTCATTTGTATTGGAATCAAGGCTACAGATTAAATTTTCACAAAGTTTAGAATGAAGATCATTCTCTTTCTCCTCACTTTTTCTTTCTCTCTTCTGCTAAGGCAAGTATTGTGACAGTTACAGTGACAGTGTTCTAGCTGATGTTGCACTCAATAACTGTAGTAAGGGTAATTTATGTACCAAAAACTCAACAATATAGAATTTATCCTCGAGTGTACGTAAAAAATAAAAATGAAATGACTTCTAAAATCCGTATCCTTGCTCGCTTCTCTGTGCTTGTGGATCTTTTCTAGTTTATTGCCTTTAATTTAAGTGCATGTGAAAGTTCAGTATTCAAGCATACTTTAATACCCCATCTCTACGATTACATTCAGACCAGCAGCGAAGCAATAGGCAGTTTCTACAGAGATATCTACAGTAGAACATAACATTTTCTGCCCGTCATGATTATGATCAGCGAACATAGAGTGTAATTTTGAAATAAAATTTTGTTCATCGTCTGCACAAGTGGCAGTTCCACGGCCCCAATTTAAATTTCTCGCCACAGTGCTTCCTGATCAGCACCTTCTTTTTATATGTCATAGAAAATTACATAGCTGAGATTAGTTGCTTGAAAGCGAGCGCGTGTGGGCAAGTCTCTTAGTTTTAACGCTTCGAACGAATAACATTGTTAGTGACAACGAATGATACTAGGTGCACTATTAGTTACACATGAGCACAAACGTACACCGGACTGCAATCATATATTTCTCGCGTTACTTTATTCTTGTAAGCCTAAGTCTTCTTATTTGACTTAGTTACGGTTAACCAAACTCATGACCAGTCATCAGTGAGCAGACATGACTGAAATCTCAAAAAGGGATCCAGAACTTAGAGAATTTTCATGCGTATTCAGAGGTAATAATCCATCGACGGGACGCTTCGATTTTGCCAAAGGCAATCCAAGATCCGCCGTTTTAGCCCCAGAAATGTCGGAACAAGCTTAAGACTGTAAGTCTGACTGGATGCATGAGACTGTATGTCTGACTGGATGCATGAGACTGTGTCTGACTGGATGCATGAGACTGTGTCTGACTGGATGCATGAGACTGTATGTCTGACTGGATGCATGAGACTGTATGTGTGACTGGATCCATAAGACTGTATGTCTGACTGGATGCATGAGACTGTATGTCTGACTGGATGCATGAGACTATGTTTGATTGGATGCATGAGACTGTATGTGTGACTGGATCCATAAGACTGTATGTCTGACTGGATGCATGAGACTGTATGTGTGACTGGATCCATAAGACTGTATGTCTGACTGGATGCATGAGACTGTATGTGTGGGACCATCATGTGACTTGATCTGAACCAGAACGGAAGCATGGAAGCTTTCGTGACTGGCAACCATGCAGCACGATGCTTGCTCGGCGTCGGGATTGATGCCGGATGCATGCTCCAAAGGATAACTGCAGGAGGTAGAATATTTTACAGGCCTTGTTAAACACTCTGCTGCTTCACGTTAGGGTTGAATATTACCTTTAGAAACGATCAATATGATGACGCAGCACTATATTGGTAACGAATGATTCCCCACTCTTTGGATAGGATATTCTTTGAACAATGTTAAATATACAATTAATCCACTTGCATTGAGTGAAATATTTAATCTGTGCTTTCGAAACTCAGAAGGGGAAAGTTTGCCCATTTGTCAAATGATTTCTACAACACTATCTGTGGTGTATATTTGTTAACTGCATAATTCCACTTGTTACTTTGTCTAAAAAGTATATCAATTACCTGGAGAAATTATGTTTGGATAAATAGATCAATTCATACAATAAAATTCATAAAATTGTATGAATATGTTAAAATTGTACGGCAGGTTGTCATGTTGTGATTGAATGGCAGATGTAATTACGTTTGTATAACTATTGGATTATGAAATTGTATGAATATTTCAGGAATGTATATCATATTGGGACTGAATTATCAGTTTAACCAACAACAAATCACACGAGTTCAACGATCAAGTGAGGGCATGCCTCTTCAAGGGGATGCCTCTAATGAAAGCACATTTACCTGGAACAAAGATGTGTATCATCTGATTGTTAGCATTGCAGCAGCTGTTCATTAACAATCTGTGGAATAAGAGATGTTGCAAAGTACTTTGTCAATTATTTCGTTCTGATGTGATGTTCCTCACGGGTTCCGTTTCATTATTTCGGTTCCTGTGGTTTAGGTTATTAACGTTTCTCATTATCTACTTCAGTTCGTTTATATTTCCTCATAACTATTCTTAATCATCTGAATTAGTCTTTTCTGCTCCCTCGTCTTCCTTTTAATGGAGATCACTTCAAGTCGTTTCACTTTGTTACTAAACAATATTCTGTGTTACGCCTTATATTTAATAAGAGGTTATGTTTTTCAAGAAAACTTGTCATATCTGTTCAAGGAGAATGAATTTCACTGTGAATAATAGTGACGTTGCAAATTACAAGCAAGTATAATTGTCACATAAAGCGTCTGTACGTTTAAAATGACACACTAAATGCTCAATTTTGCGTTCGGTTGCTAACGAGACACCAGTCTTCGGTTCTCAATAAATAAATAAAGGGAGTAAAATGTTTTAAGGCAGTAATAAGTCACTGTCAGCAGTTAGTAAATAAGCACGCGATAATGGATTCATGCATGGAAGGACTACTACAGGAAGTAATAATAAGCTGTTTAAGAAGCCTCGTTAAATATAGGGATCCGGGGACTGTTCAAAGGAAGACCCATTCTGAATCTCGAGTTATAACACGTTTTATTCTTTCTTCGTATGGTCAAACATAAAAGTTAAATCAATTTCACTCACCAAGAGTACAATTAACAAGCAGTAAACATCTCAAAGGAAGTTAGAAATGTACAGTGAATGGAATGGGTGCTGAAACATAGCCCTGCTATGATTGATGTATGCGTAACAGAAATCTGCAACTCAGGAGCGATTTATGAGCGACAGAACTCAACTTGTCTGGGACCTGTACGAGTGAAATTTCAAGAGCACCATAACTGAAGACAGCTTTTTTTCAGGTCTCCTACGTATCCAAAAACTCAAGTAATTAATAAGAGAACATGCGGGTAGGAATGAAGTTTCAAGAGCACTATAACTGCAGACAGTATTTTTTCGTCTTGCTACGTATCTAAAAACTCAAGTTACTGATCAACGAACTTGCGGACTAATGAATTTGATACAGAAAATCAGTACTTGTTGTCAATACGACAACGCGAGTCCATGTTCGAGACAGGACTGTGCAGGGAACATGCGGACGAGATTTGACGTTTTTTTAAGTAAAGGAAGTCCGGTGGAGAGGAGGCAGAAGGGGAACTTTATTAAGTGCGGGGTTCCATCGCAGGAGTTTTGGTGCCGGTAATTATTATTAATACTGTATTCCTAGCTTTGGTGCTCGCTATTATTATTAACATTATATTTCTGAGTTTATTGCCGGCTATTATTATTTATATTATGTTCCTGGGTTGGTTGCCGGCTATTATTATTATTATTATTATATTCCTGATTCAGATGCAGGCGAACTCATGATGAAGCTAAACAACCAAAAATCGACCATTAGAGATTTAGTTAAGATGAGTCAAGGGCATTTGAAGGGGAAATCTTGATGGTCTACATGCAATTATCAAAATCGTAAGATTAGATACGTACGGTCTCAGTTCTGATGAAACCACGACAGCACAAGATACTTACCTTTCAGACAGGCAAACATTTTTTATTTCAATTTTTCTTCGCGTGATATGTTTCCATTTGAATTGATTCATAGTTTGCATTGTCGAGAAATAGTAACAATTATATCAGAATAGGTGTAATTCCGTAAAGAAACCTACAGTATCAGGATTATAGCCTTAAATTTTTTAAAATTTTTTATTATTAGGATTCTGAGTTCCTTCCATTTATAAAAAGAAATTTATTTTGTAGTAATATTCTTCAATTGTAATAAATTTGATTTCAATTTGTTTTTCGATGACAAATTGCATTATAGATTTTCGCGATTGATTGTACAGCTGGAGCCCAGTACGTGATTTTTAACATCACTTATCCCCTAAAGTCAGGTGTTATAAATCAGAATTCTGAAAAATATAAATCAGTTTACTCGCTAAATGTGAGTCATATGAACACTTACTTTTCTGATGTAGTACTACAGATCCCTCGATAATTGCCATTTATATTATTTTACAGTACACCTCATTTTTCGTGTTCGTAAAGATTTCAGTTTTCATACAATTTTCACATTCCCAATAGACCGAAACTTTTCAGTTGTGCATTGAAGTCGTGGTGCGATGCATTGCTATAACGTGACAGTTTTATCTCTGATGGTTTATTCAGTATTGCTTAAAATCACTCAGCAGATTTCATTATAAAATGACGTATAGTTGTGGAAACCATTTAAATGATTCGAAACGTTCTTCAGGCCAGTCCATTGACGTTCATGAAAATGTATGTTATTTCCTTGAGCTACCATATTACCTACAAATCAATGGCATAAAAATGAATTTATGCGTACACACAATGGCTGATAGAGCCCTCCAGGTGCAACCATTAGCGAGTTAAACTTTCAGAAGCTGTCACTGAAATTGTAATTTGGCTCCTCAAATCTCTTATACAAAAGTGAGTACGTGGCAGCTCACTACAAAGGGAATCTGAATTTGTTAAAGAGTATTTCTGGATTTCAGTGTTCACTACGCCAGTAGAGGTGCTACAATATTGAAGTGTTACAATATTGCAGAACCTAGCTCGGCACACGTAAATTTTTCAGGTTGATTAGTTATCGCATTTGTTCAGATTTCGTTTGAATAGAACTTATGTGGAAGAGTCCTTCAGAACGTTTTCATACACAATAACTTCTGTTGTTTTATTAACGATCTCAAAAATGGCAGAAAGCTCACTGGTTTGTCATATTTGAATTATTTTAGACATCTTATGGCCTGTAAGAATTTAAATCGTAATTTTCGCACCTCCAGAGAGAGAAAAAAACAGAGCTTCAGCAAACGATGGTTACAGCACACATTATTTTCAAGAATTTTCACGGTCCCTGTCAGTCTAACTTCCTTCAGTTTACGCAACTAGAACTGTACTACATTATCATTACGGGGGAGCACCATTATAATGATTTGTTTGAGTTTATGTTCAGATTTCTACTGTGAATCCAAGTCCACGTGTAAAATTCTTGAATGATTTTATCATCCTGCTGTCGGTGTCGAGCCCAAGGTCAAACTGAAAATTCGATATTTGCAATCTTAGTTACGGTTTGTCCTGAATTACTGTTACAATAATGTTAACAGTAATTAAGATTTCTCTTAATGAGTAGATATGAATAAAAAATTAGTTCATATAGAATTAAATTTATCATATTTTTTTCTGAGGGATTAATTGGTTGGAAACTTTTCTACCTGATTCTGAGACGTTCTGCACCACAGACAACATTGTCAAACGAAATTAAAAAGTTTTAGTGCCTATTTAAAAAATAAATTATCAAGAATAATGCACTCGCTTTCACAGACGCTACTGAAGCTGCCGATTCCCTCAGTGGCGTTCAAAAATATTTAGTTGATTGGGCTCAGTTTGAATTTAAAATAAATATTGACTCTTCTTGTAAGAAATTACTTTGAGTTCAGTCACTTTCTTTCTGAGAAAGAGTTGCTAGCCTAAAACTTGTCACAGTTTCCGGAATTACATACACAAAAAATGTCTCTTTCTAAAAGTTGTTTTGCGATTGTTATCATCTTTACGAGTATTGAAATTTCATTTACGTCATAAATGCTCATAATGACTGGCCAGTCTCTGAACTAGTTTTTCCGAAAGAATGATGGCAACTGCAGTTCCGTGATCCACTCCTACAGGCATGGGACTTGGGTAGCACAGCATGGGATTTAGGTAGCACAGCATGGGATTTAGGTAGCACAGCATGGGATTTAGGTAGCACAGCATGGGATTTAGGTATCGCAGCATGGGACTTGGGTATCACAGCATGGGATTCAGGTAGCACAGCATGGGACTTAGGTAGCACAGCATGGGATTTAAGTAGCACAGCATGGGATTTAGGTAGCACAGCATGGGATTTAGGTAGCACAGCAT
>VCRD01000220.1:188046-201165 GCA_006783055.1 Trinorchestia longiramus
TTCTTCCAACAACTACCATAACAGTCGGTCATTCTTCCAGTAACTACCATAACAGTTTATCATTCGGCCTATTTTCTGCAAGCAACTGATAGCGGTGATTGAAAACAAACTGAGAAATGTCCAAACCTGATCTGACGGTAATAGAAATCACTTTCCTCAGTGCTTATATATTGCTACCATATTTGCTTCCCGTATGTATTCTTTTCGGAAACACATCCGTTTATAAAAATATGAGAACATCTCGGTATTCCAAAAATCCCCTATTTTAGCCTATTTATTCCTATTTTTAAAACCATAAGATGTTTATTACAGGGTGAAATATGTCCCACCAATAAAGAACTTAATGGCTTCTCTATTTTACGAAATTTTGTGTCCTTTTGGTAGACTGCTTGAACGTACTGGCAGATACTAAAAAATAAACATATAATTGAGTATAACTGATAGGAAGAAAGATCTTTTATTTAGCAAACCATATTTGAATAAAGGTATACTTTCACGCTGCACTTACTCTAAATGTATCACTGAGTACACTTGTGGCATTTTTATAAAGCACGTGATACTTTTCTATTTTAGAAATTTCAAGAGAAATGAGCAAAGTTAATGAAGGCAACGTAGTTTCAGTACTAGTTTATACCTCCTGACATACTTGAAGCTATGGAGCTATAAGCTATGCAGCTATAAACTACGGAGCTGTAAGCTATGCTGCTATCACAATCTATGAAGCCATCACAGAGCTGAACTTTAAAACGTCAGCATAGCACACACGGCCAGGAAAATCATACATAGTGGATTATAATAGGCGCTAAAAGATCAATTTCCATTGATTCTGAAAGTTGTTTTCAATACACAAACCTACTTTACAAGAGATTGTGTGGGCCAGTTGAACTATGAAATGGTTTTGCCTGCCTTTTCATTTAAGCTCACTTGGACTCTGCAATTGATGCTTTGGCTACTCAATTCATTTGAAAAAAGCGTTCCCTGATTAAGCTTCATGAGGAAAAGACATGCAAGTCAAGCAATGTAGTCGGGTATGACTCTCTGGACTGTGAATTGTTTTTTATCTCAATTTATTAAAATAAAACAAACATTATAGAACGACATCCAAATTTTAGAGGACGTACAAGGCAGTCGTTTTGTCTGAGTGTTGAGCTTTGGGGAAACATCCCATAAATTTTCTTTAGAGTTCAAGTATAATAATAAACGAATCTCAATGTATTCAACTGTCTTTGGATCAGCGGTAATTGACGTGCATTTCAGCACATTTTTTCAAAATTTACCTTAATTGTCAAATAATTTTATGCAGTCGACCTAAATCACTGATAAGTCCACAAAATAGTATACGTTGACTCCCTTTACGATTCTGAAATAAAGAACTATTTAGCAGGAATATAACATACGTTATTCGAAAACTACTGGTCAAACACTCTCAAATAAAAATAGCATTATTTGCCATACTATTGGAATACATATACAGTAGCTGACCACGAGTCATAGAGACCTGGTCGGATCACAGGTTACAACTCATTTTCTCTCACGTGCTCACGGAATTCGAAATAATAAAAACTTGCAGCGTCACTCTGACTTTCAACAGCGCGTGCTTGTCGTTATTAAAATTTTCACGATTTTTGTAGAAGTGGTCAAACTATTTGAGATCACTGCAATCATATGTGGGTGGTTAAACTATAAGAAAACACTGCAATCATATCCGGGTGGCTAAACAATAAGCAGTCACGGTAATTATATGATGGTGGTTAACTGTAAGAGATCATGGTAATTTTGTGCAACTGGTTAAGGGATCGCAATAATTGTGCGAATAACCGTGATTGTGAAATTTTGTGTGTAAAATAAATCAAAGTAATTTAGCCCACCAAATCCCCTCACTAATATAACTAAGTTGGTTGTATTAGTTCTTTGGTTACTGGAACTAAGTCTGTGAATTACTTATGTAAGAGGAGATACACCTGACTACACTGAATTGTTCTCTCTTTTATCAGTAAGAGCAGCTGCTTCAACATCTCATACTTTATGCATTCGAAACTGGCGAGCTTGTGTTCAAATTTGAGTCTATCTTTTCGACGCGAAATTGTAAAAACAGTATGAACTTTTTTGCTAGAAACAATGAAATAATATTAAGCAAGCGTGCGTTTTCTCGGCATGAATTAGTGATTATAATGTGGATCTAAGATGAGGGAAGCTGATGCATAAATGGAACCAGTGACGTGGTGTGTAGTAAAGACTTGCCTGGCTTATAAACGACTTGTAACGAGTCATTTTATTAGTAGTGACAATTTATGTAGTGTGTAAAGGACTTGTAACTAGTCACGCTGTGTGAAGTGAAGAGAGCTGGTTTTAATGGACGTTTAATTCCATCACTCACGAGGTTATTATCATCGATTTGATGCAGATGCAAATCGAGCGTTGATTACAATGATGACACTTGTCCACCGCAAGTTTGCAGCACTGAACGCTTTAACAGGCAAATTAGGTGTTCTTTGGGCAGCAGCACTAATCAGTGCTGTACGTCAGTACGTTTTGAATTCTGCACGTTGAAGAAGAACATAATTCTCTTTGATACGTAACGTGTACTGCACTAAACAGCTTAGCGCCTTGAAAAACCGCGTAATTCCCTCCAGTGCATAATATGTACCGAACTAAACCGATTTACACTTTGGAGAAAAACACAAATCCCTCTGGTACGTACTATGAACTGCACTAAACAACTCAGCTCGTTGAAGAACAACGCAAGATCACCATGATACGCAATACTGCAGCTGTGTCCAGCAGGAGATGATGGCCAGCATTCTCCCTCTCGTACACAGCAGTAGCCAGTTCCTAAGCCATGGTGACCTTAACAAGCTGTGCCCTGGAGAAGCCGAGGTGATGTATATTAGACACTTCTCCAGTTGCACCATAAATAACTGAAACCTGTTACTCGTCTGCAATTGTTATTGATCGGACCAGAAGCGTGACAATCGGACATAAAGACGCCAATGATTGTAGGTGATTAAGATGAATTACGACAGCCCCTTACATCGCCTTCCACTAAGGCCTGTTAGGGCAACAAAACTCTGGAGTCGAGGTGGGTTATCGCTGGCCTCACCACTGAACAGGTGACTTCATGATTGTGTTGACAGGACACCTCCTCCTGAAGATTACTTCCATTCCAGATTGAAGCAAAAAATTTCCAGCTCACGATGCTCAAGTTTGGTGTCTCTTCCAAAATGCTCGACCATCACGCGTAATGTTTTGCCTACTTCAATTTAAAAATTGTTCTCAAGTCTTTAGAACGTTTTTGAGAATTTCATATCCCTTGGATAAAGTCCATGGATCTTCACAGAGGTTTCAAGTCTTATGAAACTCATTTAAGAGTTTCCAATGTCAGTTGAAAAAAATATGAATATTTTTATAATGATTTTTCATGTTCAGTTATACTTAAGCAAACACTGTTACTACAGTCATTACTATGCGTATATTTATTGCTATATTATTTCTTCTGCTTCAAAACTCCATAATGAAAAATAAATTATAATAATTTTGTTGTGACAATGTACTTATTGGTAAAAATTTGTGGGTACAACTCTTGACAGTGCAAGAAATATAATTGTAGTCAACAATTATTTAATTTCTTAAAGTAGATCATCGAATTTTAATGAGCTTCTAACACTGAATGTCTCCAAAAATATTTAAGGTAATGACAGCAAATTGTTTAAAAGTGGCTCACTGTACAATAGAAATACATTGTCTGTAAATAAAATTAGTTAAGAGAGTTCAAGCGACTGTCACCGATTAGACATAACATGCACATAAAGTTTGTCTACTAAACAGAAAACAGGGATTTATTTTCCGAGTTTGAAAGAAATTGCCTCAGCTTGACTGCTAAATTTTTAGACTCTACATAATTTTTTATTATGAAAAGTATATTGAAAGAAATTGGTCATAAAAATAAAATATGTTCCAATTTGTGATTCACTTTCTTGTTATTGGCATACTAGTGGGTAAATTAAATGTATACAACAGGAAAAGGGGATTTTAGCTTTCTACTTCATGGAACATATTAACACATTAGTGCTTATGATACTAAAACACTACTCACAATTAGTGATGAACTATTGACTTATTAAGTGCCTAATTTTTTGTTCTTTGTAGGAAGTCACTGGAAAAAATCATCCAAGAATTTTCCGTCCTATCTATAAACAAACAAACCAAGAGGCTCCTTTTATCCTGTTTATGATCTATCACTATTGGGCTTAACTTTCTTATCGAGAATAATACTTAAATTAAATTCGTGAATTTATTGGTATACTTTTTAAGTATCTTCTCCTACGAGCTGAGGTAAGTTATGATACGAAACTGATTTCACTCTGTAAATCCTTCTAGTTCAAATAAAGTGATTCACTTCCAAACTGCGACCCATTGCATGCCTCACAGAACTCAGTCTTGCGTCTCTGTAAGGTCAGAGTGCACTGAGTTCCCTCAGTACATTTATTATTTCATCAGAATGTATTGCGAAATACGCCTATACTTGAAGAACACAAAGTGTAACGGTAGAGTTGAAAAGGTAGACCTTACAGGTTCAAATGTAGAAAGGTCTCGTGTTGAACAACTTATAAATACAGTGGAAATCTTTTTAACCGGCACCCATGGGACTTTGCATTTACCGGTTAATATCACCCAAGTAACCACAAACAATTCATAGACACGCTAGACGTAAAAGGAAAACAATATCAATTGCTTAAAGCAGTTAAAGAAGAAAAAAGATAATGAATGAATATATAGAGCTTGGCCAGCGAGTGCCAGTTTACAAGAATTCTACTGTACCTGAACAGCATATCATGCAATCAATTTGGAAGTTTAAGCGTATGTAGTTAGGAAAGTTTTATGAAGTTTGAATTTAACATTTGTCAAAATTTCAATATTATCGATTATAATTTAAAATATCACGTTCAGTTTGTCTTCAGTTTCAGGAATGGGAGTAGTGAAGGATCCATTTAGTTAATCCACTCACTATTTTCCCGAGTCTTTATGTTGAAAACATGGCAACTGCGTCCCGTTATTTTCATGCTTAACGCATCTCCATAAAACGATAACTCTGTACATTTGAAAAGACTTTAAAACCTATCCAGAAAGTTATTATATCAATTATTTACCTCTAATGTAAAGTGGTTTGAGATTTTAAAGCGGTTACAGACTATCGTTTTTTTACAGGCCACTAATTTGATGGTAATTATTAACTGAAGCTTCTACTCATTTCTCTTTCTCAAAACCGGAATCAGGGACAGAGGTACAACTCAGTCTGAGTAAATTAAAGACGAACTTCAAACAGTAATCCGTCCGAGAACATCCAAATCTGCCAGAAGATGCATTGCAGAAATTACTGTCACCATTAGATCGTCAGTTGTTGCCAGTTTGGACCACACGTGGATGAATGTTCAGGTTACACTGTAGATGTACAGGGGAATGGCTGACCTCCTCATAAACTTACTGTATTTCACACACCGTACAGAAAGCAGTTCAGTGATGTAAGCCGACACTAAATGATGCGTTACAAAACTGGCAAATAACGTTGTGGTTCATCATTAAAAATTCTTTGTTAATAGAAGAAATTGGAAGAAAATGTAAAAGCAGGTTATGATTCGTACGCTGGATAAAAAACTTAGTTTCATAACTCAACATTTTTTATTTTTTCTGAAAATGCAAGTAAAATATCAAGTTTTCACTTGTAAACATTTAAAATAAGTATCACTTTTTGATACATTTATTTCTTTACTCTTGAAGTATTTTCTTGTTCAAGTACAAATGTTATATCATACTACAAGTATTTAATGCACACTCTTCGTTAGTTTTTGTTAATTAGGTGCTGTATATCTAGAAAGAGAATGAAAATAGAATAGGCTTCGTGACTACCCGGAGTCAAACGAATTACTGTAGCAAAGTTAAAATAAGGAAACGTTGAGCTTGCCAACTGATAAGCAAATTAATTAATTTTCTGAAATAAGTAATGCCTATGTTCCACAGCCTAAAGGATTTATAATTTCTTTATATTGGATTATTTAAGTGCCCTTAAAATTATACAAGAACAAGATCATACATCTAACGTTACAAAAGGTGTACCCTAGACCTTTCATCGCAACGTAGATCCAAGTAATGGAGACTGTTTGAAAATTGCTTTCAGTAACAGTTTCAAAAGGTTCCGGGCTTCCGTAATTTTGCACCGATAACCACGAGTAATTTTAAAGATTTTTCAATCATAATTTGAAAGTTTCAAAAGATTCGAGCTTTCCGTAGACTTGGAACGATGATCGCGTGTAATTTACAGACGACGGCACCTCGCAGAACAATGCGTTATTGCAGTTTACAAATAAAAGAACGCACGCACGCCAACTACACGAGTGTTGCGTGCGTATTAATGTGCGTAGCCATCACAGCGAGCACCACGAGCACTTCATGCAGAGGAGGTCGTGCTGATCACATCCTGTATGTGCTTATAATCGTCCGCTCAAACCTGTTCCAGTATTTCAGCGGAAAGTCGTAAATGCAGAATTATTTACACTTCCGCAGCTGTTTCGAATATTCCGCCACCATTGCGTCTCTGTACAGTTTCTAATGGGAAAGTTCACCCGTAAATTGTCAGACTTTTATTGCCGTTTTACTGCTACGGTGGTTGTTGTAAATAATAAAGCAGAAATCTAATTGCCGTAGGAAGAGTCGACCTGAGTAGCTTCAGAGTCTACATTCGTTCGGACTGAGGTATTTAGGAAACACACAATTAACATTCAGTAATGAGAAGTTCTCTTGCACCGTTTGCACTGCAGGAAGCATGTCATAATTCTTGCAATAAAACTCAACACCATAGTTTTTCAGTGTTAATTGTTCTTCTCAACCCTAGTGAAATCAATCATGCCATCTGGATACTGCATGTTCATTTAAACATTTCCTTCGCCATGATCATAATAGTTATGTTCAAGAGATGGATATGAACTACTGAGATATCCAAAGAGTGCGGTAAAGCGTAAATTTAGGAAATGAATAAGTAGAAGCCAGAAGATGTACCCAGCTTTATTTAGAATGGAGTTGTATCTTGATATGGTGTGTAGTGCATCACGCCCCAATTTATCATATCACTGCCATGATCATCTCTTGTAGTTGTTCAGGTCACGATTTGTTCATCAACGCCCGTAAATCAATCTTAATTTGAAATTTAGAAGACATATGCTAAAATTTCTCATACTATTTCATCACACATGATGTTCTTTCTTGGTCAGATTTCCTTTTATAATACCTTTTCCATAGTTTAATATTTAGACACTGAATCTATGTAATTATATGACAGACAGTGTATCTCTATCGCTCTTTTTATCTATCTCTTTCTATCTGAGTGTGTCCGTCCTATTTCTTTTTATCTATTACTACAGAAAAATTATTGAACAGAAATCAGAACACGTAGACATGTTTTATAAGCATTGTATTGTGGATACCTAAGGCACTGAATTACTGAATTCGTAGTCGTAGGCACTGAATACAACCATGTTATCGGTAGACAAGATATATAATGAAAGTTCTGTACATATTCATGAAAATTATTCAGGTTCTGATAGTGCCATGGATATAACTGAAAATGCAATTTATTTCATAGCTCCATAATTTTATCACTTTTAAAACGTGGAACTTCCACTGGTACCATCAAGACTATGTTATCGGTAGATAAGATACAGAATGAAAATTGTGTGTATATTCATGAAAAATATTCATTGAAAACACGTAAATCCCTTATACATTCGTCTTATAATAATTTATATAGTCAAATATAAACCGTGGAATTTCCGTTGGAACTATCTAGTTCGTGATAATAAACCCTATTGAAATCTAACATATTTTCCACGGAGGATAAACTTTTTCTACACATTATTGGAAGCAGCTTTTGCATGAGAGGAGTTTATCGAGCCACGTACTCGTTATACTACACAGTATGAGCAATGAAAATGCTTTCACATTTGCAAGGCAGAAAAAAGAGCCGTAGTGGAGTTTGCTTCTTCACGTTGCGTCAAAGATCGGCATGAAAGTTCTAGCAAAGTGCCCACAATTTTAACACTGGAGTGGGTAATTATACGCACATACAAAATTGATTCCTTGAATGCATTTAAAGCCAACAATGCTTTCGTGGTAGGTGCTCCGTTGGGTACAAGATAGGCAGCTCGAAGTATAATAGCACCTATATTATATCTTTACAAATATTTTACCCTATACTTAAAAATTTTGGACCACAAAATACATATTCCCGAAGAATTGATTCCACCTTTTGTAAAAATTCTCATGAAAACGATCACTAACCTCAAGTTTAAATTTTATCAAAATCACAGAAACAGAGCCACATATCTCTTACAATTCCTAAAATATCTCTCATGTACTAACAAACGTCCTCAACCAACTTATACGTATATCATCATGAACCAAATTCTTCTCGCTTCAGTTATTCTTGTTCGTTGATAGCAACTTCCGGCATACCGGTCGAGTACCGCATTCTTGTATTGCCTCATTTGCTGGCTTTGTGTGAGCTGCAAGAATTACGAGGGACGAATCGTTCTTATAAAGCACTTCTATCTTCTTATCATTGGTCGGGAATTTATCTCCAACTGATGTATCAATGTGTTTGTCAGAGACTAATTGGAAAACTGAAAGCGAGAGTTCAAGAGCGTGCTACTCAAATCAGGGATTATCTCTTGTAACTAATTCTTGTTTGGATGATAGCTTCGTAAGGAGGAGAATTTTTAAGGTAAGTTTTTTGTGCGTGAGGTTAGCAGTTGACAGAGAGGAATTTCTAAGCGACAGTTTTTACCCTTAAACAAGTGAGATGTTTGTTTAAAATACGAACAAAAACTGTTCGTGCTATTGTATATGAACCGCTATTCGTGCGGTTCGTGCTATTGTATATGATAGAATAGTCATCCTATTGCAGAAGTTATGTTTCTTTTCTTTTCGCTGTCTTGTGAGAAAAAGTTTACTTCTTTAAGAAACTTTTCTCTGAATGCTATTGGAGTCAGCTATTTTAAGCAGAGAATTTAATTTTTTTTCTTAACGGTGAAAGTAGCAAAATGAACCAAATTTTTTGTTGATATGCTTTTATCCGTAATTAAAACTGGCGTCTCAGGTAATAATTATTGTTAACGAAAACGATTAAAACTAACAGTGTGAACAAATTACCCTAGTGTACCGTTTAAGAACTCATGTTAACAGACTTAATTCGTACGTGAAACGGGCAGTGAATGGCTGTAGTCGCAGAACAACTACATAGAATAAAAAAGAGACTGGTGTTCTGATAGATGACGTGACCCATGACCCGATGATTCTTCCATCTCAACTTTCCGAATTGAGGAGAGAAAATCGTCTGAACACTGAACACAAAACTTGTTATACAGGATACGGCAAAAGGATCTGACGCATATGTACGGTTGATGAAAACAAATTAAACTAAAAAATAAAGAATGTTTTCAAATAGTGCTTAATTTGAGTCGGCAACTGAGCACAAAATTAAATAAAATGACATTTGAAACCTTCGAAAATGTTTTAGAAAATAGGGGATGTCAAAGGTTTGTAGAACCTCAACGACATCCCCTATTTTCTATAAGACATTCCCTATTCCCTATTTTTTAACGAACCTCACTATTCATTGAGACTTCTCTAAATTATTCATCTAACTTTTCAAAGTGAAAATAATGTTAATAATAATTCATTAAAGCCTCCACAGTTATTCAAGGCACGAGGCTTGCGGAAGTCGTAGAGCATTTGAACTGTAGTCTTCCAGGCAGACCAGGAAATAAGATGCAAAATATCCAGTGCTGAAGTGAAAGCATGTTTCAATTTATTGCTCGTGCTTGTAATTTTGATAATGTATTGTGTTATAAATTTGTGTTTCCTTAAGAAATCATGTGTAATTAGGTTTTGCTTGATAATAGAATATTAATTATTCGCTATTATTCATATGATTCTAAGAAATAGATGAAACAGACAAATTTATTTATTTAAGAATAGCGATAGTATTATGTAATTTTACAAGCATCTTGACTATAATTTTGTCACCTAGTGTTTACTCCTACACTTTACTTATTATAATTTATTATACATCAGCTTAATATATTCTTGTAAAAATAATTATTGTCACTCTCAGGTTTGACGTTAAAATTCCTCAGATTTCGTGAATGTGACGAAAACGCAAAAGAATGTTAGGCTGTACATCCAAATGAGCTGTCTGTTCTTTAAGGTGACATTGCTTGAATAACTTGGATTTCCTCAGTTCATGAATTTCAGTTGTCTTTAGATTGAGTCAGCTTTATGTACAGTTAGTGACGAGAGATTCGTACACCCACCAGTGTTGAATACTATTAGTAATTTCTTAGAATTTAATGTTCGTAAGATTCTAAACTTTCTCTATGTTATTGAGCACCTGAAAATAAATTTAAAACTCAACTTTCAGAACGACAGATTTAGTTTAAAAAATTAACAAGCACATTATGATGAAAACTAATTGGCAAAAATATTCGAACACATTTTTTTTAAATAGGTCTCCTTTCATGAAAAAACAAAACACTCACATTTTCATTTTATGAGCAGAGCAGCATAAAATCTTTATTTACTAACATAGTCTAGAAAGTTGCGAACATAACGTGGTGCAATAAGCATCATCATTGCCTTTCTTACTTCATCGGCAGGATGGTTAAGACAAAAGAGCTCAGCGTTGATTCGAGGCTAAAGATAAATAATGACTCGAGTGTCCGGTCATAGCTATGGAATTATTTCAAAATGCTAAGCTACTCCTAGGCCTACCGTACAATATGCCATCAAGAAGTTTAACGAGTTTGGAATGGCAGTGACTTTGCCTGGGCGTGGAAGACCGTCGTAATCTTCAACAAGAGCTGGGTGTAAACTATGTTCTGAGGTTAATATGAACCCAAGGGTTGTGTTGAAAGACATCGTCAAAGACTGAACATCGAAAGACATCGTTGTTTAAATAGGAATTGCTTGCATGAATGGGTACCATCATGAGGACCTCTTAATATGCCACATCATTTTTTTGCAGGCGTAAATTTTACCAAAAGTTTCTCAGACGAAGAAAGTTGCTTTTGGGAACGTGAATTATGGAGTGATCATGAAATACAAATTGAGTTGTTGGAAAATAATGATGTTTACAAAATTTGAAGTTAAAAAGGAGAGATTTTCCCTAAAAACATAGCGCACACACTGTTAAACATGGACCTAGTTGCATGATGTGTTAAGGTTTTTTCTGCTCAAGTAGGACTGGCAATTTAATTGCAATCAAAGGAGTCATGAAATCTGATGACTACATCAAGATACTGAATGAAAACAAGTTATCGGTGCAAAATTTTAGGCTCGGTCGTCGGTTAAATTCCAGCCCAAGAATGACCCTAAACATACGTCGAAATCTGTGAAGGCATGGCTCCAGAAAGAGAATTTACAGTTTACAGTAATTACAGTACTCCTGATTTGCTGAATCCTGTGTTTTGACTTGAATTCGCTCGGAAATTTATGGCGAGAATTGAAAGTTCGAATACATCGTCGGCCTCTGAAAAAAATTTCTAGAATTGGAACATGTAGCAATTGAAGAACAGAATGATAACTCCACACAAACATGTTCAAATTTAATTGAAAAACATAAAAACCTGTTTAATGGAAGTCAGCAAGATGAAAAGTCATGCTACTGGCTTTTAATATTGTTATTCTGTTTCCTTGTTCTAACTGTGCGAATATTTTTGACAATTCATTTTTGCATGATGCTTTTGCGATATTTATTAAGTTAAGCCTGTCCTTCTGAAAGCTTAGTTTTAAATACGTTTTCATGTACTTCATAAACCATACGAGCATTAAAATCTAAGAAATGACTAAAAGATTTGAAAATTAGTTGCGTGTACGAGTAATTTCATTGTTAATTGTAAATAGCTCAGTCAAACACATGAAAATAACAGTCAACGACTTAGAGCTTGTGTGAGAAGGTCACAAAAAGATACGACAAAGTTAGACAGAACGCCTTTTAGAAAAATAGCGAAGAATCTGGTCCTATGCGAGTGATGATTCTAAGCTTCATTGTTCACTCTGTGTTACTGATTGCATGTATGAACAATTATGTAACTTTATTCACATTTTATTAACACAAGAATGAATAATACTTTGCTATAGAAGTATTATATATTCCTACCGAGACTTGAATGCACAAATTACACTTAAACACAGCATTTTTTCCTGCCGCTATCGAAGAAGCTGGATCTTTGGTTAAGAAATTATAATTTTATTCACATGAATAAAGCCTACCATGCATCTCATTCCAAGGTGAAAAAATGTCTACTGAATGTTAACTTTTCTAATTTTTTTATGTATTGCAAGTGTACATTCCTGGCCATGTACGTAGTATATGTGCAATTTGTTTGACAGTATAATCATTATAAAACATTTTTCATTAGCAGACAAAAACAATCAGTATTTTTCTACAAAAAGAAATCAATGTTGTTTTCTTTGTTTACAGAATTTTTTTAACTTTTTCAAGCAAATACATGCGTAGATCCTTGCATAATATACCAAGATTACATATTAGTCGTTTTCTTATCTAATGAATAAGCGGAGCATGTGCGAGAAAACTACTCTTTGTTATTAGTTAAGAGTCCAATATCACATATTAACTATACTAAAATATTCAGAGCAAATATATTTTCTGATCCAACTAAAATAAAGTGTTCCGATATTCCTGCCCAAAAGTGGAGACAAATCTTCAGCTATTATCTACAAAACTATAAACAAATTAAAAACTCATTCCCTACAAATAAAACGCTATATTCCAATATTCCCAGGTCCAAGGCTTGCAAATATTAGCATCGGAGACTTGGTCCGGAGACTGTCCGGTGGACCGGACTGTGTGCCGGGCTGGGGCCCTGGCCTCCACTCCGGTCCTTGATGATAGACCTGTGGGGCATAAATCAAAGCTCGGCCTAGAATTTGAGACACTAATAAATTTTAGAGACAAAATCATAATAGCCTGGCAGAGATCACGACCAGAATTCGAGAGACCATAGGCATGTCTGGTGAGAGGGAGAGGAAGAATGAAGGGAGAGAGAGAGA
>VCRD01000220.1:201188-229078 GCA_006783055.1 Trinorchestia longiramus
GAGAGAGAGAGAGGCAAGATTGAAAGACATGGAAACAGCGGATATTTTTGATGAGTGGTTTATGAGTGCATGAGAACTTTTGATGGATTGGTGCGCAGTAAACATCTTCTCGAAAACGTGAAGACTGAGCGTGATTTGGGGGTTCAAAGGCAGCACGTACTCACTTATGCAAGGCTACATTTCAACATTAAAGTCGATTTGAATCAATGGAAATTGAAGAATCATCGGGCGCGACTCAAATGTTCAAGTGATGATAAATCCTCGCCGGATGAATTCCTGATGTGGAAGCCACAAAAATTCCACCGACCGAAACGAACGCAACGCAATTCTTCTCAATTAAGGCGTGGGACTCATGCAATGAATTGTTCTTCGTGCCATGAACTGTTCTTCAGGCAATGAATTGTTCTCCATACGTTGAATTGTTCTTCATGCGATGAATTTTTCTTCATGCGACGATTTGTTCTCCGTGCGTTGAAATGTTCTTCATGCAGTGAATTACTACTTTTTTATAATTTCCATGTTTATTTGAGCTCATTTATTGTTCTTCGTGATAAAAGTTTCGAATAAAATCAAGGATGAGTAGTTGTCTGGCTTAAGGAATATAAGTAGCAGTTAGTTCAACAGATGATTGGCTCGACAAGATGTAATTTGACATACATCATCGACTTCTGGATCTCACAGTCGATAATTTACGTGACATTTTAGAAGAGGATCTTGTGACTTTGATTTGAGAAGAATTGTATAGACATTCTGGGTCAGAAATGTAGCTTATAAGATGCATTTGTAAAATATAAGAATGAGAAAACACATCACATAAAGGCTTAATAAGTTTGTACAATGCTTGATTTAGATCGCTGCCCTAAATACCTTACAGAGGCCAATAAGTGAATGAATGCAAGAATGAACAAAGGGATGAATAAATCTGCAGGAGTTCGTTTGTTGTATTACATTTGTATGCTGTTGAATTATTATCAACAGTAACTTATATCAACACATTCTTCTTGTTTAGAAATTAAGCCAGTATTGCCTAATACTCGCTCAGAGCTCCAATGAAGTATTGCCTAATACTCGCTCAGAGCTCCAATAAAGTATTGCCTAATACTCGTTCAGAGCTCCAATAAAGTATTGCCTAATACTCGCTCAGAGATTGCCTAATACTCGCTCAGAGCTCCAATAAAGTATTGCCTAATACTCGCTCAGAGCTCCAATAAAGTATTGCCTAATACTCGCTCAGAGCTCCAATAAAGTATTGCCTAATACTCGCTCAGAGCGTCGGTGAAATTTTATCAAATACTCGCGTACAACTTCATTGAAAATCCTTAAATATTCAATCAGATTTTCATTAAAAAACTAATTTCCTTAGACTTTCAGTGGTTTCATTTCTGCTATGTGACAAGAATATTGAATGATATAATCATTATGACGTAACAAGGTGGAACATAATCACTATGATGTGAAGAGGATATTGACTGATATATGTAATCATTATGATGTGACAAGGTGGAACATCATCCCTATAATGTAACGAGAACTTCGTGTGGCATCATCACTATGAAGTGATAAAGTGTGACATCGTCACAATAATGTAACGAGAATTTCCAAAGGCATTTCATTATTATGTTACTAGAAATCAAGTGGCATCATCACTATTACGAACCAAGTCTTAAGACAACCATTATGACATGATGTAGCTCGTCGACCAGCTGATGATATCCTATGTAATGGCCTGGACATGTGTAATTTGGTTCAAATAATGTACAAATAATTTATTCAGTTGCTTAAAGAAAAGTCTTGAATTTTAGAATAAGCTAACAATTACTGTGTGCATCTGAAAAACTACTGTTGAAAAATGGAAAACTTGTCTGCTGCTTAAATTGGTCCAGCTGCAAAGCGCAGGGTTTTTCTCAAGGTAATCTTCGAGAAAATTCATCCCACCACGGAAGTGAAAAATTAATTTCAGTCGATGTACACGAACGTCTTCATTTGCAGCAAACTGTGCATGAGAAGATAGCCCTACAACCAGTTTATTACCTTTTTAGGACTTAATGGGCGCAATATAAGAGAGGCACCGTCCTCTCTGATATTCAAGGTCGTAAACTGCTGCCTAATTGCTCATCGAGTACGCATAACAATCATCACAACATGCAGTGTTCATAATGAGAACGTTAATGGGGGCTGCGAGCTGTGTGAATTCAGCCGTCACCAGTACTTCTGTGTAGCAGAGAACAGAAGGTGCAATTTGCTTCGCCGGAACCTGAGCTCAGCAAAAATAATTGAGTTTTACTAGTAACATCCGAAATATCTGTATGTTTTGCTTAGCATCAACCGTAACTTTACTTATCAATTGCATCCATATGTTGTTTACCAGGGGTTAAGTATCATACTATTCAACTTAGTATCAGTTGAGAATTTGCAAGACAAAAACTGATGGCTGTGTATAGCTAATGCAGAAGTACTCGTGTGTAAAATGTACCCCTAAAGTTATTTTTGCATTTTAAGCATTTAATGCACAAAAAGTATAAGGAATATAAAGTTCTAGTAATTTACGATTGAAAGAAGAATATTTTAGTTTTTACACTTATGATGCATGCTGACTGAAATAAGCTCAACTGATTCAAACAATAACAAACTTTAGAAACTAGTAAAATTGCTAAATACGCAGGGGAAGATAGAACAGCAATTGGGAACGTTAATTTGAAGGCAATGAATTATTAGTTGGAGTAAAGAGTAGTTTCATGAGAATATTCAACAAGAGTCCATGTAAACCCTGTGTTCTTACTTAAGTAGCAAAATTCAGACTTGCAGGATCTGTTACTGACAAAGATCTAACTGGAAAACCGAAGTCATCCTGCAGTGAAGAAGCTGTTTAGCGTGTGAGTCTTTTTGTTCAAGTGGACTCTTGTCCATTTTGAATACAGGTTTTATGTAAGATTTGTGGTGTTGGGGAAATTCAAGCGATGCGTGTTTCAAGTTTTTGCTCATTTTTGGTTCTCGTACACCACTTTCTGATAGATTTTATTGACACTCAAGAGAACTTGACCATGAAAAAAATAGATTTCCAAAAGCTAGTTGATTTCAGGTGTAATAGATATTATTCAACAAATACTCAATTATTTTTCTATCAGGTACTTAGCGTCAATACCAAATTCAATAGTGTCTTCTTTAGAAAGAGAATAAGTAGTAGAAAATATAAAAATTTAGAATTCCGAATCAAATGCACTGTAGAAGAACTTTAGTCCACAAGTAAACTCAGTTGCACAAACACTTTAAAATTGGAATTATTTGCCGCGTAAGTGCATAAAGAATTGAAAATGATTGAATTCTCTATAGTGTTCCTGTTCACTGAACTGTCACTTTAATCATGTTCATTTGACTAGTGTAATATGCTCAATACTAATTTATTTTACTTCATTTCTATGTCGTTTTACATGTTCAAAGCGTTTACAATTCGGGAATATGAGTACATGTACGTTAGCTAAGCTTGATCAAATACGCTTCTTGGTTTGCAAGGCTTTAAGGTAGCTATTATCACACTTTTTATAGAAGTATTTTAAAGCAAACTTAGAAGCTTGAATTAAAATAGTGCTTATTGCAGCACCTGAGGTACTTTGTGCCACTATACTTTGCACTTGAATGAATCAAAAGACGAACTGCGCGAAGCTCGTAAAAATATTCCGTGCCATGAAGCGACTTGCATCAGACTAACATGTATTTTCACGGGTGCAACACGCAATACAAAGTCTCGCCACACAGTTTCCTTCAATAATAAACCTTCTGGGCAAACACATTTGAAAACGTGAAACGCCCACGAACTTATCATAAACGCATCCTGAGCTGAACGTCAGCACCATCATCATCATCATTCTGAACGTCATCATCATCTTGAGCTGAACGTCACCCTCCTCATCATCACTATCCTGAACGTCATCATCCTGATCGTAATCATCATCCTGAGCTGAAAGTCATCATCTGGTGAGCTGACGAACATGATTACTTACTGCAGGAATCTTACTGCTGACAGTCCTGTACTTTCTTCATCAACTTGGGGATGACAGCAATCATCACGTGGCTCAATAGCATTCGTCTATACTCGGGAGTAACACAGAAAAAATGTTCCTTCATGTTTTACAATACAATAAAATATACATATTTGATCAAACTTTGCATGTTAAATTGAGAAATCTTCCAGCTTGGTTGGATATCTACAAGATTGGTTGTACAAACTCTACGTGTTTGATTTAATGAATCTTAGAAGTTTAGTTGAACAAAATCTGCAAGTTAGGTTGAACTAAATCTAAAGGCTTATGAGCACTTATGGGACATAAATGGCCCACCAATTACCACATTCGTGACATACATCAACGAACTTACAAGAGCTCCAGTTTGAATTATTATGAGATTTGCATCCAAAACATCTTCGTGTGAAGCATTTATTTTGAATAATTTTACTACGCTCGAAAGGCTTCTTACTGAAGTTAATTTTTTCAGTAAAAGCAACCAACACTGGCGAAAAAAATGCATGATTCATGAGGGGCGTAAAGAAAGCAATTACTGCATTAAATCTTCATTGAGAATTAAAACAATTGTGACCGTACGCTTGAAGGTAAAGCGTTTAGAATTTTTTATACACCCGTGTTCCTCTGCCTTCTACGACAGCTATAATTTAATACATTCCAAAAAGAAACATTCTTTTCAAGGATAGTATGAGTCCTAAAAACAACTTCTTAATGCAAGCGCGTCTCTGACAAAAATAGTAAACGGAATTTCTTTTCTGAGCTGGACTACGGCTGTCTATAGTTAAGCAATATATAACATGTTATCTCTATGGCTTAGTAGACATGGTAAGGAATAAAGGACAGATTCAATTAAGTTCCATCGGGAGACACAATGATATAATAAATAAGCATTCAGCAATTCATGAATGATTTACTTTTGATCGCGACAGAAAATTATTGAAGCGAACAATAAAGACAACTGTGTTGTGTGAACGCAAGGGAGGATGTCAGTTACAACACATTAATGCCCTACTCAGCATAAAAAATGCCCGACTCGGGGAAGGTGATTCATGACGTGGGACAGGAGATATCGAATACAGCAGAGAAATGCCAAATACGGCACAAGGGTTCAAATCAAGGCACAGGTGATTCCCAACCCGGCATAAGCATGTATAATATGACATAAGGGATACCAAACACCATAGGAGATGCCAAATATAAAATAGGGATACCAAACAGGACATAGGCATGCCAAACATGACATAAGGAATGCCCAATACGGCTTAGGGTATACCAAACACACACATAAGGATTGCTTAAAACAGTAAAGAAAATACCTAGAGCTGAATGAGGAATGACAAACATGGCATAGGAGATGCTAAACATGTCATTGGAACACAAAACGGCATAAGGAATGCCTAACGCGGTATAGGAGACAACAAACTTGGTTTAGGAGATGTCTAACATGTTCTAGGGGATGCCCCCCGTGGCATGGGGCTCCCAATCCCAGCATTGGGGACGATCGCATTTAGAGTTCATTTACATAGAAACCGGAAACGGGAAGATTTTTATTCAAATCTTAAAAGTGGCTGTTTCTACTATACGACTTACTTACTTCGTCCTCTTCGAACCTCAGGTAATTCATAAGGCAGCAATGAATCTCTCCCATTCAGCCCTTCCGAGGGCCATAGCTTCCACTTCTAAATATGGTGAGACCATGTAAATCCACTATCTGACACTGGTAAAAACCAACAGAAAACAGTAGCTGAGAATTGTCTACAAAAAATATTTACTTGGAAGTCAATCAATCAATTTCGAAGTATAGTATAAAACTAGTTGCAATGCAAGAGGTCGAAGAAAAACTAGTTAATATTTAGCTGGAAATAGCTTATTAAACTCATAGATGGCTGAATCTTGGTATAATCAACATTTTAAAGATTTTAACAAGCAAAAATTAGTTGCGTGTGTTAAAGAAGACAAAACTAAAACCTTAATATTTTAAAGACTAAAGTATAAGAGACGGCGACAGTTCCTGTATTTCTATGTTTGGATCATCAAGACCGTCATATGCTGAACTTTTGGACGCTTCAAAACACTAGAACTTCGTGTATCACCATCATTTGATCCTATTAAGAGTCCTGTAAAAGTACTTGAATTTGAACGTGCGCGAATGAAGTAAGATGGGTTCTATACTTAATTTCGACCCTTCAAATGCAAAATACACTCATAAAGGATGAGTCTGGGCATATCTAGTTGAATGTTTTCCTCCCTGCCACTCGAAGCTACGCTATTTAACAGTAAACTGCCTGTTACTGCCCACACAGGTGCTCATGTGCCCTGCTAATGGTCGCTAAAACGAATTTTAGTCTCGAATTTCCACCATAATTCTTGAGTGTTTCCGCTATAAAACTCTTTTCACATGACATAGGACAGCTGTTGCGCATCTCAAGCTGGAAGACTTGGTTTTTGGAAGTTTTCTTATAAGTAGCTCAGCCACTAGTGAATCCGTCACGCAAAATATACGTATGAATGAAAAGGAATACCCTTTACATTAGCCCTCGAATTTGCGATCTTTTTCTGTGGGTCAGTAGGAGCAAAATTGCCTACTAGATGCGCATGCCCATGACCATCACACTCTAGGTGATATAGGTGTAAACTTACATAATAGATACGATATGTAGGCTGATGAATAACCTTTGAGGTATACCAATATTTTAGTTTAACATTTATTATCTTACTAAAAATTAGAATCACATTCTAATTGCAGCTCCAAAAACTGGAGTTCATAAAGAGACCTGATAACAATTATGAACCATACATAGTCAAATAGTTATGAAGTTTTGTCTATTTTTATTTTAAATATGTATAATTTTGTAAAAAGTAATAGATTAGCATGACTATTTAAAGTAAGAGTACGGTCTGCACGGTACAGTCCCTCCCTTCATATGAAGGATGAGAAAACGGTCCATTGATATAATAGTCTCCTTAATTATTGCTATAACTTCTGTTATTTTCAGTGCGAATGCTCTTGTTCTAAGTATTGCTCTTATGATGTACAATTATTACGATCAAGGGTTTCATTTTCAACTGATTTAAGGGTTTCATTTCAAAACAACTCTTAAATGACAATTCAAGTAATTCCGTGTAATTAGATGAAACCAAAAAATGAAAAACAGAATTTGAAGATTCAGAAGCAGTAATGTTTTGTATGCGTTGTAGCAAAAATTCTCATAATCTGGCACCAGTACTTTTAACCTATTGAACGATTTCCACCATCTTTTCTTGACCTAGATATCACATGCCAATCTCTTATGAAATGAACAAACGTATATATAAGTCAAAGTGAGCATATATCCATGATTGAATTCTATTTTGCTGAAATACTGTATATTTATTTTGAGACTAGGTTGTTTTTTAATAGCCTGCCAACGCTATTTACTCCTGATGAGCACCACAACGCGTTACAACACTGAAACTGAATAGTTCAGGAAGTTAAAGTGAAGTAGTGAAATTATCAAACTCATTGACACAACAATAGCGTTACTTAAAGCTTGATTTGCAATTGTGTTTTAAGTACGGTTAGTTCGGAATCAAAGTTGCAAATAGCAATCTATGAACTTTTTTCACCATACTATATTTGTTCCTCGTAGATCTGCACATCGAAATGTATAATTAAACACGCATTAGTTATTTTTCGTGCATTGGTTCTTTTTCCCACACTCTGTTGTTTTCAGTCATATTTTAGCACTCAGATAATCAGAAAAAAAACTCAGAAAGAATTGTCCACGAATGTTTCTGTTTGTGTGCCTTACACGTATTTTTCATCTTATTGTGATGCAGTAAATCTTGATTTCTTTAGGATGATGGAATTCTCATGGAATGGTGATGGAATTCCCATTCCATCTGGTGATGGAATTCTCAGCCTGTAGAAGAAACTGATGTTTTTTTGATGAGCGTTTCTACACTTTTTTTTTGGATTTGAAAATTTACTCACTGCTAGAAAATTTTTTGTTTCTCACTTATTTAACGGCATTGCAGTTGCTGAATTTGGGAGTTTAGAAGTGATAAAATTTTTAAAATGAACCCATTGATGCATCTGAAATTAAGAACAAACGAATACAAATAAACTCGTGTTACTGTGTTGCAGACCAATGAACTACGCAGTAATTTTTATTCTTCCACCAAAAAATGCATTTAATTAGACAGGAGAAAACTAAGAAGACTATTTCTATTTTCCTTGAACACAGAAGCAATTTATGCCCAATAAAACAAACCATTAAAATTAGAGAAATTTTTAAAGCATTCAAGTTGAGAGTCCAAAAACAGAGGAGAAAATGTTCTTTTTTTCAAATACATTTTTAAGACATCAATTTGGATTGCATATTCTCTATGTTCCCTCGCTTGGTTAAAGAGTTTTCTGAAAAAAAGTTTTCCGGTAATTACTGGCCACCCAGAGAGTATCGTGTATCCTCTTAGGAACAGCTCCATCTCTTGATATAAAAGCTGGAGAGTCAGGACATGTAGGAAGACTGACTCAGAGAACTCTCATTACAGCCAATTTCGGGACTTCCTACAAAACGGACCACTGCTTACAACATTGCACGCCACACTAGCTGCTTGTGTGTGTGTTTAATGTGCCGTTTAATGGTCGTAAGCTTCCATGTTTCAAGTTAGCTGGAATATCAGGACCACAAACACCAGTGATGTGCGTCCGGTCTCATCCATGAACAAATTAGGCTTTTCCTTGATCGCCTTGTGTAGGCCTCCGATGTTTAATTTGTTAAATGTCATTAATCGCTACGGCAAATTTTACGATTATCGTCAACTTACGTCAGTCACTAAATGACACTAATCGTTACTGCTGATTTTGCGATTATTACTGCATTAATTTGCTCTCAATATTTTCATAGAAGTTTTTGGTTTCTTTTATATCATGTGCTTTATTTGAGTCTCCAAAAGAGTTTACACATCATATCCGTACAAAATGAATTCTTCTGCAGCAAGATCTGAAACCATACAAATTGATTTTCTTTTCTCGTTTCTTATCAATGAATAGTTAAATGCAACTTTTAATTCTTAAATTTCAACTTTTATGTAACATTCATTCAAGTTATCTTAAAAATTGTATGGCATTCATAGTTGAAAGTATAAAATCAGTTGACTATTTAGCATTGTAGCATTTCTTCTGAGAACTAAGGATCCCTTTCATATTCATTGACACTCGATGTTTCCAGTGAATTATAATGATTAACTATCAGTCATACTTGGGAGCACACAAGCTACATTTTTTGTAGCACTTTTATTTGGTCTGATAAAACCATGCAAAAAATTACCTACAACAGATAAAAGTTCATGTCTTGCTTAGAGATTAACCTCGGGTTTAAAATAATAAATGATTACAGTTTAGTTAACTATAACCGTTTTAATTTTCCATCAGTTTACTCAATCAAAACATTTTTCAACGTCTCATCAGTTTACTTAATCAGAACAGTTTTAATTTCTCATTACTTTACTTAATCAAAACAGTTTTAATTTTCCATCAATTAAGTTACAACCCAAACAATTTTCAATTTTTCATAGACAACCAAGCAAAGCCCTGCTATAACAGCAAACAAGAAAATTTAGCAGAAATTACCTTGTAAAATCATTCGGACCGAGGCTAGCCGTGGTATCGTAACGCAGTCGTATTGAACAGGCAATGTGTACGCATATAAAGCGTCCACACTGGAATTAAGCGCAGTAAATCAAACGCAGTTGTCGTGAACGCATATTTTATTATTAGCTTCATCGAGCATGTATCCTTGATACGATATTGCCTATTATGTCCTGAAACTGGCCACTTGAACACGCACAGCTGATGTTACAGCATTTTCTCGCCTGATTAACGGATGCAAAATTGAAAAAGTATCACTCCATGGATAGAATGGAGTTAATTTTAACAGATTGAAGCATGCTAATTTTATGGTATACGGTGTAGCATATGTTATGTACGATGTTAAAAAGTTTCAATGTTAAATGCATCGCTTTTGTTAAATAACTTTTTGATCAAACGAAAAGTCAAGAGCCTTGAATTTGTGGTGACGCTGTTAATGTATGACACATTTCTCAATCTATCTAATACGAAGAATGACCGTCGTATGTTTATATATTTATTTATTCATAAATTCATTTATTTATTTATATGTTTCGTGTCACTTTCAAAAAATTAGAGAGATCCAGAGCCTTATATACTCGAGTTCGTATCGTGGATACTGAGTTTGGCGGGGGCTATATTGCTATTGCTATACGTTTGCTATATTACAGCAAATGTTGCCATTTTTATATTTAGGAATTAACTTTGCCCTTTTTCATGTTTTATTGACAGTTTTCCTTATTTTTTACATATCAGAAAAATTTTTCTTCATTTTTCCCATTTTAGCAAAGTTTTTCTTCACATTTCAGTAAGAGTTTTCTTCAATTTTCATCGATGTTTGCGATGCATTTAGAACTGCACAATATTAATCATCCGAGCACACAAAAATTCACTTCAAATGACCATACATTTGTCTTCTCATAGATACAGTGATTTTTTTCTAAATTTTATGGATTACTCTATTCATTTAAAAATGTAGTTGCATGAAACCTTATCACGGTGTCTCAAATGAAGTTAATGAAGCAAAAAAGTCAAAGCCCAGTTGACTTCAAACAAACAAAACCACGAGAAAGAAGTCATTTGTACAGGAGATGATAAAAAGCTATTAATTAATCATCATGCACTCAAGGTATAGGCAAAATTACATCCCAAGGATATTCGGCACGCAAGTTTAAAACTGAATCCTTAAAACCCAGTTCGCAAAGCCATTTCTCATTTTTAGCGCCTGTGATGCACCCGTACGAACGACCTCGTAAAGCTGTCCAGAGCTGCTGCTTCAGTATTATTGCGTGCGGGTTAATTACTGCCTCCAGAATACCTTTAAGTTTTATTAAATGATAATAAATCCTCTCTAGAAGTTTTGTATATGCTTGCACGTGGCCTTCACCATTAATTCCGTCATGTGTTGAGCACTGCAGGTGTAAGAGCACAGTCTACAGAGTAGAAGTATGTGTACGAACATATGTAGCTCACTTTCCAAATAGTTCTTACAAAAACTTGCAAGAGCGTAGGGAATGTTGATTGCTCAATGAATTTGAAAACCCTTTTGGATATTTATTTCATTGTATGAAATTTCTATTTCGTAGGGTGAAAAATTCTTTAGCAAAAATAGTGAATGAAACTGATTACACATAAAATATATTTTCAAATTAATATAATGTACAGTGGTGCATTGTTAAATCAGTGAAGGAATGAAAATCCCATATTCTTTGGCAAATATAATGCCACTAGTAGTACGACTTGCCCCCACATCACCCTATATCAGTTTTTTAATAATAATTTGTATAAAATAGCGCCTTAACTCAAGGAAAACCACTACCTGCAGCTGATTCATAGATAAGATCATACATTTAAGTTCCGTATTTTAGACCAGTAAATCGTTTCTCAAACCTTATACTTTACTGAACAGAGTGAACGTAGATTTTGGTCAGTGCTCTGGGAAGTGCAAATAAAAATAATAATTAGTCAAGCTTTGTCGAGCCGAAACACAGTCTTGTCCGAAACAGCTAATATAAGTAAAATTTATTCCACCTGCGTGCATCAGTAAAATGAGTGAAATCAAGTAGTGTCCTGAGAAAAATAGTTAAATGAGACAGAAATTAGTCACGCCCTGCCGGAGCAAGAAAAGACGTGTCCATAAGCCTGTTAACAAAAGCGAAATTGCTTCGCCTGGGGAAGAAAAACAGCGTACGCAAATAATAGTCGAGGAGTATCCTGGCGAAGTGTCATCGTGCCTGAACATCTGTCATTGGAAACAAAATTCCCTTGCTTCTGCCAAGCCTGCGTAACATCAAAGAGTAGCGCCTGCAGGTTGTCCTGGTGCATATTAACGCAGCTTAATCTTGATATGAGGAAGGAGGCTCATCGATTTGAGGGCTCTGTGCTGTAATGATAGAGAGAAGCATCACAGTGCCGGAGCTCAGAGGCCGATCTATTACGGCTCGATACATTGTGCAATTACAGCCAAATTATGGTGTCTATTGCATCCTGTGCTCAAAGTATTATAGTAAGAAAAGAATCCAATAGCTTCAA
Organism: Trinorchestia longiramus; assembly: GCA_006783055.1. Taxonomy (NCBI): domain Eukaryota; kingdom Metazoa; phylum Arthropoda; class Malacostraca; order Amphipoda; family Talitridae; genus Trinorchestia; species Trinorchestia longiramus. Next base: position 213,348 of record VCRD01000220.1, read on the forward strand.
TGAGAAGTGCACTCAAAATACAAGTCCTCTATTGAAGAGCTGTCAGCGTACAATTCTCTGCAGTAGACAACTCCTAGTTTAGGTGTTGTTTTAGAATACAGTGCTGTGTTTAGAGTGAACAATAATATTATTTAATTTTTAAACGATCGATTAGTTCTCCAGTCCGAATACACAAACATAAACTGAAGAGACTGACGGTAAGGAAGCAATGATAAAGTTCATGTAGAGAGAACTGAGTTTGAGTTCGTGGTGCCTTTCCATGACTCTTGAAAATAACTTCAAATTTTCCATTATTCTCGCAAGTTCACAACTTTGCAATGCCATCTGCAATGAATATGATGCACACACGATCAGCAGATTTACTTTGAATAATTTAAAAAATAATTTATTTATTTATTAATGAAGATGATAGCGCTAGCAGACAACAGTCTGCATCAGACGGGAGCAAAAATATAAACTTCACAATTTAGAGGTTTTAGGGTGAATAAAACTTTTAGTGAAATTTAGATTCAAAAACCGAGTTTTTCTTTTTCTGGATATGCTATCAATTGTTTACGAGTATTCGATGATAATTTGTGAAGGATTTCAATAAGTAGCTCGAAATTTCTTCAGAACACATTTCGTACATTTTCAATTCCAATATTCTAAATTTAACTTGAGTCCTAATTTATGCAATTCTGATATATTTTCTATTGTATATCGTCATAGCTGAGATAGATTTTTACATTTTTTAATCCCAGGCATTGAGGAATGATGGAGCTAAAGAACATGCTTGTACGGGCCCTCCCACACGTTAGGGAATAATGGAGCTAGAGAAAACAAGTGTAAAATCCTACCATCTTGTTGTTTTCGTATATAAAATACATCCGTTCTAAAACACCTGATGTTTGCAACAGCTGTTGTCACAATTGAATACATTTATATTCTTTAAATTGAAGATCCAGTGGGCATATACAATGAGTAATTTGCTTAAGAATATAAAAAAGACTATGAAACAAAGTCTTAATGTCTTATACGCTCAATGTACACTTTTGCTTCTTTTCAAGCTAGTGATTACATTTTTCTTTTATCGAGGGGATTCGCTTTCTTCTCTGTAAAAGGGTAACTTCTTGATTAAGAAATAGTATATCACTTTAGCTTTACGTAAAAGTTTTCGTTTAGAAAACATTTCAAGTATTTTTCGAACTTCCAACTGACTCAGCGACACAGATTTAGAGTATCCAAAAGAAATTAATCCAAACTATTTGGAGTTACCCATAATCTATTTAATATTCCTCAATGATCTTGAGCAATTGAGCTTACATTTGAGAGGAATAACTCTAATGTGTCATTCACACTAACAGTGACATTTATCAGTTGAAATCAACAGGTGTTCGACCAGGTAGTCAAAACAATTACTACACTGATCTAAAAACAGGACAGGTAGGATTAGATTAGTTCAAATGGTTGGGATATTAACTCGTGCTGCTCAGCATGACTCTCCTCGTAGAACATGCAATAAATTACTGTACTTTGTGGTTTATTATTGAGGCAGAATGCTGGCTTTCCAGACGAGCAGTAAGCTTATGCGGTTGCTTGCTGAACTTAACTCCTGTACAGAAGCCTCCATTTGCTGTTTACTGCTCTTTAATGACAAGGAAAAGCACACTAAGCTGAGGCTTAGGCCAACAATAAAGTATTTCGTGGTAGGATTAATTGTAAAGGAAGCTTTCCGATGGATACTGACTTTGCATCAGGCTGATTTTATTTTTCAAGGTGCATAATAAGCTCACTGCTGGAACAATTCTGGAGTTCTGGAATAAGCTCTTGCATACAAAAAAAAATGTTTTAACAAACATTAGCCTTTGCCCAGTTACTGAACGGTCGTAGAAATTGTAAACAAACTCTTGAACCTAGCACTGTAGAATCAATGGATTTAAAGTATTTTTCTTATGAATAACGGTGGAAATCTGTGTGTGTTTATGAGTATTCTTAATATTATGATTAATTTAATAGCTTTAATAACTTGATGGGTCACAAAGAGTCTTAAGTAGTCGATATCATGAATATTTTTGCAGAGGAATTCTTCTGTGATTTCCGTCGTGATAAATAACAAGGGAGTGAATTCTTCAAAAAACGTTGTAACGAAATCCATTTTATGAACTAATTTTTGAGATATAATTTAACAGTTCTCTATTTATTTAACATAGATATTTCTATTCAGTAGCAACAATCCATGACCTGAACAGCCAAGGAAGCCAGCACAAATGCCTCAAGCGTCCTGGATTTTTTATCCTTTTTATATCATTGAAATTGAGAAAAAAGTAGAATCAGTTTTCCGTATTTTACTTTGATACATTCATGCAAAAATTCATGTTGGATAACATACCTGGGTGCGTTGTGTCATTTCAGATCAACGCTACATAGTCAAGAAGTACAGAGGAAAAAATGTTCTCCGTTCGTAAGAAATCATTAAAGTTTGTCCTCAGCAAGAAGGAACTATGTATAAATTTCAGTGAATAGGAATTATTTGAAAGGTAAAAATACAAAATTTTGCAAAATGCTGGCATCGGTCAGAAAGAAATACCTAGTTTTGTGATATATTAAATGCTAACTTTTCAAAAGGCGTTAGAAACTATCGTAAACGCTGAGAGATATTCTTAATATAGCTCAAGTAACCCCCAATTGTGAAATCTTTTTACAAAAGCTCTATGTTTTATGAGCTACCTGACTGATATAGTTAATTAAGACACGACTCACTTATTATATCCAAACATATATCATTTACTTTTTGTGTTCTATAATCCGAACACGCTGGAAAATGTATCCAATAATTTAGATGCACTCATATCTTACCATTGACTTCTTTTCCAAGGGCTTAGAATTTTTCTGTTTCAGGGTGAAACAGAACGAGTAACTTAAAAAATAACAAGATATGAAACATCGAGCAATTTCAAAAAACAAAATATTATTCAAAGCGAATATGAAGTACAAAATACTCGTATGATTCAGAGCGATTGACTTAAAAAAATTTTACTTGTAATATAATCACGTAATGTAGTTAAAGCTGAGTGAACCAATTTTTAATTTCAAGGCTACTCTATCTTCATAATTAGAAACCAATAAGATGTAATGAATAACATTAGAAAGTGTTCGTAATAGTGATGGGTATCTTGGTTTCCTGAACGATTACATTTTGCCCTAAGAATACGCAACTGCTGCATGTGATTTGCGTGATTTACATATTAATATTTCTCGTACGAGTTCATTTATTCTTCTTATGTATTTTAATGAGTTTACAGTTCGTTCAGTAGAACTCGAACTGACATATCAGAAGCAGAGGAAGCGTCGTGTATCATTATTAAGAGATAGTCATGCTCATATAATCATCCTTGTATTTATGACCGGTCCCGAGAGTCTGGTAATAAGATATTCACTTTTTATAGGGTCTCTATTGAAGACCCATATCGTGTGTAATTTGCTCTAAATATTATGTTCGAACATGGAGATCCTAGATCTGAATGTCAATCACCTCGGGCATGCTGCTGAGCTCATGGATGAACCGTGTAATCCATTAGAGCAATTTACCTTGTTTTGCTTAAAATCAACATACGTGGCGAAACAATATGACATCAACCATCAGAGTTGTGTTGCTTCGGTACCTTCACTTTCTCGCTCTATAATAATTACACCAAATTTTACTACTCAAGATGGGAGTGGTAAAGAAGCTATTCCTGAACTTATGACATTCTGGCAAATGCTACTTGCTCTCCCAAAACTTGAATCTTAGCTCAAGATCTACAACTTATTTCGAATACATTAAAATAATCTTTAAAACAAGAAGTAAGATACCAGTTCTCTCTGCCCCGCAAGGACGTTTTCTTTTAGTCTTGCAAATTTTGCAAACAAGTTTAGAATAATATGCTAAAATCAACGGATTTAATGGATTTCACAGTACGTCTTACTGATAAAATTCAACATAACTTAAAGACTTATAGAAAAAAATAATATTGAGTAAAGTTCCTTTAGCATTTAATCGAAAGCAATTCTTTCTGCGAAAAAGCCCTTTGCCTTTTGATACGTAATTTCCTACTGGTTTCTTTTTCTTGTATGCTTGTAACGGCTAGTTCAATTCGTCATTTTCATATCTTGTAATTTTTATCTAACGTAGGATGGCGGATACACGCTGCATGACGGATGCCAGCGAAACGCACTTCCGGCCGCCACTCTATTATTCCATGGAATGAGCGAATCTAGAGTTCAGTTAGACTGGAATTATTTGTTTATTGCTTCATGCGTGTTGTTGACCATGCAACATTCTCGGCAATAATAATTTAATACTGGAATCGTTTAGTATAAAAACAGACTAGGTTCAACTAAAATTTATGTAATTATTCATGCAATCAAGAAAAACTTGAAACCTGGATTTTCTTAGCAATTATGAAGTGGTCATCCATCATTCATGAATATGGAAGCACCAGAAATAAAAAAATTACAAAAATCCACAAATTGATGGTATCATATTAAAATAAAATGAAGGAATAGCTCGATTAAAAACATTATCCTTAAATACATAGGTGAGATATCTTCTTTAAATGAACGAACCAGGATTTTCTGACGTGCGTACTCCACTGTAAAATAAATAATACTTGTTAAAATGCTATAGGATAGTCTAAGGTTTAAGACACCTTCAGTACCTCGCTGAGTAAAATTGAAAAGTGTCTGCATGGGTGTTCTATGTTAGGATATACTGTCCCATTATCCTTAACACTTCTAGCACTAAGTCTTTGTTCGGACACTCTCCATAATGGTTCTAATAGATAGTGATCTAGTGATTATACAGGGAAGAAAACATACCTGTGGATAATACTGATGCATCTTGATCGAAGATTTCACTTTATTGGGTGTGTGTATAGGCAAATTATGATAGTGGAATATTGCACTGAATAGTACAAAATAAACCCTTAAATCATCTCAAAGTCACTATCCTTGTACATGACGAAATTTCTGCAGCATAAACTTTGTTAATTTCAACAGCCTATGAAAATGATGATCAACTTTTTAGAAATTAATCGGAAAAAATAACGGGCCATACATAAATAAGTTGTTTTTAATTGAAAATCTGTGATCCAGCTTCAAGTTTTTATAGTTACGAACGCCTCAATGCAGCTGTTTGCACTCCTGTGAGATAGTAAAGTGTTTGGGATTTTCTTTGTGAGCTTGCAGTGGCTCCCTTACAACTGCGTTTACATGTGTTTGCAGCTTGTTGCTAACGTAAAAATTCACTTAATCCTGCGTTCAGTGCCGGATCCAAGGATGAGTGCAAGGCTTCGATCCAACAAATGTGTCAAAATGGCAATAAAAGCTGCAGGATGATACTCGCCTTAGTCAGCGAAGCGCAGAGAATTGATTTTTTCCCTGATGAAGATCTGCGAAGAAATCATGGCCAAAGTCTCCAGGCAAGAGTTCCAGATTTAATCTTTGAGCGAGGGAATTTTTGAACTGTTTTCTTTTTTTCTGGTTCATTGATTCGTTCAAATTTGATGCGTGCGTCAATGCCATAAAGCGAGTCGGCACGTAACACCAAATGAATGTATTTTCGGCTTTAAGTGACCTTTCTAGCGGAGCTTGGATTCCGATGTGCCACGATCAGTGGCATTTAAGAGAGCGACACCGCTTCTCTTTATGACAAAAGTTTCCACGATGGTTCTCGGTCTCAGAAGCATTTCATGGCACAGGAACACGGTCGACAGTGGATGTTTTAAACAGAAGCGTCTTCATGAGACAATGACGTGCTTTCAGCTCGCATTGCAACGCTAATTCCAATGTTCGAACACAGAGGACGTCGCTATATCGACCTTTAATCAGCATATGGATCGAGCGCACCGCTAATTTATTGGCCATAATAGGAAGGTTCCTGCAGGAAATGTAGTGATGTAGTGCTGAACGAGCTACTCTTTTGCCGCTGCTGCTTCTGCAGCGTTGGCTTCAGTCTGGTGAGGTTGCTTGTAAACCTGTTGCTTAAGCGATCGCTTGTTCATGCTATTATTGCTGTGGGTTATTGTTATGATTGTTAGTGTTATGAACTTATTTTTCTGCTCACGTAATTAGGATTATTATTTTTCTATTGCAGTGTTTGCGCTAGTAGTTTGAGGTTTCTTCAAAATTAGCGGATGTGAGTAATCACCTGCCCTGCTGAAAATTCTTTTTCCAATACCATTGTTCAGACTGCTTGTATTTATTGTAACTCGAATATATTGTTTATATTTATTGTTAGTCATATATTGTACACTTTTCATCACTTCCTGAGCTATATTCGTTCGTTTTAATTCAGAACTTCGAATAAAAATTTCATAACAGTTTTTTCGAACCTACAGTAAATACTACGCATATTATTGATCGATATTTTTCAAGTACACAACTCGTAGAGCACGTATTCCTTGTTCTAGGCTATTTCTCAATATGTACATACAATATATGTTGAAGTAAGTTCATAAGTAAATCCCCCGATATAGATGGCTTCTCAAAATGTACATACAATATATTTTGAAGTACGTTCACGGAAAAGTTTCCCGTTTTAGGGTATTTTGTAAGAAGTACATACTAAGACCTCTGAAATTAATCCAAGGGTGAATTTATCTTCATAAATTTACGTATGAAAACTGGGTTTAGTGTGAATAGAATGGTCAACAATTTTTGCAGGATGGCTTAAAAAGTTTGAAATTTGGCGTTTGATAACCAAATGTGACACTAACACGGGAGTTACAAATTAATGCATGTGAAGAAAATTCTGTTTTATCTTGTTCAATGTGACTCACTCTTTGGTTTTTTAGAAGAAAATGATCATAAATAAATGAAGAATTGTATTTTTCATGGAAAAAGTTAAGAGTAATGACACAAAATACGGTAAATGTCACCAAAAAGATAAAAAAATACCATGTTGGTCAAGTTTTTCAATGAAGAGACCACCCCGGGCTACCCGAATAAAAGCAATCGCAGTCTTCGTGCAAAGGAAGTTTTGCATCGCAATTATTCATATTCAGTCAAATACTATTAGAGTAAATGAGCACGATGTGAGTTACAAGTTTTAGAAGCTATTCGACGAAATGGAATAGTAATAGACTGATAAATTTTAGTAAGATTATTCATTGAGGAACTTGGAATTGAATTTTAAATGTAAACTAATTGAGACTTCCGTTACATGCATATGTGAATAATGTTGTAGCCATGAAATTTGCAGATGAGTATGAAAATGCATGTTTAGTAAATTGTATGTGAATGTAGGTGTGCGTGCGCAGAGCCTTGTGAATTATATTTAAAGTGCCCTAAAGATTAACATGACGGTCAATCATGTTGTGACACAGAAAACCATATGCAAATAACTAACTCATAGCAAAATGTTCAGATTTGTTTTTCACCAGTTTAACTGAAAATATACAAGCATGAAAAGACTCTTTGAAAACGATTATTTTTTTTTTTTGACTTAGGAATGCAGAACAAGCATGGTAACAAATATTCTTTCAAACTGAAGGTATCAACCGAGCAGACCATTTTCATTATTTTTGAAGGATGAAATGTATCGACGTTTTATGAAATACAAAGAAAATTAAATATTGATGGTTTTCATTATTCAGTATACCTTAAAGAGAAACGCTGACTCAGCGTTATTCAAAACTGATCTGTTGACTGAGGAGCAAACAGACGAGATTTAGCAATAATATTAATAGTAAACGAGATAATTTTATTCATTTTAAAATACTTACCATCTACTGACAGTTCTCTGGATGAGAACTGATGACTGATTGATGAGAAATTAGAACGGGAAGGTTGATGCAGAAATTCCTTCTGGCTTATTCAGTCACTGGAAGACTTAATGTTTTCTTAAGGAAATATCAGAATAGCCTAATATTTGAGTCACGGGACAGCCTGATTTCTTAAAGAAATATTAGGACAGTCTAATGTTTGAGTTACTGGAAAGCCTGATTTTTTAAGGAAATATTAGAACAGCATGATGTGGGAGTCACTGGAAAGCCTAGTGTTGTGCGTGTAGTCTGTGAACCGCGCGCATTCAAACACTTACCTTTAGAAAATATCTTTATAAATTTGGTGGTGAAATAACTTACAGAAGTTTATCTCTGAAGTTAAAAATCTTGTTTATTGTGATCCTATAAACTAAAACGATCATGATGCCTATACCTGTACAATCATGTCATAATGCAGATAAATATTTCTATAACAGATATTTTTCGACTGACTTGAATAAATTACGATGGAATTGTTTTTCTCTTGGAGTTGAGACTGTGGTTAGAGGTTGGGAACGGAAAAATATTTGAAAGAAGTTTGAATCGATGGTTTGTAAGATTGGGCAAAGCGCAATTCGTTATGAAACTTGATTTTGCACACAAGAGTGAGTTATATAATTCTTATATGGTTGAGCAACTGGCGCATGCTGGCTCTCACGAAACTTAATGCGAATTAATTTTTGAAAAGAAATGCCAAAATTAACAACATTGATGCTCAAATGAGTGAAGGGAGGTTGTTTAGGAATAAAAGTGTCTACTCTTCTGCCGCACTCACAAATTCAGTAATGAAACGACTTTAAAAAATTATTTTCTGAAGTTTCAAGGCAAATTTGACTCTAAGAGTATGCGGTTAAAATTGTTAAAGGAATTACAACACAATATATCACGGCAAACCAATATTTCTCGTCAAAAAAACGTTTCTAGAAAACTTGTTCGATTTTACTTCTTGTTTTTCATATAAGCACTTACTCTGATGAGATGTAATAAATATTGTTATTTATTGGTTCGATATATTCAAATATTAATTTTAATTGTTGCCTGGTCCTAAAACAATCCCGTTCTTGGCAAAACTCATGACTAAATTTATGTAGATAAATTTAGGACTGAATTAATAGATATTCATTAGAATGAATTGAAAATTATGGTCCAATTTATGGTGAAATTTATATAGAAAAATTTGAGATTGAATATTACAAGCGTAATATTGCGTAATTGCGATCACCTCAATTACAAGCGTAATTGCCACCACCTCAAACCCAGTAATAAAAAAATAATAATAAAGAAATGATAAATTCATGGATGCTCATAAGTGGACGATCAAGACAATTCGTTGTTATTCTAAATTGTTTAATCTATAAATTGATGTTGTGCATGTACCTATTCTTCCTTCACTGATTGTAACGTGTCAGAGATGTAAATGCATGCATTGGTATGCAATTGGTAGTTCAGAAAGAATGCAAGTTAAATATGAACCATGAAGAAGCTTTAACAAGTTAAAATCTTTTCACTACTTAATGGATGCCACTATTATATCTATTATTACTATCATTTCAATTATTCATTGATTTGAATCTTTTAACTTCCTCCTAGAATGATTTCAATTTTAGTTAAGAAAGATTGTTTCTAACTTTAATACATTTAATGTTGCATGAAAACTAAAACTTCCTTTCATTTTAGACATTTGAGGTCCGCCATCATTCCGACTTTATTATTCTTGATTCAAAATTTTGTGCAAGAATTTTTCTCTTTTGAAAGAAGGCTTTCACTTCCAAACAGAGTCTCCATGTGTTTACATACTATGACAAATTACTTCTGTTCATTGCCCCCAAAAAAAATAAATGCCCGACTTTGTTCTTACAACAAGCTTTATTAACAACGAATTTAAACTAATGAACGTCTCCCTTTAAGTTCATTTTCATGTAGTCAATATTATCAATCAGTTAATCCCATAATTTTTGGTAACTCCTTACATCAAATCTTCATTCGGTCGCTGGAACCACGACATCACAGCTTAGGCTTTCAATGTAAATCTTTATCTCAAGACTCTCAACATTTTTCAGAGGTAAGAAAAGCGCCCGCCTCAGCGCTAACATATCGAGTGGCTTTTCACACAGAGCTGAAATAGTACCAATATCAATCGTACTTTAGGGCATGATGGAAGAGCTTGATAGCCCAGCTCTGCTAGCCAATTGACGTGTGTGTAGCTTGGTTCACTGCCTTAATCGCTCTCTGTGATCGCTGATCGATGATCCATATCATCGATCATCAAAAGCTAGATATTATGGTATTGATGGCTGTTTTATCGACATGCTTTAATATTCTCTTATTTTGTAAGGGCTTTCATGCGTCAGTAACTGCATTTTATTAACGGAAAAATGTTATAATACATCGTTTTTATACGTGTTTATTTTTAACATATTAGTTCGGAAAATATGGAGCACTCTGTAATATTTAGCTAAAGGACAGGTTCTGATATTCTTACAGTGGGTCGAAACTCACCCTAATTTAAAAACTTCTTATAGACAAATGAATTACATTTTCGCAAAACCATCATTGCTCCTGAGATTCTGTATACATTCTCTGAATGAATTATGTGGTGTTTCTTTCAGTGAGTACTGCAACTGTTGAAAGAATAAACAACTGTAAACAAATACTTATAGTTGGATTACCGTGTTACAATTAACAACAACTATATTTCCAGGCTCCCATGCAATACATAAGAAAAAGTATTTTCACTTAATAGCCTAAATCTGCAAGAGCATTAAGATGGGTGGCTTGCTATGTGCATGTTAAATAGAAGCTTCTTGTTAAGTTTTTACTTCATGTCACATTGTTGCATAAGTAAATGCATGTGTTGCAAAACAGGCTGGATATTTATAATAGGGATTTTGATTTTCAGTTCATGCACTAATATAATGTCATGAATTTTCACTGAAAAAAGAGACAACCTAAAACCTAAAGTGAAATCTCCAGCAATTCCGACGAGACCTTGTTGCAGTTGACTCCTAACGATGGTTAAATTAACTTGCTGGCACTAAAAATCTAATGAAACTGAACACGAAAGGAATAAAAGTCATAAACAAAGTCAGGCGATCAAAACAATGTCCATTTTTTCGAAGCAATGAAACTAAGCAGTTTGCGTTACATTGTTTGTGTATGACGTGTGTCGTTGGAGATAGAATAGAATAGAATAGAATGAGGCTATAGGAACGAACCTTCTGGCCCATTCTTGGGTCGGATAATTACCTTGATAATTATTCAGTTACCCAAGTCCCATGCCGCAATTCTAGCCGCGTCAACCATGGCGGCAGGGGGATTCGAACCCGGGTCTTCCCGCTCGCAAGCGGATTCGCTCACCAGTCGACCAAGCTGGTGATAAAAAGCCTGAAACTTAGCCTGAACTTCTCGTTATCAATGCCTGATGTACCTTAGTATAAAATTTAGATTAGATTAAATTAGAACAAGGCGATAGGAACGAGCCTTCTGGCCCATCCTTGGGTCGGTGCCCAAGTCCCATGACGTAATTCTATTATAGCCCCTGATGGTCATACACAAACCGACCACGGCGACAGCTGGCCTCGAACCCAGGTCTCACCGCATCGCAAGCGAGTTCGCTCACGTGGTGGCGGCAGGAAGTCATACAGAAGCTTGATGAACTTATTTCCTTATTGTTTAATGATTCAATAATTGATACATAACTCAATGAAACTCATCAACAATAACTACGTAATATTTGATTAGCATTGTGTATTTGTACCGTTATATGTTATTTTTTTAATGTAAAAGTTTTGTTGGCTACATGATGGAAATGTTTTATTTAAATCAGAGTTGTTTTAGTGATATCAGTGCTTGGTAACTCACCTCCAAGTGATGTAATCGAATCAAAAGCCCAAATTGTAAGGTAGAAAAACTAAGTACGTGCGAAATGCATAGTTAAATATAAGCAACGTACGTAAATACATGACATGCACCAGCAGCATCTGTTAGTCGATTGTGTGTGAAGACAAGGGACTAAACTAGGTTATAAATATCAAAAAGAAAAAATTAAAATCATAAACAATGTATTAGTAAATAATATGCACCTGAACAGCAAGCAAATGAATACTGAACACGTGCAAAACGAGCCGTAAACTCAAGCAACATGCACTTGAACAGGGTGTAAAAAGCATCATTGGAAGAAATAAAAAATATTAAACGTGTTTTTCGGATAGCTGTTTTTGCATAAACCAAGAAGCCATGTTGAATAGCATCTCAACTCTGGTACAAGTTTCAGCGTCTCGTGAAAGAGATTTAAAACAATATTTAACTTCTCTTTTCACATGCATGTTCTCAAGCTAAAGATGGAACACAGCTTGACCATCAGTTACAGAGTCCTGAAATCTGTAGTTTGAATTGCGTTGAAATCCCTCGTTAACTGCAGCACGTTTTTACTGATACACTCTCATACATTGTGTTTAAAACCAGTGTCGTAACGCTGTTCTCTGCAAAGTATGTAAATTCTGAGATAAATAGCTAAATCAATAAATTTATGTAGTACAGATCTTTTTTATGTCCCATACAGCAAATAACTGATACTTTAATCTTTGTAATACAGAGGCTGGTTTGTGTTTTGTACAGTAAATATCTCATATTTTTATCCCTGTAATACAGATGCTGAATAAATGTTTTATACTGTAAAGGTCTAATACTTCAGTATCTACAATACACAGGGTTATTTATGCATTACAATAAATTTCGGATAGATATCAAAACCAAATAAACGAAACTGCAAATTAAATTATCCAATTGACATGACGTAATAATGTTCAAATAATCTTAATATATAAATTTAAAAAAAATCGTTTAAATTTTTTCCCCCGCATTCAGCAAAATCCCACTTCAAATAATTAAAAATATCTTTCACAAAAGCATTATCTTATTGAGAATGTTTTCATCAAACTCAAGACCCCATATATTATATCAGTTTTAATGAATTTTATGTACTTCTCAGGCAATTGGAAGTTCAACCAATAACGACCCATTACCATTCGTTAAAAACCTAAAATTTCTGAAGCTGCAAATTTCTTATTTCCAATACCAGACTTCATATCTGGTCCATAATTTCAATCAAAAACGAATAAAACTTTTAAAGATGATATTAAAAGTGACATAGATTTACTTGCTTACCATATTTTAACAAAGAAAGTATCAAGTTTGTGTTGTTTATCAAGAAGCCGATCAAATATTTCTGTTTCCTTCAACTTTTACAAGGTTCAGTCACTCACAAGCGAGTTTACTTCACCTGAAGGCTCAGAGAAGCTTAGATTAACGTTTACTGCTGTCGTGATTGACAGGTACTTCAGCTTATAGATAAGCTCGAAATTCTCGCATTTCCTGCAAACATCGTACGAAAAATATTCTGGTATTTTGATGTTCTGTTCGGTTTGTTCACTTTCGATGAAATAATCTTTTTCGAATTCCGTACAAAAAATTTTGAGGTATTTCGATGTTCTGTGCGATTTGTTCCCTTTTGATGGGAGTAACTTTTTTCTAATTCACAAAAATGAAACCGCAAGATTTTTGTAATTTGAAATTAGGTTGCCTCATCAACTTGCTGTATTCCACATTCGTGAGGACAGCGTCCTTTTTGGTTCAAATTATGTTAACTATACAAAATTTGGCAAAAATTTTCCCTTCAAATAGTCCTCGGGTCTAAAACAGATGCACTTTGGAAGCTATAAAGATTGAGCGTATCTTTTCCTTGCACCAAATAAATTACACAAATCTTTGCGACTTTTTGTTATGGTAATGAACATTTTTTGACGACTGATAGCTGCCGTAGCTTGCAAGAGTTACTGCAGATAAAGATAAAGGTATCGTACCTATTAAACACTTTGTTATCAGAACTATTTTTCCAATTCAGTCAAAAAAAATTCTTATTAATCTGTAGAGTTTGAATGTTTGCATTGTTTCCTATTGAAATAGTAGTTTTTCCTTCCGTATTCTATTGAAACTTCTATCAAAGCAGAGCAAATTATAATTTTAAAAATTTATTTGTGATTATGGATTTATCAGTTTTTATTTTTCCGCCGTGCTGTTATTTGCCATCCAACATGATATGACAAAACTATTATCACGGTAATTATTACCAGAATAATATCATTAACAGAATAACCATTAAAAAATTAGCTTTCTTTAACAGAATAACTTCATACTAACTTCCAAGTTTATTGAAAAGTTTATTCCTCGAAATACACAAGTGTACACAACGTACGCTTTTCAAGATTATACTGTTGGATGATCGTCCTTGCGAATGTTGTATTATACAACAAATGAAAGACGTGTAGTCTGAAAACAGAACTTTAAAAGGCATTGTTGCTCTTTATGTTTTTCTCCGAAGCCTTCAAGTCGTTGCGCAGAACCGCAAGTACTTTGAACGTGAAATAATTTTAGACACCATTCAGTTGAAACGTTTTTTTCCTATGCATTACTGAAGCACTGTTTTGAAAAAATAGCATTTGATCAACTAAATAACTATTTCCCAATCAAAATATTCGAAATCTACATAGTAAATTTTATGCACTAGTTCTATTTCTTCTTTTAGGATCTTGCTTTAGTTCTGAGGAAGACTTCGTTGGTTCTGTGGGTCACTTTTTCTTCAGCTTGATTTGCTCGGCTTTCCGATGCAGGGGCCGTCGTCAGCACAAAGAGATTGGGGAGCTTGTCGAATTTACAGAGGAAACCAGACGAGGAACTTGCCAGCTCAGAGAGGGCATTGTGAGAGGTGGAAGTCTTCGGAATGTCAAGTGACTCCAGAGAACTGATTTCTGCTCTCAGAAGCTATACAAAAGTCGCGTGATACATGTCTGTGCAAAAAGACCTCATCGTCGCAATAAAATATTCGCATTTTCTGAACGCTAGTTGCTATTGCGAAGCGTGTAAGTGGGAAATTTTAAACAGTCATCTCCCATTTACTACACTGATGTAAGAGAATAATTTTTTTACATGGATATTAAAACTAAGTAATATAAATAAAACGGTTGCTAATAGATTCGTTGGGAATGTTACATTGCTTTTTGATTTAAATTCAGCTCTTTTTATTGCTATGTTAAATGAGGTACTGATAAATCATAACAATCAAAATGAACTTCTTATGAAGTTATTGCGTACAGAAAGTGAATAATGTTCTTAATTTTCTTCATTAGCTTTCAGTTTATGCTTGCTCAGTCTCTATCCTCGTGTAATCATCATTATTATTTGAAAAGGGTACCGTATATATGTTCCAGTCCGCAGCCCAGAAAAATAAATAGTACAAGATGTTTGAAGTCACTTTAGTATAAATCTATTGAAATCAACAGAGATGGTATGTTTTCCTGGAATATCAGAGTGAAATTTAACAAATAAAGGAATTCTTTAAAATAAATTATTTAACGATCGTAATTTGACAGCTCGAGAACAACAGGACCTGAAATATAGCGCTTGTTCATTGAGGGAAGGACGCCTAGTTTGTTACACGACTCAAGCCCTCTTATCAATTTGTTCTTTGAAATAAACCCGGATTTTATGGCAGGAAAATAAAGAGAAAACAGGGGATCTTGGAGGTCATTTTGAAGCCTTTATTTCAGTTCAGCGACACTCGCATAATCCGTGGAAAGAATTGTTGTGTGAGCTGCAATAAGTTATTTTCTACTGTGTAGGAAGCATTTACAAGACAATGACAAGCAAATGACTGTATTGTAACAAGCTGCCTGATGGGCAGAATGCAAAGATTTTCTCCATTGGTACATCAAAGGAAACAATAGTATTAAGGAAATTTGCCACGATAGCCGTGCAAATCTCGCTCAAATAGCAGTGCAAGTCTCGCTTCAATAGCAATGCAAGTCTAGTTTTAATAGCAGTGCAAGTCTCGCTTCAATAGCAGTACAAGTCTTGCTTCAATAGCGGTGCAAGTCTAGTTTTAATAGCAGTACA
>VCRD01000220.1:229611-404095 GCA_006783055.1 Trinorchestia longiramus
GCAAGTCTAGTTTTAATAGCAGTGCAAGTCTCGCTTCAATAGCAGTACAAGTCTCGCTTCAATAGCAGTGCAAGTCTCGCTTCAATAGCAGTGCAAGTCTCGCTTCAATAGCAGTGCGTCTAGTTTTAAGAGCAGT
The DNA here is from genome assembly GCA_006783055.1 of Trinorchestia longiramus. NCBI lineage: Eukaryota > Metazoa > Arthropoda > Malacostraca > Amphipoda > Talitridae > Trinorchestia > Trinorchestia longiramus. The sequence goes on from VCRD01000220.1 coordinate 229,748, forward strand.
TCAAGTTTTGCTTGAATTTTACTATGTCAGGACACACATGCATAAAATATGACAGTAGAAGTGACGGTGTTGATGTATATAAAAAGAATGAATACTGTCGCAGATGTACGAGTACATTTTCCTAGAAGGTTCTTCAATGTCAACTCATTAGTAGCTTCAAATCAAAAGTTACTGTGGATAAAATACATACAAAGGGTGTGAAATAATTATGAATGCGATTAGTTACAAATAGAAATAATATGACTAAATAACATTTCTATATTTAACATGTACAAATTAATGGTCATCAAATTTTAAACGTATACTTTATTTTGTTATTTCGTCGTGTTACTAAAGTGAAATAACACCATTGTGTGATGCTGCTGTATGATGGAGGTGTAGTATAATATAGAGTAATAGAAGTGTAGTATAATATAGAGTAACAGAAGTGTAGTATAATTTCGAGTGATAATTGTATAGTATAATATAGAGTAACAAATGCATATAATTTTGCAAATATGTAGTAAAAACGAGAAATACGATGGGTGCTGAGATCTTCCAGAAAAAAATTCATTTTCTACAAAATAAAGCAAATCAAAAGCTGTGAAATATTTTTTCGGTGGTTAAAACGTATTAAAAATAATTACTGACATGGGCATAATACGTGTATACATGCTTGAAAATTAGGAAAGTAACCATACAGAAATTCTGAAAATAGAGTTCAATGATAAATGATTACTGAACGGTAGTAAATAAAGGATAATACACCAAAAAGGAAACTTTAACCCTTCTCTTATTAAAACAAGTTTCTCTTTTGTCAGGTTTTACTCGAAATTTCAATATTGAATATCGAGAACCTAACAAGTTAGAAGAGAGAAAATTATAAAAATTTTGCGCTTGTTCATCGTATTCATTAATATATATCCTCAATCCATTCATCTATACTAATGCTCCTCATTTGAAAAATTATTCCCATTTTCATGGGTACTATTTGAAATAGAAAGTAAATTTTATAATTGTTTTCTGCTTAGTTGTGAAACTCAAGCAGCCTTAATTTTCATACTAATTACGTTCTGTTGTCTCCAGGTACAAAAATATTGCTCTCCATTATTTTTTCAGTGGCTGATTTCTGAAAGTGGAAATCTTTTGTGCTCAACATTTCAGATCCTTCAGATCCACATTTGAATAAGTATTTATTTGTAATGATGTAGTACCTTATTAAATCAACTTCAGACAATTCGCTCTAACCTTATCTTAGAAAAGGCATCGTTCTAAAACGGGAGCAAACAAAGCATAGTTTTGAACCATAATACAATTTTCGAGGCACCTGCAGCTGCAAACTTACTCAACCAGAACTACATGAAGCGAAATAAAAATAAAGTACAATACGTATGGCCTATAGAAAGTGCTCAACCCCACAACTCGTCGTATGACGTATAATAACAGGTTGCACATGAGGAGCTGACCTGTGAATGTGTGTGTGGTCGAGTGGGGGAGAAAGCTTCTACTTCAACAGAGAGAACAAATTTTACTTTCGCAGCTTCAGGTTCAGCAACTCCTTCAGATGCATCACATTGTTCGGCAGTCAATGAAAGACTTATTAATTTTGTTAAGAGATGAAATTTGTGTTGGAACCTGAAGATTCAAATGAATTGTGCAAGTAAGACAGGCTCATCGCATGCACTGGAAGTTTGCACAATTACAAGAAATTCTTGGATTGTTAAAGCTTTCCAACATACCAAAGTGTTCCTACGACACATATACGACATATACGTTTGTCATACGACAAACATATGATAACACTTCAGAACTTTAAACATTTTTATAGTTTATCAAGTGCTTTGGCACTCTACGCCCAATTTTACATTTTGTCAATTTTTTTGGATGTCATAGAAAATAAATCAAACCTTCGGTCATTAACATGTACGAGATATTTCATAGTCAGCGTTTATTTTTTATTAAAAATTGATAACATTTGGCATTAGTGATAATTTTAGTAGTTTAGTACGAGTACGTAATTGTGCACATTTCATCTTTCTAATTAAAGAGATAGGATAAACACCGTCGGCAAACAGAAACAGAATGTGCCAATCGTCATCGTCGGGGATCGTGTTTATTCATTAATTCTGTTTTGTAGGTAATTTTCCCCCAAATATGAGGTGCTCAATGTATAAAGCAGCCATTTTCGAAAACGAGCCATTTTTTTCATATTTTCACTCCTTTTAAGTAATTTTCTGTATTTTTTAGTAGCTGGTACTAAACACAATGTTTTTATGGCTCCTTTAAATGATTACATTTTTTATTGAATGAGTACTGCTTCAGTCGCGCAGTAGTATGCAGTTTAAAACTGGCAAAAATATATTCCTTAAATCGTACTCAGAGCACTTAAAATTTAGCTCTGAGTTACTTACATATGATAGCTGCGTGATTCATGTTTTTGATATTATTGGTAGACTGAGAAAAACATCTAAATTTGGCCCTTTTCAGAGGGCAAAAGAAAAAATTTTATACCTTGTTTTGTTCTGTTAAATTTATGATCAAACAAGAGTTCCTGAAAATCCTTGACACACAAAATGTATTTTGTAGAAAAATTGTACTTTTTTCGGCAAATATCTGATAGAAAACAAATTTCGATTCCAGTCACAATTTCGGAACAAGGTTGTAAGAACTACATTATGTTTTATTTGATTTATTGGCTTTAAGATGTTATGCACAGTCAATTTAATCCAAATTGAATTTGCTAAGGTTAAATTCTGCGTTACGACACCCCTTGATTTACTTCGGGCGAATACCTTCAATAATTTTAGAGGTTTTGGCAAGAATTTTAAAATTATTCTTGAAAATATGAGAGCGTCGTAGATACTTTTCCACGATCTCTTTCAGATTTTCAGCTCCAATCATTCAAGTGATGAAAAAGATCTATATGCTGTCAAACTGCACATAGATCAATTCTCGCGTTTTGCTATGTACACACATACACAAAAAATATGTGACACGTATTTTTTAGTAGAATAGAATAGAATAGAATAGAATAGAATAGAATGAGGCTATAGGAACGAACCTTCTGGCCCATTCTTGAGTCGGATAATTACNCAAGTCCCATGCCGTATTTCCAGCTGCGTCAACCATGTCGGCAGCGGGATTCGAACCCGGGTCTTCCCGCTCGCAAGCATATTCGCCCACCAGTCGACCAAGCTGGTGATGTTAGGTTTAACCCACACACAAGTTAGGTTTAACCCACAGGCACAAGTTAGGTTTAACCCACAGGCACAAGTTAGGTTTAACCTACAGGCACAAGTTAGGTTTAACCCACAGGCACAAGTTAGGTTTAACCTACAGGCACAATTTAGGTTTAACCCACAGGCACAAGTTAAGTTTAACTTACAGGCACAAGTTAAGTTTAACTTACAGGCACAAGTTAGGTTTAACCCACAGGCACAAGTTAGGTTTAACCTACAGGCGCAAGTAGTGTAGAGCGTGATGCAATAAGATAAAGGTATTTTCCTCAACAGATCTCGGAAGGCTCCTTATAATTCAGTTGCTTTGTAGCTTTAAAACTTCTTTTTCTGATGTATCATTTACTTTTCATCTAAATCCCATCAAATCTGGTCACAAAACTGAAAACTTTTCAGTGAAACAGTCATGGTGAGAAGCTGGAAAAATTCAAATTAATAATCTTTTAAATAGAGGCCTCGAGTTCCCAACTGGAACTGTATGACATTATTATGTATGTTTGTGATTGATATTAATGTTCATGAGTTTATGTGTTTACTTCCTCAAAATTTGATAAATATATTATAATTAAGAGTATCTCTCATGTGTGCCTGTATGATCATAGAAAATTAGTGCTTCATGTTAGGTTTTATGTGATCTATTTCTGTAGTGATACTCATGCACATCTACGCATGGTCACAAAACTTGACATCTAGAAGTCAAAAAATTGCAAGACTGTCATGGTAAATCAAATAAAAGGAGTAGCATCGAGAGCGAATTTCAACGCTGGCTCATCATTATTTCCTGGACATCATTCTGTCCCGCATCCAGGATGATACTCCACTCTGCATTTTGTCACTAAAATTAATTAAAAAGACTAATATCAGGACTGAATTTCAACGCTAGCGTCCGTTCATCACCATTTCCTGGGCATCATTCCGTCGCGCATCCACGATGATAATCCACTTTTTCATCGCACGCGTTCTCGAGTGCTGCGGGCTGAGGTAAGTGTGTGTATCAATGATACTTCCTCGCGTAACAGAGATAAAAGACATTTACTATGGAAAATATTAACAGCTCTCACTCTCTTACCCGAGAAGCAGGGGCATTAAACTTTGTTTAGTTGCTAAAGAAACGCGACTTTTTTGCCATGAGTGGGTGATCGTCTTCGTCAATGAACAAATATAATATATTGGGGAAAATAAATGTATGTGTCTGTTTATTTTTACCACGGGTATTTTCTGAGGAAAAGCCCCAAATATCATGTAACAAATTAAAATCTCAAATGTGAATATTATATGAACAAATTAAATCATGAATTTCATACTCTGCTTGATAGTAAATGATAAAACTGAAACAATTTATCTATTGACATAACAGTTAACGTACACGGTAATAATCTTTCACTTGACAATTGTTACTTCTCATGAGCCATTTGGAGACCTCACAAGCAAAAAAAAAGTATGATTTGAATCTTCTTGCAGATGTTATACGAGAAAGTGTGGGGAAAATATTTAAAAACATAAAAGAAAACAGAAAACAACGATTTATTGAAGAAGTTGTTGATAGTAAAACATTAATCCAGCCAAACTTTTTTTAGTTTCACTTGTTCTTTTCTCTGATGGAGAAGTTAGTTTGCACCTTTTCCCTAAAGGGAAAAAATAATTTCAAACACAAAATTTCCAACCCTTCTTCTGCTCTCAACTTTTCTGAGATTCATTTCCTGTTCACCATCGTTTTCTCATGCCCCTAGTAAGCATGGTTCTTATTTACACGTATTCCATTCAATTTCAGGGGCTGAACACATCCCTGTCATGCGGCGACAACCTTAAGCTTAACCCGTTCTCAGCCTGCATATCGTGAAATTTAAAAATGTAGTCTTCACTGTCAAACTTTTTGCAAATAATGATGGATGAAAGCATTTGTGACCCGACGGTAGCTTCTGTTGAGACGGTTCCTTTCTCACAGTTGTTTCGTGTATAGCTTCAGGTGGTGGAATCACAGTCATCGCCAGATCATTTTCTTCTACTAAGCTTGCGAACCTCCTCCAGAACAATTTTGCAATTTCTTTGGACCGGGGAGCAATCACCATTAGTATATGATTTTTTCCCAAAGATTATTTGTGCAAATAGCAATGATAAATCACAATTTATGAGAGCTGTAACTGCATTCTTTGGTAGCACAGCATGCGATCGGAAACTAAGCAATGCTTATGAGCATTTCGACGTAATCAGAAAATCATAGTTTAGGCTGATATGTAGTCTAACAATTTCCAAGTCAAGTGCAAGAAAGACCGGAGCTCGCTCGTTACCTAATTTGTGCTTATGGAAGCCTGAAATATTAACTCATTTTCATTGAACATTCCCTGCGAAACGAAAAGACTTCAGCTTTGAAACATGTTGAGTGTTATTCTTCATGAGAAAGTGAATACGAGTTTCCATTTGCTGTACGCTGTCTGTTTTAAGCGAGTGTCGAATTATAGAACAGCTGCTGCAAAGATCAGCTTCCATCTCTCTTGCGTAAGCCCAGACTCCAATAAAGTGTTGAGAAATCGACCACTTCACTGTCGAAGTGAGTAAGATGATTCAAGCTGATGACGCTTGCGCTAATGTACACGTCTGATACATTTAAGCGATAGTGACGACTGCTACCTCGTCTGTGGCGCTTCTGCATGAGCACGCCAATGTTAGCTTAACTCATTCATGAATGTCCTCTTCTTCTGCTCACTTGAACACGGGAATAAAAAGATTTTTGAAATCAGTTGCTATACAACTAGAAGGGTTAATGACATACATACATGCTTTACATTTTAATTTTTTGATCAACACACTTGTTTCTAGACTATGATCGTGCACACATGACCTTGCTTTTTCTATTCATTGCAGCTCGCGTTGAGAATTCGTAAAGTTACCGCATTTGAGCCCTCTATACTTGATGACTTTGTGGGAATTTGTAGCTTTGAATGAGTGCTTGTAAAACAGAGTCTTGATTTTTCCTATTTGAATCAAGGCACAAAAATTGACAGAGAAGTTCATATCTCTTCCTCAGCAGACTGTACCTCCCATTAGTGTCATTAGCATGACATAGCTCTCTTTTGGACTTTTTCATCTCTACCTCCTTTATTTTTTATCTTCACGCCAAGCAAAAGGAGGTTAATAGAGTCACCTTTTATCAAGATAAATGAAAATTATTATAGCAAATAGCATTAGAAATGCATGTTAAAATATTTATCTGTGTTACTTGAACTACAGGGGCAATTTGGATCGAAGCTATACTTGTGAAAAATGTATTGTTCTATTGGCACATGTTTTCCGTACGAAACATTTTTTCCTTTTTTTGGCGCACTAATTGAAGACATATGAAGCATGGTGGGTGCAACGATAAAGAATTCGAAATAAGAAGCAACAAACATTTCAAAGGAGAGTAAGACTTTAACAATTCCGAACAAGTGAGCAATGGAAATTAATTTCAAGCAGAAACAAATTAGGTGTTTATTTTGTTATTACAGAGAAATCCCATGAATCAAACGAGGAGGCACTGAGTTGTTGAAAATTTTGGAATAAGTAATTCCAGAGCGATTAATTTAGCGATATTTTTTTGCTCAATTATTCGTTAGTTAGAGTTTATACATATCACTCCTGTTTTTTACTCTTTCCGATGATATTTACGGACCACAATACACATAAAGAACTCGCGTATCTTAATCTCAGTCACATAAACATCTTATTTGAACAATCTTAGTGTGACATAGTACAATACAGAGTGTCCAAGTAAAATGTATACATCAGTATCAACGATACCGGTGTCAGGGTTTCCAAATCAATCAACCAAAATGAGAAATTTGGAAACGATGTCGATGTCGTTGACACCGATGTATCCATTTTACATGGACACCCATTACATAATAAGAGGCACTTATAGAATAGAATAGAATGAGGCTATAGGAACGAACCTTCGGGCCCATTCTTGGGTTGGATAATTACTTCGATAATTATTCGGTTGTTTACCCAAGTCCCTTGCCGTAATTCTAGCCGCGTCAACCATGTCAGCAGCGGGATTCGAACCCGGGTCTTTCCGCTCGCAAGCAGACTCGCTCACCAGTCGACCAAGCTGGTGATACCAGTCGACCAAGCTGGTGATACCAGTCGACCAAGCTGGTGATACCAGTCGACCAAGCTGGTGATGCCAGTCGACCAAGCTTGTGTGTGTATTCCACGTGTTTGAGAACTGTTCCTTTTCACCTCTATCTCTCCTATTTATTAAAATATAAAATTCTGAACAGAAATTGAAAAATCTAGTTTTGAAGGTGGTAACATTTCAGTTGTTAGAAGAGCAAAATGCTCAATTGCTCATGAGAGTTAGAGTTCTCATACAAACGTAATAAGTTCTTTGCATCTGTCCATTAATCAATCTAAATTATTTTCAAGTTTTGTATCATACATAAGTTAGGGGAATTACTATTAAACGCTCATTTATAAAAAAAAACGAGAGTTGCAGGATGGTAGTAGGGAAAATAGAACTTTGGGTCACAAATATTTTTAAGAATAATTCAAAGAATTGCAGTCAGAATTCTTGCAGAGGTACAATATATGGAGCTGCAACTTACTAATGTAACTTAACATTCAATTGCAAATTTCTCAAAGCTGTTGTCTGATTGGAAAATATTTTACCTAATCAAGTATTAAGGATAGCTAAAATCTTACTTCGAATTTTGTAGTAGTCTGACACTAAGAAATAAAATACGAGAATAAAAGAATATTGAATTTAATTGTACGACCACATATTAGATTTTAAGAGCAACATGACACTTCTATACTTCAGTTATTTTCGCTTGTGAGTTTTGTTACGTACATATAACTATATTCATAATATAGTTAACTAAATTTTGACTATCATTTCAATATATTTTCGGTTTATAATAAACAACAGCCACGTTTATTTCCAAACTATCCCAAAAAAGTTTGTTGTTAAAATCATTTACAAAGTTGATTACCATAAATGATTTTTCTTTCTCCTTTTTTTCGTCACCAATGTATCTCCGATATATGAATTTCATAAGACAGATGTCTCTCTCTTTTAATGGAACTGCTTGGATGACATGAACGTTCTCTTGATCTGAGGAGCAGGAAGCAACGAAAAAGTGAATTGCAAATTTCATAACTTGGACCGTTCCCTCGCTGTTGATTCCGCCAGGTCTTGTGGATGCCGCCAGGTCTTGTGGATGCCGTCAGGTCTTGTGGATGCCGTCAAGTCTTGTGGATGCCACCAGGTCTTGTGGATGTCGCCAGGTCTTGTGGATGCCGCCAGGTCTTGTGGATGCCGCCAGGTCTTGTGGATGCCACCAGGTCTTGTGGATGCCACCAGGTCTTGTGGATGCCTGCTTTGCATGCTCGTATTAAGCTTTCTCTGAAGGCAGCGACCAGGGAGTTGCTGAAGACGCTCCTGTCAGTGCTAACTGTACTTGATGATGGGCTGCCAAACCTGTTTGCAGGGGCGATGAGCTCTCGCAACGTCTTGCAGAAACTCGGCTCCATCTAAACCACAAGTACACATGAAAGCTGCTCGATAATAATGCTTTTAAGTTCGACGTACAATAGGTACTACTTCCCGAGGCACTCGTTAACTACTAAATAGGTTTCAACATGCAATACAGGTCACTCATTTGAAAGGATTTTAATTTTGATAAGGCTTGTATTGATATAGCTGGAAAAATGTGAGCTTTTCACTAAATTTATCATGTTTGAAATGGGTTTGAATTCGTCCCGCACTGCAAAAAATATTGCATGTGACTAATGACGTAAACTTATGAACCCAGTATAAGCTTGTATACAATTTTACTATCAGTATGAGTCTTCATGTCTTAGCCACAGATAAAGCGATTATTGAATTTTTCTTATATTTTATTTAAATAAACACAAAACATAGTTTGCGTGTTCAGGACAAGTCTTCTCGTTGCAGAGCAGTTCAGTGGTGCATGCATAAAGCACTGTCCTGTTCAGGTGTCGCTTTATGCTCCAGTTTGAACTTGATTTATGTAAAAAACAATTAAATGCCTTACGCTTCCAGGTGCAAAATGCCAGCTGCTGCACCGAATGTGTCTGTATTTTGTTTCGTATTATCAATCACTATATATCATTATTAATTTTTTTAAATGTTTTGTTAACGTGTAGTACGTGTCAGTGATTTCAGGAATTTACGGACAGCTGACTTTACCCTCTTTTTTCTTTATTTTTCCAGGAAAACTCAAGAAAAACATGAAAATGTCATCAAATCTTGAAATAATGTTTTTAGGAGTTCCTAATAAGAATTCAGTTGTAAAATAACCTATACTATTAGATGACAACCATTGAGTACTTATTAACTTATTTGTAGATATAGCTCATGTTCATCTGACTGCTGAATTAAATTTAGGAAATTACTTTAAAACAAACCATTATTAAGAAAATGAACTAGAATGTTTATCGTATGCTTAATATTGACTTCCCAATGAAACAGGTGCACATGTTTTGTAAACATCGTATTGTGGATACCAAACGGGCAGATTACTATAATACTAGACAGTTTCAGTAGAAATTTCACGATTTAGATATGACTAATTTGAAATTATTATAAAAAAAATGTATAAACTATTTAAGTTTTTAAGGAATACTTTTTGATTAATGTATACAGAACTTCCATTCTGTATCTTATCTACCGGGAACATGGCCCAGATAGTACCCGTTGAAATTTCTTGTTTTAAAAATGATAAAATTAAGGATCTATGAAGTAAAATAATTTTTCAGTTTTACCCGTGGTACCATCAAAATCTAAATATTTTTCACAAATACATACAAAACTTTCATTCTGTAACGTATCTACCGATAACATGGTCTTGTAAGAGAAGCAAGCTAATAACGAAGAAAATGAATTATTTTATAACAATCCGGCGTCTTTGGTATCCACGATACAATGCTTGTGATACATGCACACTCGTTGTGATTTCAGTTCAATAATTTGTCTTCAGTAATAGATAGGAAGTAATGGGACGGACACACACAGATAGACAGAGAGAGGGAGAGGGAGATACATTGCCTATTTTATATGTAGATACGTGATTTTTTTTATTAGCTTTATTTTCCTTTGGTGAGAAAACTTATTCGATAGAACAAAATATGCTAGCAAATGAAAAAAAGGAATTCATTAAAAATACTGATAAAAATGAGGGGATAGAAAATTAAAATAAATTAATCAAATCGTTTAATCGTTTAAACCATCGCTGAAAGCTACTTCTATCTAAAACATTTTAGAATTTTTGTGTCAGAATCTCCGTCTAATAAAGAAAACAATCTAATTCAACACAGTAAAATGATATTTTACATCAAAACTTTTCGAGAGCAAGCGCAAGTTGCTAGTTGTGTTTAGTTTTCGAAAATTTATAACCCTGCTGGAAAATTATGCATTCATTATTCAAATTAGCGTTACTTCCGATTCCTGTAAATTAAATTGTATCTGAGCTTAATGGCCTTTAATTTCTTCTTTGTATTGTAATTTGTTTTCTTTTCAAAGTTGACGAAGCCTACTTACAAATACAGCAAATGCATTTTTGAATTTTTATACACGTTCGTATTCTGAGAAGGCCTTAAAATTTTGAAAACGTGGTAACTGAATCATAATCGTAAAACCCATCCTTCAATTAAAAATTAATCCTATAAAAATGAACCGTGGGCGTCCTTTATTTTAGAGAACTCGTTTTCTGTTACTGATAACACAGGAATGTCTGTTAGTAAAATTACTAAACGATCTCATGCCATGAATGCCGCGTAATGCTTCAGTTAATTGGTCAAGAAAATAATCTGAATAAGATCTGAGTCTGCTAAATTGCCGTACTTAATTTTCTGAAGAAACGATGCTTTCTGTTCTGGGTTTCAACTTAATATTGATCGCAGATAGTAGAAGTATGATGGCAACATGAATATGAAAATTATTAACGAGATCTACAAAGTTTTCACTTAAATAAAAAAAATTACAGTCATGACTCACTTTAAACTTAATGATCATACGAACAAGAAATGATCGAATGATTTTTTAGTGCTTTTATCATGGCAGATTTTCCTATGAACAATTAACGCATAATAATTCTTTCATGTGACTATGCACAGCAGCTTTAACAATGGTAACGTCAGCCCCAATTAGCTCTCATGAACAGATGATCAAGATTAATAATAGGTTTTAAATTCCGTGCTGATTTGGAAAATCGGATTTGATTTTATCAACGGGACTCATCAGGAACTTCAGTCTTTCCATCGTATACAAAATTGCATTTATAAAACTGCCATCATGACATTTAGTAAATTATTAGTTTCAGGGTATTGAATTATAAAATTCAGAAGTGAAATGATGCTCGCATTTAAAAAGAAAACCAATATCTACATTTTCCAATGACTTTACACAGTGGCATTGTACACGAAAGCAAAATGTGACAACTTTCAGGGCACAGTGGAAGACAACTGTACTCCATTGAGCAGTAATAATTAAAGTTTCCATACGATTTAAAGCCCAAATTCGATATCCTTTTCAAAATTTGCTTAAACTCGATCCCTTTACCATGGGATCAGATTGTATTGCATATATGTGATTAAAATTTAATTATTATTTACTGGTATCTAGAATACCAATTGCATGCATTAGAAAGACATTCTGTTTGTTATTGCATACAAGAAAATCAGACGTGAATCTTTCTTATGCCTTCACAACAAATGGCATTTGGTTCTAAATACCAATAAATAATGGTAACATTTCAGTCCTCCTTTTTTAAGGGTCACCCTGGACAGAGAAATTAAGGGTATGAATGAAAGATTTGGGGGAGAACCTACATACACGTGTGTATGATATGAGTTAAAAATATTCTTCTAATTTACCTGAAATTAGAATTGATTTGGTGGGTCGTAAGTGAGGCACTTCTTCATGTCTGTAGCACTGCTATGCTGGCAGCACTGATGTCATTTATACCTTTAATTGTTTTTTAAAAGGTACCTCACTTATGGTCCAACCTGCATGAGAAAATCAAGAAAGTGACCAGCTAAGCAAGGGAAGAGTGGTGTGTGTTAGTGTAGAAGTGAGAAAGCCTCAACCGTCATTCAAGTGAAGAAGAATTCGTGTACTCTATTTTTCAGCCATTTCACGTCGGTTAATGCAAGTTTTTCGTGGAAAAATGAGTAGCTTTTCATTATCTTCAGTCGCTTTCACTAGATACGTGAAATCACTATCTATCACTAGATACATTATAATTATTTCTCAATGAAAATGCAATAGAGACTTAACTGCCGAAATCTTTTCCTCGTTCTTCTTCCTATTTTACAATACGCTTATGTTCATTGCAGAACGTTTTATTAGAGGCAAAAACTGCCACAGAAACATTACAATGATTATTCATCAGATGATTCGATTTAATTTTAATGAATTAACTTAATTGTGCAGCGTAAAGTTTTCCGGTTGTATAGAACGCGTGAGAAGTTTGTTTAGTTAACGAAATACATTTTGTGATGAGAACGAAAACAAGGAAATTAACATTATAATTTGTTGCTAAAATTCATGTTTTGAAGCATGTCATGTCATGCTTCAAAATTTTACTGACATAAACACAATTTCTGTCGAGTGCCATAAGAACAATGAAAATATGAACGAATATTTAACCTAATTCTGCAGTGATGTTGAATTAGGGAAATTAGAGGCAGTACTTCCATTGATATTCCAACTTGTAAATGACATTTTTGTTTGAAAGAAAGTTTCTGAAAAATTTTTGGTGAGGATGAAATGTATGTTACTACAACTTCTACTTATGAGAACGATACACAAGGACCTAAATATCTGATAAATTTGTCTTAGTTAACAAGAAATGTACAACGAATATGAATATTTTGAGATTTGCTTGTGTTTCGAGGGCCGTATTCGTAAACATCACATTGAAAATTACTCTAATTTATTGGAAAAAATAGTTTTTGTTAATTGAAGAGTAGGGATAAAATAATCATAATAAAAATTTACTCGGTTTATAAGATCGTTTTGTTATTCCTTTACTAGTCATAAAATGCAGTAAACATATTAAGCTATGATCAATTAAAAACCTCCCTTTTTGGCTCATTTTTAACGAAATATAAATATAAAATATTACAGTACATTTTCTAGAGCACCAGAGAACAACGGAGATCAGCAGTATTCATAAAATTCTGAGGTAACAATTATCTCCATAATGTGGTCATGTACAAGAAGTTACGAGACTTGGAGTCGCGGTTTTCTTCATTTCCCTAGACCGAGTGATGTGTAAAGTTTACTGTGATATATATTACAGATTCTCATTAATTTTCAGAACAGCAGAAGTCGGAACAGAACCAGCGTTGTGGCGGGGAAATGAAACTCGCATTAAACGAATAACAGGAAATCAAACCAGTTCCTAGGAGCATAAAAAACATCAGGTCTAGTGTTGCAGCGGTGTGGTGCTGGCGGTTGTGCTCCTGTTGCGAATTTTTCAAAGCAGAAACTGCGTTAGACACAGAACAAATTTCTTCCATCATTAGATTTTTCACTAAACGTATGACGAACAGACTAAGTGGGAACCTCTGTCCTGCATCCTTAATGCTTGTTTTATGGGGTGTATTTAGGAGAGTCTAGGGTAAGTTAGAACAGGTTTCCTGCATAACACTTCAACACTTGAGTTTTTTTGTAGATCCAAACTGCATTCAAAAGCACTACTTTACTAATAAATGAATTTCTCGTCAATTCACCAGCGGACAAAATTAAAAAAAAATCTAATTGAAAAACTCAACATTGAAATATAATGACAATTAACTATTATAACTAAAATGTATATGTTATAATAAGTTACTGTTAGATAAACAAATTTGATAGAACATATCGAATAAGTATAGGACCTGAATGACAGGTGTTTTAATAATGTTTAACTTTTAAACAAAACAAAAACTAAAATTTTTACTCGTGTTTTTGAAAAAAAATATGACAGAGGAGGACTATAAGAAATCGACAGCTCGCTTTGAACAGTTTTTGGAGTATTTCGAGTACTTTACCATCTCATTTACTTGTACATAAATGACAACCTGTAACAATAATTGATGAACAGATTCAAGTCAGTTTTAATATCCTTTGATTGGTCAATTTTATGAACGTTAATTCAAAATAATGAATCAAATTATCTGAAATAATTATGAAAAAGTTATTTAACTTTCTTCTTTTCATTCATTCAAATGAAAACGAACAAATAACAAACGCGCTACGTCAATTCATGAAATTATTCAATAAAGTTTCATTCCATTATAGTGGTTGAGGTTAAAAATAGTTTGTAGGAATCAAACCATGAGAGCAAATTGTGTAAAATGATAAGTGATGTACAAAATTACGTATAGTGTGGTGATACATTTGTTTTCGAAGTAGTGCTCCAGTGTGAGAAGTTTTTGTGTCGTGTGAATAAACAAAACCTTGCAAGAGAAAGGAAATCTAGCGATCAATTTCACCATACGGAAAGAGTGCTAGTGCTGAAAGATCACCCATACGGAAAAAATACCTGTGTAGAAAAAGAGTACTAGTAGCATTATCATTCCAATGAATAAGTTCAACATTGATTTAGCTTCAAACTAGTGACATACAAAATAATTTCAGAGAATAGAATATTCATTGACGACAACCAGCGACAACATTCACAACCAAGTGAACGAAGAAGCTAACCAAAATTATCATCTCCAACTTTGTTGTTATATCTAGTCATTATATTAATTCTTTATTACATGTATTATCATTATGTTAAACAATGATTATATCTACTGCCATTATATTAATTAATCATTAAAGCTACTGTCATTATATAAATTGGAAAAAAAATTCTACGATTTGGAGTACGAGCAGATATAAATATGGAAATTTGTCCTAAATTCTCTGGCTGATCAAGTACTTTAAATGGTAAAAATTATAAAGCAATTGAGTGAAATATAACTAATCGATCAGCTGTGTCTTTGTAGAGAATGGAAAAGATTAGAAAGCCACAACGATTCCGTGCCAATAAAAGGACAAAGAACGCAAATTTATTTGACTGTTTTTATTGCATAAGATTTTTGTAGCAACACATTAAAACGAAGCAAAAACTGGTCAATGATGGTTTGATCAATACAAATATCATGTGGTGAGGTGATCAATGCAAATATTAGGTAATGAGGTGATCAATATAATTATCACTTTGCTGGTTGACCTGCATGAATGTGGTAGTAGACATTCAGCATGAATGTGGCAGTAGACGCTCAGCATGAATGTGGTAGTAGACACTCAGCATGAATGTGATATGGTGGTCTACGTCTGAATGTGATACGGTGGTCTACGTCTGAATGTGATGTGGTGGAACGATCAATATAAATGTGATAGTGCTAGTTGACCTGCATGAATGTGGTAGTGGCCAATCAGCCATAATGTGATAGGGTAGGTGGATGTGCAACAATGTGATAAGACAATCGATATGAATGTGATATGGCAGGCCGATCAACATTAACGTGTTGCAGAAGGTCGATGGCTGCAAATAAATAAAAAGAGGAGGACTCAGTTTTAAATGAAGTCTTATTTGCTTTCCCACTGCATCTTCAAACCTGCGTAGAGTTTCTCTAAAAAATTAATTGATGCTTTGTTCTTCCCTTGTAGCAGACTGCGTGTCGTTACAGCGGTGTTCTCAAGAAGAGATATCTTTTAATAGCAGCTGCAAACTGTAATGTATGCAGGAGGTGCATGCTGCTGATATCGTATTCATAAGCTCGATTAGCTCGTACGCTCTAGTGAATTATGTCCATACTGAGAAAAGATCTTTTAATCGCACAATGAACAGCAACGGAAATGCGAAAACTTGGATCGTTATTTTTTGTCATTTTCTGTTTTGGATTCTTTGGATTAAGGATGTTCCTAAACGAGGTGTTAATATAACCGTGAAAACTTTACTGACTGGAAGCAGGTTAAAATAAAGGTAGAAACCCGTCTTCGTGTTAAAAATTATGCAATTATGTAAAGAAAAAACCTTGTTGTGCGGTATCTTTAAGAACAGACTCTCTTTTTCGTGTATATGTTGTGGACATGTACAGAACCTACGAAGTATGTGGCCTGAGTAATTCAAAACTTACACGACAAGGTTTGTCAGGAGATCTACAAAGATAATTGAGCTGCCAATTACTTCAGTTAATTAGCAGTCAAACACAACCGTGATTAGACGAACAAAATATATAGATGCATTCCAGTAGAGTTTTCTTGGTCGTCGATGGAATAAGAATTTTGGCCAGCTTCGAACTGAAATATACGGAAGGTTCAGGGAAACTGGAAAATTTCTGTGTGTAAGTGTTTTGATATTCAAGTGTTAATTAAAGACATTGAAGCTTGAAACTTCACTTGAACGATACTTAGGCTGGAGTTTCTTTTCCGGTTCTGACTATCAAAAACGAAATGTTGATGCAGAGAGTGACAGGACTCGGTCGACTATCATGACATATGTCTTACTGAGTTCTATGATATATCATTGCGGCTGCAACTTCCTCTGTTATAGACCTGCAGAGAATGGCAAAGACAGAAGCCCGGTAACTAAAATTGAACACCAGTTCAGGCAGCGTAGAATTATCAGCAATGTTTTGTTTCAAATGGCTCACGGTCACGAGCATCACTGATGGCCAATGATACCGAAAAGACGCAGTTTTAGCCTTCAAGTACGCTGTTATAACTCGAAAGTCTTACATTCTTATTTGCAAAATCAACCACAATCGCGTGCTTCAGATCCATCAAATCCTGACGAAAATGAGTTGTCTATTGTCACTGCCACAAAGGCCATTCAAGACAACACTTAAACGACCTCAAGACACTACATTCATGCTGCTATGATGTATTGCCACGTTAGGAAAGCTATTTCTTACATCTGTTATACAGAATAATAACAGCTTTTGCTCTTTACCAAGTATACTATCTTCCTGATCAGCAGCTTCCAAGTTTATCAATATTCAGCCAGAATTCTGCCCTCTTTCTGGACTAACAAAATACACGGACCTCACTTGAAGAGTTGTTTTAGGAACAGTCGCAATTAAAGTATACAAAACTACCAACTTCATCCCTCTCATAATTCTTAAACTATCAATATCATGGGCCTACGAGTGTGATCTTTGAAACCTCCCAGTGGCAACAAAAAACACACAACACCGTTTAGAGTTCTGACTTACCGAGCTCTGCTTGAACCGTCGAACCTTTCATTGGGTGGTCATTCATCAAACACTTTGTAGAAGAGCTCAGAAGCCTTGCAGTAGAAAAGATTTTCATAACATCATCACCACTGTGCATAAGATTTTGTCTGATTTTGTGAATGTGTATACAGTACTGTGCAGGATTTCTCCTAAGCAGCGCCTAGAGGAACCGCAGCTAAAAAACATGAACTGCATAGATGTCTAAACTGCATAGATGTTCGTTTTGTTCTTCATTTCAACTGTTCGGGGGAGCACCTAAGTTGAAGTATTGAAATCTACTGCTAGTAGCCTTGAATTACTATATAATAAGCTTTCAATCTCTTTCTTGGACTCAGTCTTCAATTATTTTCTTTTTTTATTGTACTGTAAAGTGTGAAATAACTTATGAAGGCGTGCCAACATGGCATGCTTCTTAGGACACTCCCGATAAATATTTTCTCCTCTGAGTTTTGAAAGAATTGTTTGCATTATAGTAAAAAAGAATTTCAGGCTTTGAACCGATGTTTGCTTCTATCTAAAAGCGTTCTGATCATAATCATCGGCAAAACGAGGTGATTGTGCCTCAATGGATACAACAAGAACTAAGATAAGAGGAGCAAGGAAATGAGTAGCACCACTCAGAGTGGCGGCCAGAAGATAGTTAGTAACTCACAGTCCAACAGTTTCCCATTCAATTCATGGATATAGAATTCAACGGCGAATGGTTAACATGAAGAAGTATGTTTTGATTAATTTTTAGCTGCAGAAAATGTATTCCATTCATGAGTTATACATGTTTGTATACAAACATATATATATATATATATATATATATATATATATATATATATATATATATATATATATATATATATATACATATATATATATATATATATATATATAAATATACAAAGATGCATGCCCTTAATGAAATGCATCTGTTAGGTCAACAGATTTGACTATCTGTTCGAATTCAGCAGAGTTAATCAAATGCTGGGATGTAAATTTTACCCAAGGATGTAAATTTTCCATATATTCTGTACGGAGTCGCCGAGTAAATTAAACTAAATATTATAAGTCTATTTTAAGACTGATAATATTTAGGACCACAAACGAGCTGGTTTCAGATAATTTTTTTTAAAGCTAACTCTGACATGCACGCACTTACACTCATATTCGCAATGAAAGAATAGTTCCATATCCATAAACGAACTTGTTCCCTCTAGAATTTAAACTCTTTTGTGCAATTGATTTCGGAAATCCTTTTTTCGGTTTCAGAAATAGCAGGTGATGGTGCATCTGGCAGAAATAGAACCAGTATGTGCATTTTTGGTGGAAAATGGGAAGTGTACGGGATGAATTAATGGATACTGCGAGTGTGTGGAACTTCCAGGACCAGTTTTAGTGTTTCAGTTGAATAAAAAACTGCAATTAGATCCTAGCTAGATGTTACGTATAAAAGGATTTCTTTAAAATCGCAGGTCTGATTAGAATATTTTGTGTATTAAAAAGTCCATGCCTGAAAAATCTACATAAGCTGTAATTTATAACAGTCCTATTTTTCAGATAATAAATACCTGCTTTCATGCCAATCTATTAGCGTATTTCGAAAGAAGATAATAAAACCACATTTAACAGTGCTTTTAAGATTAAAATCAGCTTTTGGTGTACAGAACAGCCAAATTTCTGAAACATATTTCAATAAAGTGTAAAAGAGGAGTCTCGACTTCCAAAGTCATAACTAACTTGGATCTGTAGACTTGTCTCTCAAAAGACAAGGCAAGTGATATTATTTTGATCAGGTCACATTGTCTGATAATGTTGGTCTTCAATGAGATTTGATCTGAAAAACAATAAAAATGAGGCAGGTGGACTAACTCGTCAACTTTCCTTTCTCATTTTCTGTTTTTTTCTACAATGAAGGAGTTATTGAATTTAATGAATCCCGTTAACTTGCATGCACGAAACCTTAATTTTATGTAATAAGAAGAAATTGATATGAATTATTTCAGTTATCATACTGCTAACAACATCGACTGAAAATTGTAAATTTATTAGAAAATTAAAATAATAAAATGGAAGAATATTCTTACCTACGCATTATATTACAAATTTTGAGCCTCACGGTTATAAATTGAAAACAAAAAGAATATTATTTATTTTTGCAGTCATTTGAAATCCAATTTAGCATATCAAAACGAGGGGTTTTGATTGAAGCTATTAACTGGTATCCGTTTTTCTACAATCGCTCATATCCATGTCTGGAGAAACTCATCGTTTTTATCGACTAGAACGAGTTACTCAGATGCATTGATGTACATGTGCAGGTGCTGAATGAATAAACTAGACACAGACAACATTTTTTGCTCTAATACCTGTTAACAAGTAGTGATAAAACACAGTCACCGGAAGTGATAAATTGAAGCTGATGAGGTATTTTTGCCGGTAAACCAAGTACTACTGATCTATGATATCTATAAAAAAGCTTACATGCATCTGCTCTCAACCAAAGTGGCGTAATTTGTGGTTTTTAAGGTCAAGAAGTGTGTCTCTTATCTCGTTGCTTGAATTTTTACCATGATGGAAAATTCTCAAAATGAAATCCTCGATGCATACTGAAAAAATGCGTTAACCTCCAATTAGAAATGAACTTACACCAATGCATAGAATTATCATTCATCTCTTTCTATTTATGCTCGTAAATGTTTTAACTTTCGGAACATGATTTCAAAAGGACCGCCAGACGAAGGTGTGTACTCGTAGATGCTATCAAAAGAGTTTGATTATAGTTTCAGAAGCAGTTGCCGTCAGTGAACACAGTTGTGCGGCCTCCAATTGCTATGATCTGATCGAGTTATAGTGCTTCTTCCATTTGATATCAGATGTGCCATAACAAAGCACATCTTTCACCAGGCTTAGTACGTATTCGTAAAATATGAATCACAAAGTACGGATTACTTCAGTTTGGGAACAGTCTAGACTATTTTTTTCGTAACTTTTTATGGAATAATGTAGATTTTTTAAATTGTGGTATTGTAATCTGTACAGATAAAGAATTGATAAAAGTTCTTAGGTTCTGTTCTGCTTATGGAAAGGAAGATGTGATCAGGATTTATGAAGAGAAAAATCTTTGCGTTTGTTACTGTTTTGCAACTCTATTATTTACTTCGAAAACAACATTAGAATAGAATGAGGCTATAGGAACGAACCTTCTGGCCCATTCTTGGGTCGGATAATTACTTCGATAATTATTCGGTTACCCAAGTCCCATATTATGAGGGACCACAAATTAATATCATTTTAAAAGAGCCTAAATAATTCTATTACTGAACTTTAAATGCTTTTTCCGACATCTAGTGTTCGTCAGCACTCGTGGGAGGAAGGAAAAATATTCCTATTTTTATAAAGATCTGTAGTAAATCAATCTCTTTTAATCAACGGTGGAGGTAAGACAGGACGCTTTCATTGATATGTATCTTTTAAGCATTTAATCTCTAATCTATTCCCATTTAATCCAGGTGCACTTCGCCCTCATGTGGCAGGTAGGAAGTCGTGTTTTTCTACCCGAGCAAGAAATTTAAAATTGGATTACATTTCTAATTTGCATGTAAATGCAGTTGATGTGGGCAGTCACACTACAGGTCTAAGTGCTGTGTTGAATATCGGTCAGAAAATTACAAGTTTCTTCAATTAACTAACGAATTAAATAATTAAATGGAAGTCTCATCAAACTCAGATGTCATCTGGTA
This sequence comes from Trinorchestia longiramus, assembly GCA_006783055.1. NCBI lineage: Eukaryota > Metazoa > Arthropoda > Malacostraca > Amphipoda > Talitridae > Trinorchestia > Trinorchestia longiramus. The sequence goes on from VCRD01000220.1 coordinate 250,911, forward strand.
CCCACCCTTCAGCTTATTTTTCTTACAAGGCTACATCGAAGTTTTTGGCACTTTTATTTAAATCAGTTATGCCGTAACAAAACTATTGGTCACTAAATAGTTAATAGAACCTCTTGGGAACATCGTTCTAGTTTTATGTAGTTTTCATTCATCATCGATCACCATTAAATTTGTAGGCTATCTTTCCTAATAATGAGGGTGGACGAGTTCGAACAGATAGATCACTGTTATAAGTTTTGTTCTCGTTGTCTGTCTTTAGCTATCGGGATGGATCATCATTACATTACGCTGAATATATACTAATCTTATCTTCCTTTCAATTATGCATCAAGAGCGTACGAAGCAGAGCTTCGAAATAGTTTCACACTGTCATGGGACTGCACGACTTTTGTCTCTCAAGAATTTATATATTCGGAGATTAAAATAAAAGTATAATTTAGAAATTCCGTCTTCTAACACAAATTGTTTTAATACACAAAAATATTTTTAAAAGTAAGATCAAAGAAAGTACAGATTTGATTTTGATGCAAAGCGTAAACACTGATTCAGAAGACCTAGAAACTGCAGACATTTAATTACACTGCTTCATGTTTTAGGAGGAAAGAAGGTTGGAATATCTACAAAAAAGAGATGTAAAAGTTTTACAAAATTATAATTTTCTCCTGAAGAAGTTTCTTACTTTATGATGGCATTAGTTCACCTCTTTTAAATTCTGTAAGTAGTGTGAGGTTCTGGTAAGTTAGAAGTACTCAATATACTTTGAAAAATATTTTTTTAAATTGTAATGAATTATAATGAAAATCATGAAGCAAAATTATACTGAAATAATGCTTTTATCATAGGTAGTACATAATTGTTCCAATATGAAATTGAAAATTCTGGAAATAGTTTTAAACAATAAATACAATTTAACTACGTTAAAAAGTGTTAGCTATCTGGTGGAAATTATCTGGTTTTCAAGCAACATTTTTATTAAATATGAGATGATATTATGTTTTTGAAATCAAAACAATTTATGAGCATCATAAACTCTTGAAACATTTAATCTTCAATCTAATTGCCACATGACACGTGGCATGTATGCTGTGTAGAGTCATCAGTTAGCAAGAAAATATCAAGCGAAAAGCTCATGGTTGATCTTTGTTATCGAATAGTCAAAGTGCCAGACAATGTTATTGCACAATTGTATGGCAGTTTGCAGAGCATATCAATAAATTTGCTTCAGTAATTAACAGTAGAAAAAACACATTATTCTACACTGTACCGCCCGTGTTCTACTGCCCCAAAGAAAATTATTTCCTTATCACTTTGAAATTATATATATGGTTAGATGATAAATATGGTTAAATTATTTCCGAAAAGCCTGAAACTTTATGAGCACAATTAATAAATGAACTTAAAGTAGTAGGAGCAACTGTTTGTTTTTAGATTGTATATTTAATTTCTATACTCATGATGAAAATACTTTATGTAATTCCTATCATAATTCATTAAATCTTGAATAAATAAGTTTTAAATGATATTCAAAATAATGTATGGTGTATGATTTGGCATTCATCGCAATGTATGATTGATGATTTACTATTCAGTGTAATTCACCTGGCCTCCACAATAGTCGACAAAACAGTCACCTATTCACAAAACCTCTATAATAGTCACTAAAAAATTTACCTATTTACCTGGCCTCTGCAATAGTCACCACACTATTATAAAGTTATTCATTGTATACCGCTATCACGAGGAGGGTTTGGTCAGTGGTTTTCGTTAGCATATATAGACAGCTGTTTCTCCTGATAGAAACCTATGTTCCTAAGAAAATCTTACATCTAATACCTCAAACTTTTCTGGCCAGAGACGCCAGTTGATGGCGACGAAAAACTTCAGTAATAACGTGTTTCTAGTAAGCACCACACTGCAGTTACAAAACTTCTTCAACTTGCAGAGACTCTCATCATGAACTGGTCAAAAAATCTCTCAGGCGCCTGTTTCTTGGATCTGCACTTTGACTGGCAGAGCCCAAAACGCGGCGCGTGCCTTGAGCTTCTTCAGTAGTTGCCTCCAAAAAATTCGTGAGTTATACTTCCTGAAATTTGACGAGTCACGATTACGATGTCATGGAGGTGTGATTAATGGCACAGAGGGCAATTGTCGAGCCAATTTTGCCTTCTTACATTGCCCCAAGAGAAGCTAATTTGCTGAATCAATTGGTCGAAATGAGTCCAAAAATTGGCATTTTCCTCTGGAGAAACTAACAAGTTAAGTTTCTCCAATTTGAGGAGCGCAAACATATGTGAAGGAAAGAAATTTGTGGGGCATGTTATTACATGGGCTGAGATTCATGGATATTTATGTTCTCGTAAAATGAAATTGATGCTAATTTATAGAGTTCTCGAAATTTATCGCAATAACGACTATTTTTCACTGAATATTTGAATTGAAATTCCGTCAGAACCAAAATCTCAAAATACTCTTTCAGCAACTGATTGAATTTCTAAGTGTGTCACAGTTATTCTGTTCGGTTTAGTTACTGATATAGGTTAAATATTTTAAATAAAAGTCAGTGATATATTAAAATATGTTAACAGAAAAGTAAAGTTTTAATTGTCTAAGGCAGGTTATTTTGTAATAAACTTAGCAGGAATAAGATGCAGATCAAAATTTATTTGAAGATGACATCATTTTAAGTTTTTTGTGTCTGACATAATAGCTGAGCTAAAGGATGGAAGTCACATCGTAATAAGAAGCATCGCTAAGAGGAGCAAAAAATTGCAGTTCGATTTTGCTTACAGCTTTGGGCAGTAAAAAATGTCCACTTAGTGTATTTGCAGGTTAACTTTCTTGGATAAACAGCGACTTCCATCAATAACCGCATATTCGTCAGTAATTTACAAAAACTTACCCTGATTTATGTTAATCCACCTACGATCTTACGATCCCTAGTTACTGTTTAGCCTGCGAGCAAGACACTGCCACGCTGGACTAAGTTAATCAGTTCATGCAAATAAGTGTAATTGAACACTATTGTCCTTTTAATAAATAAGTCCTAACTATAAATAGCACGCTCGAATGTTCGATGGTTAATACCACACTGAATTTTAAATAGTAGGCACTCGAAATTTCAACTTATTCACCGTACTAAATTCAACATAAACAACAAACAAACAAACAACTTTATTTCCAATCAAGTACACAGTATATAAATACGAAATAACGCTCATGCAAGTCACTTGCAGATTAGTAAACAAGATTATTTATATTGATAAAGTCCGGATCTTACTAAATGTCGAAATTCTAGTTTCTATGATGTGGCCCTAATTGGAGCTGCAATACAAGCATGCAACGGATTGTAGAGGATCAAAAGTAACACTGAGATAATATGAGTCTTGTACTCACTTCAGTATCAACGTAAAAACAAGAACTTCGCACAGAACGTGTAATTTCAGTTACTTTTCTCACGTTGGCCTCGAAAACTTGTCGTTATCTGATGTTGAATTATAGTTTGTTTCAGAAAGCGGCATCCAGAAGAGAGCTTTTATTGAATTTAATTGATACGCTTGCTCTGTTTGATTCGTCTTGAGCACAAATTTTTACCAAGCGCAAAAACTTTTTAGTAATTGTGGTGCAATGAATACGTGAACTGAAGAGAAGTGCAAGTTCTCAAGACTAAATGAGACCTAATTTCAGAGCGCGCTTGACTGTGTTTAGAGGATTAATTTTATTGACGTCTTCATTCATGGCACCTTGGTAGACGATTGCATGAACTGAAGTCAAATCAAATTATGCTCTTACGATTTGAACGATTATTTGCAGTGTTTTTAAGCACTGATTGTTTTCTGTACGTGTTCAACATACACTTCTCAGATACGTGTTCAACATACGCTTCTCGGATACGTGTTCAACATACACTTCTCGGATACGTGTTCAACACACGCGTCTCGGATACGTGTTCAACATACACTTCTCGGATACGTGTTCAACATACGCGTTTTGGATAATGTGTGAAGTGTGTTCGTGTCGGAGATACGTGTAAGGGGTTCCGTGTAGAAGGTACGTGGAGGGGATGCTTGTAAAGTTACGTATGTAGTAGGTTTGTGTAGAAGGTACGTGCGTAGCGCGTTCGTGTGAGGTATGCGTATGAACACGTATAGAAAGTACGCGTGTATTCAGCTCGTGTAACAAATAAATGTAGTGTGTGCGTGTGCAAGGTATGTGTAGTAGGAGGCTTTCATTCAATCCTGTCATACTGAGGAATATATTTCGAAAAACTTATAGTTTTAACATTTGCAAAATTCTTACAGTTCCGATGTATACCACAGCTGTTAAGTCAAGATTGTGTGCTATGTGAAGGCGTGCATTAAAGCAAATGCAAAATTTGATTTATTTGGTGCTCGGAAGCCATCAATCTTTTGAAATAAATTGATTTGAACTGAAGAATCATTACAAAGCCTGCATAGTTGGGTGTCATTTTACAATTAAGAGAATCTTTTTTTGAAACCTCCAGAGGTAAAATATTATTCTGCATGCTGATTCCTTATTGAAGTGATTGCGATTGTGGCTGTTTATTATTAACTATAATGAGAATTTGTAGCATGTATTAACTTTTTATAGTTTTAAGAAATAAGAATTAAATTCATGCGTCTGTAACAGACGCAATACTTGACTCATCGAGTCAACAGACTGCTCAAGCTACCATCTTAAACAGATTGCTTTTATTTGTGCTACTCACATAAATAAATTTACAAATCATATTCATTTAAATACAAAACGACGATACAATCATTCATGCGTCTTGTGATGGGAAATGTCTGTAGGTAAATTTAGTTGAACTTATAACAATAAATTTAATCTAATTTAATTCTGCTGGTTCTGATGAAATTAATTTCCCTTATACTGATATGTTAATCTTGCTGGTACGAATACATTAATCTTGCTAGTACAAATATACTAATTTTACCGGGACTAAAATATTAATTTTACTAGTACTGATACATTATTCTTACTAATAGTCATCTGTTAATGTTATTGGTCCTGATATATTAACTATACTGGTACTGTTGAAATTAATCAAAATGGTAATGTTGAAAATAATCTTACCAGTACCAATTTATTTTTGCAAATGGTGTCACATCCTACATTATCGTGAACGAACTTTCTGATAACCACACGAAAACAGGATTTTAATTCCTCATATTGCTTGTAATGAGGGTAAAATCAGGATAAAAAGTTTTCTCACGTTGAAAATTCGTAATCAGATTTTCGTGAAATTTGGACGCACCTGCTATGTCATAACTCACAGATTTGAACACAGGAACATAGATGGAATGAAAAAGAAGTGAAACTCAAATGAACAACTTTCTGAGTCTGACAAACTGTATCTGAACGTCGCCGTGATGAGGGGGTGCATTTAAATTACAGGGAGGCTTGGAAAAGATTGTCGAGCCTGCAATGAAATGACTGTAATGTTGCTGTCCGTGAACATTTCGTGTCACAAGCACCACATACGCACGTGCGCGATAATATGCACCATCCTAACCACGTCGGAGGAAGGTGTCATTTTATTTCAAAGAATTAACATGCAGGGCTTCACTGCATGTATATTTTTATTCTCGCAGTGTTAAAGAGAGCTCACTTGAGTCACGCATCTCAATTTGAAGTTGTGCGTTATTAATTGATGGGTTTATGATAGAATATGTTGTTTCAAAATACTAAGATGATCTAATTAGTCAATATCATGTGAATTTCAGCCATAAGATGGAAGAACATTGTAATAGGAAACATCTTGTAAGAGTGACGTCCAGCAGGCAAAAATTCTACGATGGAGGCTAAAACACAGGAAAAATCAGACACAACGTGTCCTGTAAACAAAATTCTAAAGAAACTTGTAAATTAAGAATATGCTACTGGTGAAAAACAATTAGACCCAAAATTGGTTGAGAGAATTCAGTTTTTAGCACACTGCAGGTTACAGCGTGAACGATGTGGACGTACACGTGCTTCCATCACGAAACTTATAGGGTGATTTGATGGACGACTGCGACACAAAGAGTAAAAGGGTAACACAATTAGCTTCTTTGTAGTTGTCACCTTCAAAATGGGATTTTTATATGAAATTTGCTGGAAACTGCATCAGAGGAATAGGGGTACGTAACATTTTCGAGCTTTTGATGAAGAGTGATGGCTCGTTCGTGATCATTCGTTCTCTCAACTCAGAAAAACATTTCTATTGTGTTAATGTGTGTAAAATTACGATGGCTCTGTTACGGGATTTTGACAGCTGAAATTAGTCTAATCGATTTTAATTTCTTTCGAAATAAATGTTTATATTTGACAACAAATTTGATAAGTGCGGAAACTTACGCAATACGGCCAGTTTATTACAAACCATTGCAACTTTTTCTCAGATCGGAGTAAAAATTATTTATGGTTCGTAATATTGAAACGTTATTGATAATGTTCTGTATTAAATTAGAATAAAACCAGAAATTCTCTTCTTTCTTTAAAACTTCGGTCACTATAAAGACATCCCTTTAATCGAAGTAATCAAGTCGATTATATTTTTAGATATGAGAGGAGCTGTTCAGGTGTTTGACAGGAAGCGTCTTAAGATATGGCAGCAGCTGTTCAGGTGCTCGCAAAAAAAGTCTTTAGAGACTCAAAAAGCTGATTAGATGTTTGAGAAGAAGTATCTTACGACCTCAGAATGATTAAAAGAAAAACAATCATTCAGGTTTCATTTGCATCACAGAGAAGCGACCAGTCTTTTCAACTCAATGTACTTGAATGGCTGCTGTAGGTGTGAGAGACTTGTCTTCTTTTCTCAAGAATTTATTGACAATGTTTTTGCTGTTGCTCTGTTTCATCACATGTTTTTAAATCGTAGATTACACGGCTTGTTCTATCAGAAAAATACGCAATGTTTTACGAAATATATGGAAGTTCCATTTATTTTTCAACTCAGAAATACATGCTGAATCCGAATTAAAAATCTCCACCATAAAATCAGAACTTACATAGTTTCCATCAGCAATCAACGTACTCTGTAAATACTTATCAATTTAATGAAATTTAATCGACCAGTTCTATTCAAGTCAATAAAATAAATGGAAGATTTTGATAAGAAACTACATTGCTCCACCTCTTGCTACCATGTTAATAATGTGGCTCAATCGTGAATGCATTTTAAATACAGTATAAAATAAAGAGCTCACAGGAAGAGATAAGATATCCGAAATGTTGAAAATAAACGACGTCATGTTATTTTATTCTTATTTTTCCCGAGGTTTTTAATATTTTATATCAGGAATGTTTCATAAGTTAGGAATAGTTGTTTCAAAATAGATGGAGTCAGAAACAAAATTCAGGTTAAAGTATTGGAAGAATACTTCCGTAGATCAAGTAAGGCGTCAAGGACCTGGAGAACACAAGGTAAAAATTTTAAGAACGTCAGATTATCCAGCATAAATCTAATATTTTTATACTGACATTATTTTTGTGAAGCCGTGCTGCTGTGGAATTAAAGAAATATTTTACACCAAATAGGGGACAGCTTTTTTATTCTTGCATAGTTTTCCGTCATAGTTGAATATGAAAAAAACATAATGCTTTTTTCGCGTGTTGTGCAAGTCGTTCATAAACAAACACTTGCCTCGAATTTTCATTCAAGTTTTTTCACGAAAAACTACAACATTTCGTTAAGAAATAGGCGTTCATTACGATGAAATATACGAAGCAGTATTTCTAAGAACTTTATTTTAAGGGTATGTGAAACTTCCCTAACTTTATGCCAAAGATCAACGATCAGGAAAACAATTGACAGGGTTTTGTCCTTTGAGTTTCCATAAGTGTAGATTGTGAGACCAGCACCGCACGTGTGTTGGACGGTGCATTTCTTCTGAAGGAAATTTGAGCGTCGCTAGCGTGTGCCGCACAATTGCTTTTCAGACTCTGAAAATTGGTGGTACTGCGTACCTAATTGTACATAGCAGAAGTTGTGGGTACCAATTGGTGGTACTGGGTACCAGTTGGTACTAAGTGAAGGTTCTGTGGTACGGAATAACTGAGTGAAGGCCCCATGGTACTGGGTACCAATACTGGATAGCATATCACGAATGACATCAATAAATAATCTTTTGATCTATCAAGATCTTAATTCGTAACTAGAGGACAACTGAGGAAAGCAGGGAATCTTTATTCCAAAAAGAATGTTATTCTTTTAGAAGTAAACTTGGAGAGAAGAGTGAATCTTGAAGTGAATCTGAATACCATTATTCAACAGAAGTCAAGTTTTAAATATTTTTCAATTCCATGTGTTGTTAAAGTCTGCACATATCTCACGGTTCCATTTATGCATAAACGGACCTAGGATCTTAATTTGTGGTACTATAGACTTCCGGTCGAAAACCATATTTGAACACTGAATGAATTCAGTAAATTTTCTTTGAATAATACACCTACAATTACTACAATTACTATTTCTGTCGTACTTTTTTACTTCAAATCAGTTTCTAGAAAGTGATTTTTTTCGAGTAAAATGAGACTTAAATAATGTTATATATAAAAGCCAAAAACACGAGAAGACAATTTTGTACAAACTGATCACGAATATCTCTGTTTTGGGATTCGGAGCAGGTGTACTAGTATTACACACCTCAGTGTCTGTGCACAAGTACGTACAGTAGCACACAATACACAGGTTGCGTGTACTGCAATTATGCTGCGAATATTAATACCCTAATGTATCTGTTTCTCTTCACGCGGCAGTAGTTCTTTACCAGCAACTGCGGAAGTTGCTGTCAATCAAAAATACATGAATTTACTGGCTTGAAGGAAGGAAGTAGGTCATTTTCCTTTCAAATTTCATGAGGTATCTCAACGACGATCGCAAGAAACGACACTAAGGCATTAAGTTTCGAATGCTCCTCTCTCTGGACACTGCGGTCGCAGTTAATTCTTAGGCTGGCCTGTGATGGAAAGTTTCAAAAGCGCAACGAGCAAGATTACGTGATATACGTACACTGAAACTACAATTTGTGCAGATGACTGCTTCTGTCTCTTATTATAGTTGAGATATGGCCTTTCTGGTACGCCTGGTTGTGCACACAGAAGAAACTACGACGGATGTTCTTCCTTGCTGTCAAGCATTTTTCGTGACTTATAACGTATATACGTATGAAGCCCGCTTACTAATGTGTGTAGCTTCTAGAGATGTAGTTTTATTTGAAATAACAAAGAGAATTATAAAGTAAATTCATGCATGGTTTCATATGTTTTCTCATATTTGGATTAATGAGAAACCCCTTTCTTTGATGTATTGAATACACCATAATGAAAACCTACATTTACAGCATATATTAACGAATATTTACGCATATTGACAGCCGTTAACAGAATGAGATTACATAACAATTAAGCTGCGCTGAAGCATCAGATAGAATGCAATGCTCATTATATGTAGAACAAAATTGTAATTAAGTCATTTCCATGCTGAAATATACATATATCGTCAATTATATTAAAAATTACCTGTAGTAAACTGGAATTGTTTCAATACTTTCGTAACAGATGTGTAGCGAGGAATATTATTCTTAAAAATTATTCGATTCTGTAGACACTGAGTTCCTCTCTCTTTTAATATGATATTCGCATCATAATTCCTATGAATTATGCACCGGTGAATTCGTCAATGTTTGGCTGTGGTACATGAGTGTAAATGATTTTAGTTGAATATGGTACTTTACTGTACGTGGAGTATGCATCTGAAAGTGGTTCTTGTTTGATCACAAAATCAAATCAATTTGATCACAAAAATCAAGCCTAAACGCGGTACCTAGACTTAATGCAAGAAAGGCGATCGATTATGCGATGCTTTTGAATTGATAAAAATATGTCCCTCGTTAGCGAGGTTCGTAAAGGGGCTCTACATGACTGTAGAAAACACAATTTTTCTCTATAGCTTGTAGCAGAGGAAAATATCATACAAACTTGTGATAAGAATTAAAGAGATACATGTTAGGGGTACATGAATGTAGTACGTGACGAATGTTCATGAAAGAGGTACATAAAGATACTTCATGATCAAGGTTCTGGAATTCTTTCATCAAAGAGGTACTGGGAGTCATGAAGGAGGTACTGGAAGTCATAAAGGAGGTACTGGGAGTCATAAAGGAGGTACTGGGAGTCATGAAAGAGGCACGTGAAGTTAGTACCGGAATTAGGCAGATGATATCAACGTCACGCGAGGTTTGCTCATCTCAACCGTTTTTTACGTGTTTTTTCAGACCCCTGGTAATAGATTGTACGAAGACCTGTCAAGTTTGATGCAACTCGCCGCTCTGGCCACTGTTTTTGTTGAGTGTAATTAGCGAGCAGCCTTTTCCTCTCATTTCCTGCTATACTTTTGACAGAAAGCCCTTTATTGACGAGGAGAAATGGGACTTTGAATTCAGCTCACGCATGCGATTCCTCTTAAAGTAAGTACATGAAATCGTTGAGTTCGGCAGTGAATTACGTGGACTGTGGAACAGAATTACATCGAGGGAAATTGTGATATTCAAGATGTGTTCTAGAATTCAGCTATAAAACGGCAGTAATTTAAACAAAGGATGAGTTGATTTGTGTGGATTAAAAAAGGCGATTTGGTTTAGAGAAAATTTTGATAGCAAATTTAAACGTATATAGAGTGACGCATCCGGCCTTGACTTTATGAGAAAAAATTTATGCGATGAGTACATAATTGAAAGTTCATTTTATTTAGTTGACTAAGCGACCTCTGGCATAATTCGTGGTGCTAATGAGGTGAAAATAGGAGAAAAGCATTACTGGGTGCATTATTATTATTCTGTTGCATTATTACATAACCTGACTGCCACATAACCTTACTGCCACATAACCTGACTGCCACATAACCTGACTGCCACATAACCTGACTGCCACATAACCACCCTGCCATGTAACCTGACTACCACATAACCATCCTTCCATTTAACCATCGTGCCACATAACCTGCCTGCCACATAACTTGCCTGCCACATGACTTGCCTGTCACCGGGTTATTATGTCAGAATCATATTAAAGGTATCTCAACTACAACTTTTTCACTCATTAAATTACAACAAAGAAACACTTGAACAAATACAAGGATCTAAACTTCATAAATTGGAGGTTCTCGGTGCCTGCTGGTGTGTGTGACGTACTGGAACTCCAATGAGAATATTGGCAAAGCAAAAGTTCATATTTTCTTTGCTTCATCAAGCTTTCTTTGCTATAAAAAATAGATTGCTGTGTATTTTTTACATTCAGTTACGATAATAAACTACGCAAGTATCAGAAAGCAGTTACCTATTCTGGCTAGAATAACTGTTTTATTAATAAATTCCAGTGAGTTTCTATAAAATTTTAATCTTCAACAAATGAATTGAGAACACAAGAGGCACTATTTAAAAATTTAGATACTATTTAGAAACCTCATGAATACATAATAAAATAACTGAAAGCTTTCTAAGAGTACAAATTCTCGTTTTTTTATTTTGAGTGAAGTTTAATGTCATCGTTATGATGAGAAATAATTCTTTAATATCAGAATATCATGATTATTTCTGTCAAACATTTCATTCATATTATTAATCATACGAAATAAATTAATTACACAACTGATAATTGTCGACTGATAATATAGTACTGAGTAATAATTTATTAATTCAGTCACTGCAGCAAAAAGGTATTTGATGTTTGCATGCTCTCTACTTTAATATTGATTCTCTGCCCCACTTCAATTAACAAAAGTTTTCGTCGATTTTCATTAATTTTTCTTGACAATGTTGTAATGGATGAAAGAAGCCTTCGACTACGTTAAGAAATTAAGAATTGGTCATGAGTTAAACATATTCGAAAACTAATTTGAAGATTCAATCAAATGTTGCTATTTACAATATTAATTAGGCCATAGACATAGTTCTGATTTAATTATTCATAATTGAACATCCCAGCATAATTTAATATCACAGTCATGCGTTTTTATTGTGCTTAAATATAAGTATTCAAAGGAAAAAGGGCAGCGTTGGCTCAGAGACAGTATGATAATTTCTAACTCAATTAACTTATGTTGGAGTAAATAAAAATAATAAAAGATCCAAAGTTTTATTCGAGGCACTGATGTAGGATAACAATATCAACAAGTCTTTAAATGCACAAGCATAAGAACATACCGTAACAAAATTCTCAACTAATTACCTACATGAAAACTGTGATTATTTGTTCTTCTCTTCTCAAACAGGGAAAAAGACAAAGGTTTGAAAATGCTCCTCAGTTTCCGCTACATTTCATTAACTGATAACTTCTATGAAAAACCGTAATCACATGTGTTAGACATTAGAAAAGAAATCGCTTTCTGTTTTACAGTTTCGAAACATTATTTCCTCTAAGCTAAAATTAGAGGGTATGTTTCCTTTGGGTGTCACCAGGAACTTTTAATCTTGAAATTTCCATTCACAGAGAGGGGCAATCAAGAAAAATGTATGAGCTGCGACCCATGCTGCACATACAAAGATTCTCAGTGCATCTTGACTCACATGCAGTGCATCAACTTGACTCACTCATCGTGTATCAACTTGACCTACACATAGTAGATAAACTTGATCTATGCTTTGCGCATCAACTTAACCCACGCTAGAAAAATATAGACACTCGGATGATGAAAAACACTTCAACTTTTTTCCCATTTGACAAAGCTGAACATCCCCCAAAAATTGTTATGTCCGCCTTCGAGGTTATACCTCTAAGAAAAACATACGACTCTAGAAATACTAGAACAAGGAAATGCTAAAATAATTAAAAAGGGAAAGGTTTTGCACCTGATGCTATTTGTATTGCACGAGATCTAGATACTTTTCTAGTAACTAAGAACATTTTTGAAGGAAGATCGTGAAGAAAAGCCAGTAATAGTAGAACACAATTAGTGTTTCGATTTTTGTCAACATGCTGCAGCTGAACTGTGTCTGAGACTCGGAAAAAATTTGGATCAGTCTTTTTTAAGGATGTAAAGTCTATGTATATTAGTAACATCAAAATTATTTCTTTTCATTCGATTTCCAACTTTGAACGCCAATATAAATTGATATCTACATGGATATCTCTCTAAAAATTTGCAAAAAAATTCAACTGTAACATATTTCAAACAAAATGAAATAATGGTCTTAGAGTAGTAATTTTCTATAGCAAAAGTGTAGGTATCATTAATCTCAGTATGTAGAATAGTAAGCTCAAATACATCAAAATTAAACAAGACATCAAAATTCATTCAACGGACCGAAATTATTGAATGTTTAACGAGCCTCGGAAAATACTAATTTCTGTTTACTAAAAAACTAACGCTATAAGATATATGATTGGTTCTTGTTATTGCAAGTTCAAGGCAGGCATTATTTAATCTAAGTAGCCAGTATTTATTTACAGACAAATACAAACAAACTTAAAGATTGACAATCTATGTAAGAATGGTGCGCATAAATATGTACAGTGGTAGTTCCCATAAAATTAGTAAACAACACTCTAGTATTGTTCGAATATGAGAAATGCAACTTGCCTGCCCTCAGAATAGTTTTATTCGAAAATTTAAATACGATGAACAGTCAGCTCCTTGACAGACTCGAAAGTAACCCTGATAACAAAAATTGACAAACTCAAAAGTATCCATGATACTAAGAATCGACGGGCTTGAAAGTATCCATGATACCAATAACCGACAAACTCAAAAGTATCCATGATACCAAGAATCGACAAACTCAAAAGTATCCATGATACCAAGAATCGACAAACTCAAAAGTATCCATGATACCAAGAATCGACAAACTCAAAAGTATCCATGATACTAAGAATGAGCACGGCTAAATGTCTGACACAAGAATTACAGATCAGGTGCCCATTGATGGTCCTCTGAATCTGAGTCTTGGGCAGAAAATAAAATTTACTGCTTTCAAATTTAAATACTTCTTGACACAAATTTTGAATACATCTGTCGACGTAGTTAGTAAATGAAAACTCGATGAAATTTTACTAGAAATAAAATCTGTCAAGTCAAAATTAAAGAATAATTAGTAAATGCTTGACCAATGACTTTGGTTAGTTTATTAGCTATTAAATAACTTTTCAATAATTATACAACCCAAACCATTATAGCAAGAGACCAAATGAAAGTGCTATTTAGCTGAAACGAAATATTTCTCTTCGACATTCTGCTGTTACGTTGTCTAAATTCTAACAGCAGTTTTCAAAACCCACTCCAGAGTTTCTAAAAGCCTATGAAATTGGCTAGCTGTTGGTAAGTTGTGTCAGTAAGTTAAATACTTTTTGTAAAAAAAATATTAATCAAGGGTGAACACCCATCATGGATCGCATAATGATATACTCGTATAGTGTCATACAGTTAGAAAAGCAGTATGAAGAAAGTGTTTCACATCATCTACTTTAAAAAAAAGGCGTTTTGCTGCATTTTAATATGTGATAAAAATCATTTTACAGTTGCTGCGCTACTTCGCGAAGACGATGTGTGATTCTCTGAAAAAATCTTATGTATCTGCCAAAAATTATGTTTCCCAACTATTTTTCCATTGGATAGGAAAGTACTGATTCTGAATGTAGAAATTTCAGAGATACTTCACGTACCTCATATCTCTGAACATGCTCATGTTAGTGTCCGATAAGCTTCCTGACAGTTCAGTAGAACTGTTTCTTACGTTCTGATTCTAGAACTAGTTAATTTTTGCACATTCTAAAATGTACAAATAATATCATTGTCCTCAACATAACATGGAACTGTTTCCGAGGATGCAAAATGGAAAGATTTCCAAACCAACTTTCAGAAAATTAACTACATTAATATAAGTTTTATAAGAAAATGAATTGAAAACAAAATATGTTACGACTCGTAATTGGAAATTAGTTTTTTTCTTTATTCAATATTTGATTCACGCACAAATTGTACTGTCACTCCAGGAAACAAAATATTTCTGCTGTCAATTATTCGCATATTAAAATCAACACTGAGCAGACAAGAATTCAACCAAGTTCTATTTCCTCCACTCCTCTTCCCCTTCCAAAATACCTCAGTGCAATAATTTAAAAAGAAAGAATATCGCTCTTAACCACAAACGTAACTGAAATCAGTTTTTTGGTCCGGAGAATATAAAGTTGTCGTCTCTTCATCGATCGGAAGAGACACAACTCTTCAATTCAAAAGACTTTCGAAAAAATGACCTAACTGAGCTCATCTCGATGTTCATTGCATACGAAGCAAAACCTGAAAACATGTTTCCATAAATAGAGTGTACACCATTATATACATGACTGCACTTAAGGCAGTGAGTTACATATATTTCTTTGGTTGTATGTGCCGCTAGTTTTACTAGCAATAGTCTTTACGGCACAAATATTTTATATTCTTATAGCTCTATTAACAAGATTAACTTGACATTGGACCGCAATTCGTTGTTTAATACTGAAAATCACGAAAAAAGAGAGAGGCATATGCATAATATTAGGCTTCTCACATTCTCTTTTTAATGAGATATGTGAAACATGATTTCGATGTCACAGTTTTCTTTAAGGTGAGCACCATGGGTATTGTCAAGTGTGGTAACGTGTGCTACCAAACTTTTTATTTGGGTGACCAATTCATGCGTCATAGTTTACAGTATCTCTATTGATAAGGCAGCAGGATATAGTGGCTTTCCCATACTGTTATGATGTGTTACACTTTAGTGGTAGACTCAAATCGACAACATTTTGCTAATCTGTACACTTCAAAGTTAAGGCTTGAGTTAATACCGAAAAGCGTATCATCATGTAGATGAAAGACGTAAATCAGCAAGAACGTTTCTAAAGGGCTCACATTTGGGCAAAATTATACCCCGTGTTCGTGCCTGGAGAGAAGCTCAAATGTCTTCATTGGTTTTATATTTGACCTCTACAGATGAAGAAGAACTCCCAGATGATGAGGTTGAGCATTTGGAATGCAACAAAAAACAGTGGAAGTAGTTTCTATGTGTATTATTGCAAAAGGAGTGAATACTGCTACGGGTTTTCGGGAGTTTACCTCCTGTAAACTACAAGACCACTAGGTGAGCAGGTTGTGGTTATCAGGTGTGTACCAAGGGTAAATGTAAGAAGGTTTCATGTCCCACTGGTGTGGAGACGTCGTGCTGTTCTGAGGCCCAGAACTGGACTGTTCAGAAGCTAGGCTGGGTGTCTGAGACGATGGACCTGACGGTGGTGTAGGCAAGTGTGGCGGCACAGACTGGCTAGCTGAGGCCGCGGCTGCTGCAGTGGACGAAGAAGATGACGACGAAGAGTTGCCCTGTTGAGACGGATGTCTAGAACTCGACTGAGGACCGGAAGATGATGAGCTAGAGCTGTTCTGTTGGCTCTGTGGAGTCTGAGGGTGGGTTGCAGCTGGCCCACTTCCCGGGGTGGATGGGTGTGCAGCTCCTGTCAGTGAGGAATACGGTAAAGAAGTGGCCGGGCTGTGGGATGAAGGAGGTGGGGATGATACGCTGTGAGGAGTCGTTGATGGGATTGGCTGACCCAACGGAGACGCGCCTTCAAGCGGAGAGCCTCCTAGAGGCGAGCCAGGAGTAATGGGAGCTCCCATAGGAGTACCAGGGCTACCTCCACTCTGGACCACCTTCATCAACTTTTTGTACTTGCTTCGGCGATTTTGGAACCATATTTTGATCTGAAACAAAGGGAAAATTCAGGTTAGAACAAACATCTCCGCAATTAATCAGAGGATGAATATTCTAAAAACTGTCAGATCTTCGAATTAAAGATCATCCATATCTTTCAAAACTTTGAATAATTTGAAGTATTTACATACAAGTGAGTTGAAAGATACGATTAGGCAATAAAAACACGTAATTTTAATGCTAATTCTCATGTTCAAAAACTTCAAACGAATTTCAAAGCGAACTCTCTCACTAAAATAAATTGCATGGAAGGAAAGTTTGTAGAGCAAAGATGCGCATTAGCATAGTGAGTTTTATCTTTTTATTTATGAGGGATATCAAACATGAAATTTACAAAATGATGTTGAAATTCTAACGTAATTGGGATTTCTCCTATCATGGTTAGTTAAGAAAAACGGAAGAATTACTTCTGAAGTTCATCACGATTGCGTGTAAGGTAAAAATTAGAAACTAAATCACTAATTCTATGCTACCTTTGTGATATTATTATGATTGAGCTCTTCAAATTTAACGTAAATGCAGACACGTCAGTTAAGAATACGAGCAAGAATTTGCGATGCTTTTGAAGAAGACAGTTAGCCTGGAGAGGTGTTTGTGGTGGTGCAGCGATGACTGGGTTTTTAATTGCAGTATTGCGGTGTTGTGGCAGCGAATAGGAAGTTTAGGGGGAAAAATGACCGAGAAAGAAAACGCGTTATGTGTTGAAGCAGCAGTAAATGTGGTAGAACAGTACAAATTAGCGTAAGTTCATTGTTATATCAAGGAAACATTAAAAAAATTTGTATTACTTGAAAAAATTGAGAAATCGGATGGAGATATAAATCTTGAACATACATAATATAGAATTTTTAACTGTAGGCACAGTGCGGTCGAAAAATGCAATAAATATAACCAGAATGGGAAACAAAAAAGTTGGATATGCTGAATTGATATGTCAAATAACTCAAAACGAGAATTTTCATGCAGCGGTGTAGCAAAAAGAGGCTCGGAAACAAAATTTTAGTTTAGAAAATTACTATATCAACCTGAGGAGATTTTACTTTATTCAAAACACGTATATTAAAAATCCTGATTCCTTGGTGCAGTGATATTTAAGGGGTAAGCAACGTCCTAAAACTGTAATGTACTGAATAAATTAACAGAAACATTTCATAATTATGAGATGAAATTATCCAATAATTGCGAATCCGGAAATGTCTCTTCAACTTCGATAATAATTGACAAAAAAATGAATTAAAATCCAGTACAACTGAAACAAATTAGTGATCAAAATATTTCATTATGTTGCTCCAGAGATCATCTGAATATAAACGAGGATAACTATTGCATCTATTCTATCTGTTTGAATGAACTATCAAAATATATTTACAGACTCTCTGTGAAAATCACATGGAAGAAAATAGTATCGAGGAAAATGAGAAATATCAAAAATAGATTCCTCTTTATTCCAGGGCTTTCAACTACTATTACAATCAACCTTGCAGCCCTAGAAGCATCAAAGGACTTGTATTTGTCCAATGCTTAGGAAAAACAGAAAGTTATTCAGGCATGAGCGTTTTTTATTTCATTGGGTTCATAAACAACATCAAAAACAGTGCACAGATTTTGGAGGGAGTTGAAAGAAGACTGCTGTCGAAACTCCCTGCAACACACAATCTTGTTTTACAAACTCTAACCATGGTTGTTGAAATTCATTGCTCACTGAATTTTGACCAATCTTCATCATGGAACAAAAGCATGGGAAGTAGACAAAATTATCCAACAGAATACAAAATAATATATGTACATTAAATTACGAGATCAGGCTGCATCTTGACAGACGTGGGACCTAGATTTACTATCTGTGGTCTTCTCTTCCTCAGTACAACGGAGGTAGAAGTTCACGTACCTACGAGGCGAATGTGAAAAAATTATACTAAAGGAAACTACTTTTTTGATCGTATTTTTAGTACGAAAGCCAATGAAAATAAGAAAGCCGAAAGTTATCAGTCTCATTAAAAATTATTTTCGTCGTTTGACTAACCTTGAATAACATTTGCCTTCGCTTTATTTTCCACTTTAATTTTTTAGATTCCAGCGTAGACTCAAAATTAGGAACGAATACACGATTTTTGTGAATTATCACTGATTCTATGTATGGATTTGTTTTATTTAAAAAATTACTTTGCAGTTGTTAATGCGTAAAAAGTAAAAAATATTCTTTAGGATTTTATTTGAATATTATTACTGTGTTTACATTTGTTTGATGTCATTGGACTGCAGTGGCTGGCCTGGACTTGAGCCCCTGTGTTTTCACTCATTTATCATATATAAGTACCTCTTAAAATGAATACAAATCGCTCCCTCTTAAAACAAATACAAATTAGTCCCTCGTACCAGAAATACAAATTACTCCCTCTTACTAGAAGTTCAAATTACTTCCTCCTAAAACAAATAAGAATTCCTCCCTACAATACAAACAGCGAGTGTCTACGTCGGAACAGACGATTGATTTCGTAGTTTACGTCAGAGCATCGACGACCAACGGCGCTCTTTACGACGATAAACAGAGAGTGAGCTCTCTGAGCAACGTTGGGTTTACAGATCGCGTGAGGTGAAGTGCATTATTCATGTTGTAGCGTCGTTCAAACGTGCTGTGGTCGATATGGAACTAAGCTGCGCTATAGCTCTCGGCAAGATTACATGCTGTGCTTATTGCTCTGAGTGCGCTCTGAAATTTGTGGCTGTACTTGCTTGATGTGCTCAGAGCGTCTGTGGAAGTAACCATGAAAGTTGTGCTCTACATGCGCACGTTGCATACTGTTATTACAGTTGAGGTGTTAGGTTAAAAGAGAGATGCGATTAAAGGGCAAAGCAACGTCACTTAAAACGGAATCGTCAAAGAGATTTCGTTACTACGAGGCAAAGGAGAGCTAACGTTTGTTTAATCTTAAGGTGGCTTTCATCGCTACTCACTTGCCACAATTGTTACTTAAATAATAAATTAGTATAACAATCAGCCGACAAGATTTATTTCCATAATATTACTACATCTCTGCAGCTGGAGAAACTCTTGGCAGAAAATAGAACGGAAGTTCCGTTCAATATATAAACATTAATTAATTATTATTCATTAATGTGATCATTATTATTAATAAGCTCACTATTTGAATGATCTCGTTTTACTTCTATGATTTTGCATAAGTCCAAAGCGTCACCGAAAATTTCCTAAAATTTACTTCTCTATTAATAATATGTATTTCGAAAAAATAGCAGTTATTTCAAAACGAATTGCAATGATTCGTAATTTCAAATAAATTCGTCGCTATACATCGGCCACCAGAGTTCAAAAAGCGGCATCAAATTTACAATAATGATAATTTTTACTGTTTTTTGAAGTAATTGACTTAGTAGAAAGGACTTAACCACAAATGAAATTGAACATTAAGGCAAGGTTCCCCCTGAGGATATCTGAGTTCTAAACGAACCGGACTAATAACATCATAAAACGCTATTGTTTCCCCCACTACAACTTTGGTTTTGACTTTAAGACTCGTCTTATGAACGCCTTGTGATGCATTCACACACATCCAGGTCTGGGAACCCCTACGACGGAGGGTAAAGTGCAGTCTACGGTAGCTGTTACACAATAGATATTGTTTGTCCTGGAATACTTAACAATTGATATATTACAGGGCTTTTGGTATATTGGTGGACCACTTAGCTCATGTTGCTACGAATCATATATGCTATTTTTTACTCTCATGAGCATGGAATTTGATTTATATCTAGTGTTGAATGTCTACAAATTTTTATTTCTGCTAGTCTCTGGGTATACAACTTGCAGTTCGCTGAATGACTTCACGGTGTGACATCAAAATTACTGTGCTCAACTTATTATAATTTAACCGATTATATTAATTATAAAATTCATACAAAGTTATTAGCCATAATGTATAATACATGCTTCCACCTACTTTTGAAACCTCAGTACTGCTACTAACTTCATGAAGAGAACAAAATTACTACCATAAAAATCTTTCATCATGAATTTTCCCTTATAAAATATAACAATATTATCGAGAAAAGCGTACCATGGAGACTGCCAATTCAAAGAATTAATATGGGATATAAATGTTTAGGTTTTCTATTTTGGCAGTTGTGTCTTCAAATTCTCTATCAACGCTAAAACAAATAGACATTCGAAGTAAATTCAACTCTCTTTCGGCTGCGCATTTGCTAGACACAAGCAAAACCCCTTCCAGCGCGAATGTTTCAATCGTTCATCCGAGAAAAATGTAAGTTTTTCTCGAGCGATCATACGAGTAATAAATGAATGCTCGAACATGCCTCAAAGTACGCATCATCGTTGCATTCTTTCCAGAAGGACTCAGAAATTCTGTAGCAACTCAGTATTCTGAAGGAACTCGTGACCAGTCTTTTAATGCAGCCTGCGCAGGAGGCCAGAACTCTTCAAAAACCCTCAGTTGTCGATCCTAAACTGTCAACAAATTACTCGTCGAAAACGTTCTGAATATTGGAAAGACTGAGGTGCTTAAGCGGGTCGTTAGTGAACGAAGTTCTTAAGAAACGACAAAGCAAAGCAAGTTAAGTACTTCCTCTTCAAAGTTCGTAGCTTCAATGAATATTTGCGTGCGAAATTATTTTTCAAATATTTACCACCTGTATAACGACGTCCCTGGGACTGTGTTCGTTTGGGATTACAAACTTTTCTTATTATTTTAGTAAGTCGAAATACAAATATTTCGAAGATAACTGTCAGAAATTCTAGCACATTAGAATTAGCATAGAGATGCAGTAGTTTATTTTCAACAAAATGCATTAGTAGTTGCAAATGATCAAATTTTACTGTTTCAATGAAGAGATAACACAGGATAGACAGCACAATGAGAGCCTTTATGCATTATACATCCTACCGGAAATCTGTGTGTGGAACTCTATATTTTATTGGACTATCATTTATCCCACCATTGATAACGCAGATAATTCAAAGTTTATACAGTAGCTTACAAACAATACTGTTCCTCACCCACGATTTTTTCTACAACGTGAAATGCGTGAAAAATACTTGTTTTTCCTCTAACAAATTGTTCCTCTGTTCCCAAAGCTATCAAAAAATAGAGCAAATTATCTTCCTCACTCCACGCCTGATCTAGATCAAGTATGCGTGAAAGCTCCCGAAATGATACCGGAATATTACCAGCAAGCTCCGAGATCATACAGGTAAGTTCCTGGAATGGTACCTGCAAGATCCTGGAATAATACCAGTGAAATTCTGGAATAATACAGGTAAGCTCCTGGAATAATATCAGCAAGCTCCTGGAATAATACAGGTAAACTCCTAGAATAATACAAATAAACTCCTGGGATGATACCAAAAAGCTTTTGGAATGATTGCACTGTAGCAGAAAACTACTGGAGTGATACAGGGATAATAGCGGAAATCTACCGGAATAGTACCGGGAAGTTACCGGAATAACACACCCAGTTGTCCCTCAACTCAACGCCGGATCAAACTTAAGCAGGGATGAAATTTTCGATCGCCGGATGTACTTGAGAAGGCTTTTACTCTTCCTCAAGGAGGAAATAATGTGACGTGGATGGAAAAATTGCACAAGCGAGACGGCTCATTAAAAGCCGTGAATTTTCCTGACAGTAGGAATTAGATGACAAGCTAAATGTGTGCGAGCGTGTTGAAGAAGCAATTTCGCAATTAGATACAGTAAGTACAGCGGTCATGAAATTCGCGATGCTTTCAAGCGATAAAACTGGGTAATTACTTTGCTGAATAACGAAACGGGAACATTTTGTCGGAAGAGTTTTTATGGTCCATAATTAATAGTAATTAATGCATTTATCAAGCTCCTTGCTAAGCAACAATGCAAATACATAGAGTTGTGTAAAATAATTGTACATCCAGCGAGCTTCAACAATTATGATGTATTGTTATTTTCGGTTCATAATTTTTTAAAACGTTATTTATTATTACCTATAATTGTTTATATTGTAAGTTATCGAGCTGCCATTTTGCTGGTTATGGGCGGATGAAAGGAACTTGAGGTGCATAATGTTTTTGCGCAATGAATCACTTAATAAAAAAGTTAAAGAAGTAATTTCCATGCTCGAATGTCATGAGGAGGAAACGCTGCTAAGAAAAACTCGTGAGGAAATCTATTGAATTTACAATAGTTTGGGTTTTTAAAAAATTGTGCCTCAAGTTTTTAAAAGAACAGAGTACAAGAATCTTATGAAGGTATGAATATATACACGAGAACAGAGTATTCTATGAGTTAAATAGCTTACGAAGATATGAAGCTGCACGTGAAAACAGTATTTTATAAAGTTATATAGATTTTAGAACAAAGAGTTTGCGCTGCAAACAAACACTTCAGGTTCCGTATTTTTTACAGCGTGAGAAATATTAATAAGTAACGATGAATGATAAAAAAATACAGTTTAATAGGTGTAAGTGCATAATGTTTCGAAATTGTATTATTGTCAGGGGAAAATGAACTTAACTGTGTCTGTGAGATACATATTTATCACAGATCATATTATTAACTAACAACATTAAAGCTGAACATGTTTTGAACCATTATTACTAACATGAAACGTAAGTATCTCCGTGTTTTAGTTAGTTATTCAACAACTGCAATGTCGCTAGTAACAGACATCGTAAATAAAATTACAAGCTTGAGTCTGCGGATAAGGAATTATGGGAAAACTAAAAGAATAGTATTGAACTTTCACGTGTGCCCTGCTGAAGTACAGATTTGGGGGTGCATACAAAAATTATTGGGATAATAATGTCGGACAGGTTTCAGAAAAAAATATTTTGTCTAATTAGTTGAAAGAATCAAAAACAACTGTATTTTAGCTGTATTTCAGCTATGTACCTTCATAACGAATTCTGTTATTTTTGACAGCTCAGAGTCTCGGTACCAAAAACACATGTTGTTCTATGAATAAAATTGAGCAAATTATAGATCAACTAAAGAATAGGAGTACACAAACTATCTCATGCGTGACAAATCCATTTTAAGGTTCCTGCAACTTGTCCCTTACTTCATTCGAAAATAAATATTTCATTTTTGTTAGGAAATTGAGCAACAAAATTAAATAATAGAACTAGAGTATCATATATTTGTTACTAATTAGATCCACGTACGAAGCCTGACAAAAGGAGGCCCACGCTTTGTGCTAACATTTCACTTTATCAGACTTTCCCTTTTCATTTTGAATTTTAGTTTGCATCTATTTTTAAAGTGCATGAAATATTTCAAGACACAAAAATAACAAATATGAAAACTAATATTCTCAGAAGTACAACGAGACGGCGCTTCAAATTACTATACAACAAAGCCTATTAAAAGGATTGTTTTAGTTCCAATTTTCAGAACGCATTTAGCATTAGGGCACGCTTTTCTTCTGTCATTTTGAAAGCATTAAGTTGTTATTCGGAAAGTGTCGGACTGTCACCATGTCGAAATTACGGGGTGTGACAGAGGCCATTGTTCGGACAGTGCAGGGCGGCGCTTAGTGTCACGCGTTATTTGAATAGTCACCCTACTAAATGCTATGTCAAGCCTCGTAATGAAGACAACTGATGGCCTTAGACAGTCTGTCCCCGGTTGTGGTGCGGTGGGCATTTGGTGTGGTGGTGGGCAAGGGGGAGGGAGGAAGAGTGTTCGATGTGGTTGCAAGAAGTGTGTCCGGTGTGGTGGTGGTACTGGTCGGTGCCCTGTGTGGTTGTGGGGTGGGTTACCCTGCGTAGTTGCAGCGTGGGTTACTCTGTATGGTCGCGGCGTGGGTGCCTTGTGTGGTTGCAGGGTTGGTTACCATGTGTGGTTGCAGGGTGGGTTACCATGTGTGGTTGCAGGGTGGGTGTCAGGCGTGGTTGTCAGGCTGGTGTTGGGTGTGGTGGTAATGGTAGGTGGTGGGGTGGGCACCAGGTGTGGTGGTGGAGTGGTGTCCGGTGTGGTTAGAGTTGCGATGCTGTGGATGGGCAGTTTAGAGGGAAGTGGGTTAGTGGTTGTGGTAGCAGGAAGTGTGGCTGGAGACTCGAGTTGTTGTGGTTGTTATGTGATACTAACGATGGTTACTGGAAATATTTAGTGGCATTTGCAGTGCTGCAAACCGGGTTTTTAACACGTTAGACACATTTTAGCTGGAAGTGTACTTACATTCGTAGTCTTACCACAAATAAGGTTAAGATCACAGGATGAATCTGCACTCATGTGTGTTATGCAAGGTTGACAAACGGAGGCTTGTGGAAGAGGTAGTAAGTAGAATCAAAAAGAAAATGAGTCAGCTGTGAAAGTAATTCTTCCGGAAGAAATGTCTTGAAATTGACACATTTTAAGCCCCTGTGTCGCGTTCGGATGGTTTTGTACACGACACTTGGCTAGTTCGATTACATTAAAGTTGAGAGAGAGAAAAATGTAGGGTTGCAATTACTGCTCTATAGAACAGACATGGAGAATAATTTCAGTGAAATAAACACAAAAACAATATCACATTAACCCCTAAAAATGATATTAGTTAGAGAGACTCCAGGGCTTTTCTTATTCATGAGAAATATAGACTCGAAATTAACGATGATACAGCGAAAGCTATTTAAATGAGGGGGATATTTGTCACCAAAATGGAGCTGAACTTGCGGATTATACGAATGCAAAATGAGCTTCATAAATAAACTTATGAAAAATAAAGAATATATGATCGGAACGTATCAAGCGGTATGAAATTTCACTTTTTTTCAGGTTCATCGTCCTTTAAAAATAACCATAACGAGCGAAGCCACTTGTAAAGGTGTCCAATTTACTTCATACAACCCTTGTGGGAACAAACAAAATTCAGGATCTGTGAACCATTGCGTTTTCTAAGCACAGATGTTCCTAAACATGCGCGTCGATGGATTTCAGGTTGGATAAAGCCATTGATTGGAGCTCAATCACTGAAGCATAAAATGGCGGCAAACATGGTCCTTTAATGCAATTCTACTGGTACAATTATAATATAAAAGATTTTACGACTGGTGCAAGTGTCAACTGTGTATGATGGTAGAAAATGACCTGCTGCATCTGGTGAGTTACGAGCCATGCATCATCAATGTAAATAAATGGATCATCAATATACACAGCCATTGAGTGAACTGATGCCTTTATTTGAATGTAATTATGGTGGTTGTGCGAATTTTATTAACCATCGGAGTTTCGTAGGAGCGAGGAAACTGAAATGAAATATTCCTGGGTTCATATATTTGGAGTTTTTTTATGATTGTGAGAGTAGCTTAATTTCCGTGTGCTTAAAAAAGGGCACAAAACTAAGTAATGGAAATAAAGTAAGATTATTTTATTACTAATTAGTTCCATATATAAAGCGTGGAAAAAGAATGAACGCATTCTGTGCAAACGTTTCACTTTATCAAACTTTCTATTTTCATTTGGTTGGATATTGAAATAATCTTTGAAATTACGTAATAATTGACGATATAAATATAAACAGAAAGTATGCTTATTTAAAATCGGTAAGTACAGAAGTGTTTGTAGTGTTGTCACATGGACGATGCATCGAAGGAAGTTGAGGAGGTGATAATAAGGTGATAAAATTACTGGACCCTGAAGTAGAAAAAAAAATTTTAGGGACGGAGACAGTGCAAGGTTTACTATTTAAAGTTATTCCTACAGAAAACTAGTTAAAAGTAAAAGAGAAGCAATCGAGAATAATTTTTTCACCCAAAACTGACATGCTCTAAATCATAGGTTTTATGAATTCCTCTTCCTTTTTATCTTTCTTATATGGCGCTCCAGTTTATTGAGCCTCAGTCACGCATTAAAATTGCACAGAGTATCATACATACGAAAGCAAGCTGGTGAGAGTTGAGCTACATCAGTTTACTGGAGCTCAGAACAGCAAACAAGTACGTATTCTAAAGTTATTGTTCCTTCAAATAGAAAAGTATGTACGTATGTATCAAATATTCTACCTGCTTGCGTCGTGTGTAAGTACACAACGAACATAAATATGGAAACGGATTACATTGGTCACCACAGATGACAACATAAACAGACACGTATCCTTGTCTTCCGTTCCTTGTGTAGACTTCAGTAAAATTTGTTTGGTTTCAATCACCTCATCGACTAATCAGTTGCCAGCATCTAATTTCCTGTCTTCAAGCTTCTTATTTCAGAACTCTTGTAACCCTGAGCTAATAAATTCCTAGTCATCGTCGCTAAGTGAAGACCTAAATGAGATCAGTCGTAAATTATTGCTCGGAGCTCAAGTTGTAATTAATAATTAAGTTTCCAGGAGCTCAGTTTGTCTTTGTGTAATGCAGAGATAATTCAAGTGAAACCGCCGCGATCGGAGGGCAATGTATTTTAACGACACACACCAGTAAAGCAATACAGCTAGAGATGATCGTTCATTTTTTTTTCAAAACTGCATGGGCTCAGTCAAAGAATTTTCGAGGCCATTGCTACTTGAAAGAGCGGAATAAAGACTTTGTAAAAATTCATGCCGTTTCCATAAATCTTCAATGATTCGGTAAGCAAAAATTTCTGAGTAGAATAGAATAGAATAAGGCAATAGGAACGAGCCGTTTGGCCCATTCTTGGAAGTACACGATAAGGAAAAATTAATTTGCTCAGATACGAGTAATTTCTATCGAGTTGAGTAAATTTGCTCAACTTCGATGTTAATGTTCCTCAACATTTCTCAGTTCCTTAATTGTGCTGTATTTTCTGAAGTTAGCGTGTATTTGGCCATTTAACATTTATACTATGATATATTTCACAGTAATGAGAGATTCTGCCGTTTACTGAGAACGATAGCAGCGTCTACTAAATTCAAATTGACCTCAATACTCACAGTGAAAGTCAAGAAACTTACAAGTTGCACGATTAGGTTTAGAAACATTTAGCTCAGTATATCAAAACTCGGGTATTCTCAAATCTATTAGTCACATGAGTTCTCTTTTCAAAGAGTCATTTTTTGTAAGAAGGAATGTCTGGGCGCTGTGACATGGAGTATTTGTTGCAGACACTTCCAGAAGCATAAACCATCACGTTATGGTTTGCTGTGATGCTCTTATGGCCATGATTCCCACTATGTCATGTCAAGCCCGGAGTTACATTATCATGCTTCTCATGAACCCGACAACGCGCCCCACATAATTTATAAGAGATATCTGGTCTCACAGCTACCTGTCTTACGACCTGCCGTCATTATCTTGACCAAGTAGACTCCTTCAGTCTGCGAAAATTTTCATCAGAGCAATAGATTTTCAAACTGGCTGTGACTTGAATAAAATAACATAGAAAGTACACATGCACCATTGAGAAAACAATTGCGTGTTTCACTCTGATGAATGTTTCTTGAAGCGACAAATTTGTTAACTTTGTTGGGAAGTGCATTTTCCCTCCCACTAAATTCTAAGTGCTGATTTAAATCAATATAATATGTTTTTACCATTGATTGAAGGGCTTGAATATCACTAGCCTATAGTCTCTTGACCACAGACGTAGATTTATTGGGGCTCAATCCTAATATATTTTGGGGTTTCTGTTTTCGTCTTTGATTGCGAGAAATATTGTAAATGAGATCAATCATATATTATTGCTCGTAGTTTAAGTCATAATTATTAATTTAATTTCCAAGAGCTGACTAGACACTTGGAATGAATCATTCACGAAGAAATCCTACATTACACAATTAAATGAATATTTTGATTGCCTGCCTGCAGATTTTTTCTAACAATTTTTCTATTTTTCTGCACTGACGAGATTCTTAAGCAAGTATTTTCTTCAATTTTCTCCCTTTTCTGAAGAACTGCAACTTTGAATTTGCTGTTGGGATAATCTCTTTGTACATTAAATGTTGAATGTTTAATATTGTCCACACTGTAAATGGCTTGAACTGGACATCGCTCATCATTGCCCTTGAAATTTTTATTTCAATATCCCACAAAAAGGTCGCGGATGATCAAGATTTTTGGCTAGATAACAGGTAACAAACTTAGGTTTGACAATAAGCAGTTATTATTATATGTACATTATTGTAGCACTGTGAAGTACAAGAGTAATGAGACCGCTACGGAGGGTTAAAAAATGTGGAAACTCTAGCCGATTAGTCTATTTAAGAGCATTCGAAGCCTCCTAACGAAATGATTTACCATGTATTTTTGTTAATTGTAAATGATCAATAATATAATATATGCTATGTAATTCCCTGTTTCATGATTTCTTTTAGATTCATTAGGGCTATGAAGTTATCGAAAGAAAATGAGAGACGAATAGCAGTGTTGAAAGAAATTTGTCTACATCCTTTTGGTTTTTTGTTACTTCAGTTATTACAATAACTAAAATCTTCCGATACTGATTCAGTAACACTGAGATTTCTTTATTTTACGAATTACATTATCAATCACTGCATTACATACTGTAAAGCACACTGCACACATATAAAATAGCTGTAGAATTCACGTAGAAATATTTACTAGTGTATCATATTATATTTACCGATGTATTATATTTATTGGTGCATCATATTTACTAGTGTATTATATTTACTAGCGTATCACATTTCGGTTGGGAGTGGCTCATTCTTGGCACAATTTTTTTGTTTTGTACCCACTGAATAATAGATTGTTACCTCTGAAAAAGAAAGCCCAGCCACTGCTACATTGTTTGTCATGTCCGCTTTGCAATTGCAAGTCTGGACTCATCAAACGAATGCCCTGACGTGAATGCTTAATGAAGTAAGAATCCAAGCTTGTTAAAAACGGGCAGAATCGTACTAGAAAAACGAATTTTTGCCTTCTAGATGAACTATCGCATTTTTAAATGAGTTCTTTTTCCTGTTGTATGTCGTCATGAAGAACCTTTAAATGAACTCCACTTTGACGTCAAGCAACTGAAGGAGAACTTTGCTAACTGTTACATGTTGCCTCCCATCAATTATTAAAGACAGAAATAAAAATAAAGGAACAAGCCCAAAAAACTTCAGACTCTGAGCGAGTGTTTAAAATCTTCGGTTGGCTGGCATGTCCAAACCAACATTCTTTATTATTCTTTAGTACAACAATTAAAATATATTCGTACTTAAATTATCGCTGACAGAAGGTAAACCAGTGCTTCCGAATAGCCCCTTAAATCGTTTTCTGCCACGGCTGCCAAACGTGTGTACGTTAAAATCTTGGAACTATAAGTATAGAGGCGTACGTGTCTGGCAGATTTGTTTTTTGATGTTATGGTGAATAAGGATTATTCTTCTGGAGCCAAAACACTAGTAAAAGACAGAACAGTTAAAATAGATAGGATATGTAGTGCTTTTATAGTGTGATTAAATGCAAGCAATTATATTTTAGCACAGTTTCACATTTACACAATAGAATTGATGAGTTGCAGTAGTCTTGGAGGATTTAAAGACATGCATATTCATATTTGAGACGAAGGATGACGCAAGTTAAAGGATCGGATGTTGTTAATTTTCTGCGCTCTAGCTCTATGATTCTCCTTTAAATAACTGCACGAGTCTCTCTTAATTCGCTCAGTCATGACCTCTGCTAAATTAAATAATATCAAAGTCATTTTTCTTGTTCATGAGCTTTATCTGTTATTTTTTATCTATGTTCTATTCTTTATCTTCTCTGCTCTATCAAATGGCATAATCATATCCTTTGTATAATTCAAATGACTACATATAAAATTCTCAATTCTATTTAAATTTTTTCATAATCTTCTCTATTCTTTATCAAATGATTTAATCATTACCTCCATAAGCGAAAAACTTGTCCCGTTATCAAGATATTGCGAGCCTAACTAATGAAAAGTCATAAAAAACGCTTTACATAAATAGCTTGCATGTTTGTATGTACACGGCATACTTGCATGTATGTACACGGCATACTTGCATGTATGTACACGGCATACTTGCATGTATGTACACGGCATACTTGCATGTATGTACATGGCATACTTGCATGTATGTACACGGCATACTTGCATGTATGTACACGGCATACTTGCATGTATGTACACGGCATACTTGCATGTATGTACATGGCATACTTGCATGTATGTACACGGCATACTTGGATGTATGTATGTACACGGCATACTTGCATGTATGTACACGGCATACTTGCATGTACATATGTACACGGCATACTTGCATGTATGTACACGGCATACTTTAAATTTACTGTACATCTCACATTAGGGATTTCCGACAACAGCTTCAACATTGACCTGAACAGTGAATGTTCTGTGAGATTTTTTCTCCACAAACACAAACAAAAGTTAACTCAGTTTTCTTACCTGATTGCATGACTGTGAGAAAGATTTTGTGAAGAATAATACGACATTTAAAAATCCACCTTCTCAACTGAGAAAGCAAAAAAGGGATTATTAACTTTCCCACTTGTTTCAGACTTAAAAATTATTAATTAATTATAATTTGATTATATTAGCTCAGTTATTCAGTTTTATTAGGTAAAATTATTAAATTTTAATTTTTAGAACTATTTTAATTAATTAAACATAAATTATTTATGCAAACCAGTAAATTCATTGACTTAAACAAATCAGTCACACTTTTCCTGGTCATAACTCACTTTTACTGTCTATTGCTCACACCCTCCACACGCGGCTGTGCGTGACACATGGTCGGTATGAATAATTATCAGTCAAGTTTAATTATTAAGGGTTTCGATATCTAATTAACGAATAAATATTGAAAATATGATCGTTGGCAATTGTTAATCCTCTTTAGCGAGTAGAACGTGGCCTTAATGCTGCTGCAAAATTATCTTACACATTTGTAGGCCTAATGGAAGCAATGTAAAGTAGCGAACAAAATTTTTATTTTCAAAATACATCGAAAACATCATTTAGTTTCATTTTCTTCGTTTCGTAAACAGATTTTCCGTTTTGTATTGTGTTTTATTTTAATCAAACCTAAAAACGTGCAAAACCATTTTGCTGTATCCTGTCCTTGGGAGATGATGTGCTGTTAACTAAATAGGAGTTCATTAAAAATTAAGAAGCCTAATTATATTTAATGGGAGGTCCAAGGTCATAGCTTTATTTTAGTTTAGAGTCGAGTCACAGCAGGATAAAGTGTGTTTTGGTGTTGTGCTTTTCCTTGTGTTCAATGATTAGAGCAGCAATGAACTCGAAATTTTGACACAATTCGAGAATGTACGAAAAATTGGTTCAATTTTCATGTAAACGTAAAACTACTTCAACTTTCAACAGCAGCCTGCATATCACATAAAAGGTGAATTTGATTTAATACATGCTGTGTATTGTACGACTAAAAGAACGCAAAATGAAATCAATCGAACTTATTTGGTCGTATCGTAAATACAACGAACTTATCAATTAAAACCCTTGTATTTTTCATTCAGGTACAATTCTGTATAACTTAACGCCCTCTGAAAAAACTGACTCAGTTCAATTTGCACGTGGTGACAGGTTTTGTTTTTGTAAGCTATGTCGATCAGGTGATTTAAATGAACTTATTATCCACAGGTACGACCATGTGGATGGAACTTTTTCGTACATACACACAGTTATGTTAACAAAAATGCTCAAGCAACACTCGAACTAAAATAAACGAACAAAAAACTTCTAGTTTTTATTTGGAAACTATGCGATAAGAAACGGGTTATTATTGTACGAGGATATATTTTCATCAGTAACAGATATTTCATTCCATCGGTAACTTTTGCGAAGACATGGCCATGGAACACACTAGGAAAACGAGAGGTTCTGAGGATATCTCATTTAATCAGATACACTAATCAGTAATATCATAGGTACATTTAATATCTTTGTCGATATCCCTTAGTTATTCCTTCCTTATCATGGGATTTTATTTCACGATCGAACAATCAATGATTTTTTCTAAAAAGATTGAAGATTTGCTCCATCTCTCATACTTGGAATTTTACACTACCGGATTTTGCAGCTGCTTTCAATATCCTTTTCAAATGGTGTAAAAAGTAAGGTTTATATCATCTTTTAATGGTCTAGGTGACCTTAGTCAATACTACTCACTTGAAAAACATCTGGGAACTGCAACCGGTTTGTGTTTGGAGGTTGCAAGGGATGAGTGCTTTTGTATTTTGTGCTATTTTTGATGTTTTCATGCAATTACCGAAAACGATTTCAGCGATCTTTATGCAGCAATGGTTTTGTCGAAAACGTTTTTTTGGTTTTTATTCAACTATCGAAAGCAAATTATATAGTTATCCTAGTGCATATATTTATTTTTTAATATCATTCTAGCGCGGAAAACTATTTCTAAAAATCATATAATACATCGTTGGCCTTTATAAATCAGTCACGTACTAAAAAATCATCCCCGTTCTTTTGACTTGGGGCTATTCTACAAAACAAATATGCATCGCCTAGTAAATCAGAGCCCCTACTGCTTGCATTGCGAGGAAAAAATCCACTGCTCGACTTGGGGTAAAAAAGGCTAAAACAACTTCATAAACACGCGAGATTGACGCTGAGGAGAGAGAGATTTCTGCTGAGTGTGGAAGCAGCAAGATGCTGCTCAGCTTGCAACACTTCCTTCACAAATGTCAAGGAGGAAAAAATTAATGTTCCATTTGCATGAATTTGCTTTAACTTGAACAAATGAAAGTTGCATAAAAAATTGGATTGTACCTATATTTTGTAGCTGGATCATGGAAATTGTTCAGAAAATGACCAGGCATATTCACAAGTATGAATGTTCTCATGGACTGTACTTTGCGCTTTAACTTTCTGATGTGAATATACATATACGAAGTAAAACAACATATGCGTTTCACAAGTATACTAGTTACTTTGTGTAAGCTTTACAGTTATGATTGTTGATCATTTAACTGAATCTCACTTCTCATTTGTTATGAATTACTCAATCAACCTCTAAATCAACAGCTTTCATAGTTCTTTGATTTCCAAAACCTTTTTATTGAACATAGATCTCAAAAAACTTCCAGTATGTTTAAGACATTCTCAAGTGTATGAATTTTTTTGCGCGATCATAGAACTAAGAGTTTAATGAACGTTTTCTTCAGCATTTATCCTAAAAAGAATTAAGATTGATTATTTCGAAAACAGTTGAACTTTTCAAATTTTAGGAGTCGTAATAAATAAATATGAGAGTATATATACATATATATAATAAATATGAGACTAAGTAATTAGCGGAATAACTGTTGACGAATCTACCTCTTCAAATATTGTAGTTTCAGAGGCCGTATTACTCTTCTGACAGATGTTTGAAGATCCTGCTATCTAAAATGCAATACGAAGTCCACACAAGCAATTCAGGATGTGACTGTCCTCTAATAATACTGATTTGACCAAGAGTTCAACTTAAATTGAGACATTCTAGCAGAGCATGAGGTTACTGTGATGCAGCATGAGTAAACCAATAGTACAATCATTGCACTGTTTATTAATTTCATATTTTTTGCAGAAAATTTTGTGTGTTCTAATTCTGTATTTCAAAGGGTTATGAGATACTGTAATTGTAAGGGAATTTACGCATGCTCATTCAAGTAATTAAGTGCTATAATGCATTAAATTAATTCTCTCAAGCTGATCAATCGTACGTATGGTCCAATAGAATTACACGAAGTCAAAAATATTTATACCTTGTACCCGGCGCTTCATTTGTTACATTAGTATTCTCTCCATTGGATCTTGTCTATGTGGCGGCACATGTCTTTCCAGTTCTCAAGTTTTATCCGTGACCACAAATTATATTTTATTCCGTACATTTTGCTACAAAAATATAGCTGAGGATAAATGGGGCATTAGTTCATTACGTCAGATTCAGTGGCAAGGCTAATCATTTTGATTTAGATGAGACAATCGACTACACAAAGTTTGTTGGGCTTGTAATGTTGATAAGTTTGTTTGTATGATGATAAGTAAGTACTTATGATGATAAGTAAGTTTGTAATGATGATCATGCATTATTTTCTTTACCTGTTATATTAGCACTTAGCTGAAAGAGGCTTATAGCGTTGCTACCTCATTTACGTATGATGAACGTTCAGTATTAGAGGAAAAACTTCCTCCCTGAGTAACTTAAAAAAAAGTCCATGCACAGAAGCACAGAAAACAAGCAGAAAACTTTCTCTCAAAGTTACCTGAGAAAAATACTCAGGAAATAAGTGAAAGTGCAGTATGCAAACAGCACTGCTTGTATGAGGCTCTGCTTTTCAGTCATTGATGAATAAAAAACGCGAAGAAAGACACAAAAAGGGTTTTAAAAAGTCGTCTGGTGGCTATGTCTCGGAGAGATAACTGTTCCTAGACAACTGCGGAATTCGTCAAAAAAGACTAAAAGCCTTCTTATGCTGAGCATAAAAAGTTGATACATAAATTATATTGCTCTCAGTCATCATTGTTGAGGTTCATCCAGCCATTCATGTCTCCCGGTTATTGAAAATATTTTTAAAGTTGTCATTTTTTTGACAAATTTTCAATCCAATTGCTCTTTCAAAATTATCCTGTCAAGATTTTGTCAAAAAAAGTGATATTAAAATTGGAAAAATGTAGATTTTCCCCATTTCATATCGCACACAAATGAATATGTTTATTATGAAACCATTTTTTGCAGTCCATTCAAAAAATAATATTAATGAACAAGTATATTGTAATTCTAATGTAGTCAATTCTGGAAGGCTAAATAATTCCTCATTTTATAACATAATTCCTTATTTCTACAACAACATCTTCCTTCTGCAAGCACTAGACATGTGACAGGTAATATAAATATTAATAAACTTTTACTGGGGATAAATATATCATAAACGATTAACATCAATTTTACTTCTCCAAGTTTTTGCTCATCAAAATGGTGGAACAACGTAAGCACAATCGTCTGAACTAAACTAATTTGTGATGGAAATCGTATTATCTGTAGTAACAATGTAGTAACATATACAAAAACAAGGAGCATTACAGCAACGACCGAACCTAACATTGAGAAGTTAAAAGATCCCTCTCTGATAGATCAAAGCCCTGCTGCTCATAGCAGAGGCTTTCTGTACATATACTATTTCATGCTTCTAAATAAAAGATTTTCAGTCTTGTCTGTGATTTTTGTCATCGTTGATTGCTTCAATGACGTTCAGGGGAAAAGGAGATTTGAGATCTCCATATTACTGGAGTTGCTGCTTACTGTTACTAACTGGTGGCTATTGCTCACAACTCGAGAACTGCTTTGTAATTTGGCCCGACCGACCGTTCGTAAGGAGCTTCATACAGCATAGCTTTTGCCTACTCTTGAAATCTCTTTATCAAACTGTCTCTCATGCTCGAATGCCGCCATGATTGGGTCCACAGTCTCGTGTGGTTCAATGAAAAGGTTTAAATGTCTCTAATCGAAAAGTCAGTCACCGCTTTAATAACTAGATGATGATCTTTAGTAACTTGAGAGCAACTAAACTATTTTGTCCCAGGCAGAAATGGGCGAGTGAAGCAGTTTGTAATTTTCTGCGTGAGTTTTTAAGTGATCTTCAGATCTTATTGTAGGGGTGATGACAATGTAACGTTTTCTTTCGATAATAACTTCTCACTCAATTTCTTTATTCTTCTGAAGTATTGTGTCACACACAAAAGAATACATATATGGTACTGTATTGCAGAGTAGTTAACATTCCTTATTTTGTCGTTTCCCATGAATAAAACAAATGAAAAGTGAAAGTGTTTGTGGGGGAACATATGCAGTCCAACTCCAGGTCTACTGACCTTTTTGAAGACTATGCCTAAAAAATTGCATTTAATTTCTGCTTTTTGATATTGATGATATTTGACAACACTTTCTCTACACATGGTATCATAGAAAAGTGTTTTATACGACATATTTTGTTTAACCTTCTTTTAAGTTTCTTTTGACACTTCTTTAATGACCAACCCTCCAGAAAACAGAAAATAGACTGCGTCTCATGATGTAATGAAAGAAGTAATTCAATTTCATAGTGGATCACTTTTGTTAATTTTGTTTGTATTCATAAGAGACCCACAAAATGAACAAAATCTGGAGTAGCTTAACACATCGCTGATCCCAGCACTCATGACACACACCAGACTCTTGGAGACTTGTTTTCTAGACCAGCTGAACTTTTGTCATGACAAAAACATCAGAAATTCAGGCTGCCCTGTCTGATTCTATATTAAGATTTCAAGGCCATCAGTATCAGGTTTTCTGCTTAGATTATATTTTTCAGGTGGTCCGTTGCAAAAATATTATCAAGCCACTTTGCGTCGGCTGACCCGAGCTTCATAAGATTGGCTACCAACATCTTTAGGAAAACAATAAAATTGTTCAATATTTCTGTAAAAGTAATTCTTTCCTTGCCGTCGTTCCATGTAACGTATTTTGTTGTCTTTTAATTCTCAAGAAAATAACCAATGTTTCAAACTGTTTTGATTGGAGGTTATTGATAACCATTACATGCTCGACGTAAGGGTTAATAAAATCGGCTGAGTTTTATAAGCAGGAACAACAAGTTAAAGGGTAAAATAATCTCTGATATCTGACGGTGAATGAAAGTTTCAACCCTCGGTTGTTATTCCGAAAGAAATCAGTTTCTTGCTCCCTGAATAGTTTTGCATGTGCCTTGAAACGTGTGCACTATTAAAATCAATAGGCACATATTTTTATTGAAGGTATGTTTTCATTTACACATTCTTTTTTCTGAGGCTAACTTCACGCCAGCGTGCCTGTATGACAAAGTTCATGTGAGAGTTGGAGCTGTGTGAGCAGGCGAGCTCTGGTGACGCCATTTTATGGTTGTATTCTCTTCAATAGACGGCCGCTGTAACGATCGAGACCTAATATGAACACTGGGCTGTGCTGGGCCAAGAGTCATCTGAACTTTGCCTTGTAATTACACAGACTTTGGTCGACGTGAATTGTTGCCTTGTTTGATGAAAGGCTACCCATGATTTGTTGAAACTCGTAAAAATATTTCTAATTAAGTTGATGCATTACTCCATGGTAAAGATTTATTAAACCCTTAAAGCAAGCCTGTGTTGCATATTCAATCAATTTATTATCTCCCACTGATATTGGACTTGAAAAGCGATCTCTTCCGATTCATGAAGATAATTTAGTTTATTTCAATCATTGTATTTCAGTCAAGTAAATGTAACAAGGAATTCACTCACTATCACCCTCTCAAAAGAATATAAGTGGGTAATGTTTATTGCATGTTCTAGCATCACAATATTAATGCGTTGACATGTATGCATTTGCTGTTCAATTACTAAAACTTTCACGCCGTAAAATATAGCTATTGGGAAAGATTGTGACCACATTCTCACAGTGTCTATAAATTTTTGCGCTAATAAAATCGTTCAAGCAAAGTACTGTTCTAAATGAAGTTCCTTGCAGAATGCAGATGCATAGTATTTAACAACGGCAGAAGTCTTTACTACAACCAATATTTTTCATATGAATGATACAATATTAAAAAATCGAAGCATAACACTTCGAAGACAGAAGTGTTGAAAAACAGTGCTGTGAACTGTTACATAACTGTAGCGTAACTGTTACATAACTGTTACATAACTGTTCAATAAACAAAAGCAGAACTCCCACATAATTCTTCAATAAATGCACAACTTAGCCATAACTGAAAGAAGACTTAAATTGAAAGAACAATTTTATTCTACTGAAATGCAAAACAATTACTGAAGAGTTTCCAATTCCTTCAAATAGGATTCTAGTTTAGAGTGGAGCAACAGTTAAGGAAAACGTTAACGACGTTCGATGAAAAAATTGGCTTCGTAATTGTATAAATGAAATCACAGACGTTTATAAAAAGCGAGATGTAAATTTGTACAGCTAGTAAACAAATTAATACTAATACGTCTATATTGTCATTATTAGCATGCAGTTCAGCGAAAGCATCTCCAAGAGCATCGCTTTTGAATACGATGAATTATTTTGGAGAATCTAGTAAGCAAAGAAACAAATTCCTTAATACTGGAAGGATTTATTGCGTTTTAAATGAAGCCCGAAGGTGATGCACAAATAACTATCTTAAAGAAGTATTTAATTTCAATTCTCGAGCAAACCACATCTTTCGCAGAGCATCTGGAGTAGAAAAAATGCTGTGGTAATTCATATTACCCAACATAAATTAATAGGAAAGATTACCTAACAACTGCTACCTCAATATAGATTGATATGGAGACTAAACTATTCAAGATAGCCCAATTTAAACTAACAATAAGGTAAAGTTACCTTAACAACAACCGCAATCTAGATTATCATGGACAACTTAACCTTACATCAATCTACTTTAAGATTTATCACCGTGCAAATGTAACGTCTCTGTTAATGTGGAAAACGTTCAGAGAAATTGTTTAGTCACGACCTTCGTTCACACCATACTCTCCAAGTTGCACGCAATAATGAAACATTTCAATGGAACATCATTTAAAATAGTGCATAATTTGCAACAAAAAGTACGATCATGTAAAGGAATAAGGTGTGCGATTTCTTGACCAAGGATATATAGAGCTAAGTAAATTACTGAAATTGTTATAAAATTATGCAGAAAATGAAGTTCCAGTGTAAGCCTTGTGTTCAGAGACGCTTGCTTAAAGGCTAGACTTGCTGACCTGAATCGTAAATCAAACTTTCAGTCAGGTTGAAGTGACGTAAAGTAAAGAGCCACGAAACTTCACATGAGGAACTTCCGAAGAGCCATGATAGAATACGTAAAAGCTTCTAATAAATTTTAAAACCTAGCCTGCAACGCTCGTTCCAGCACTTCAAAGGCTTGCAAAGGCAATTAAAGAGAGCAGCACTTCCCCATTCGTTAATTAGAAGAAAAGGCAGCGTTGAGCTGACCCTTCTTGCTCGCTGGCAACGATCGTCTGTCATGCGATTTTAGAGGCGTCACGAGACGTCGGTTTTTGGAATGCAGTAAGCGCTCTTTAACAATTTGAAATGTTATATTTTTCAAGAAATTTAAATTTTAAAGCTCTTGTTTGGTAATGAAAAAGCTCAACTCGATCAAAATTAAAATGCATGCAAGTGGATGAAATGAATTGAATGTGTGTGGTGAGTTTTGCGTCAGGATCTAAAGTTTTTGAAACTTTGGCGTGGTAGAAATAGCGTTCAAATAATGACTAGTAACGTACATAAATTAAGAACTAACGGGCTACACTGCATTTTAAACTTTAATCATCATGTGAAGAGTGAATGATGAGCACACAATCCTAAAACTTTTATTCACACTTTTTTTAAAGTTCGTTCCAGAGTGTCACTCAGAAATTCCAGTTGCTACCAATAGTGTATCAGAAAAAACAAGTTTAAGGCATAGGATTTCAAGTTTTCATGATCCTTTTTACGCAGGACTAAAATTTGTAGTTTTTGTAAAAAAGACCTTTGTAAGTGTACTGAATTTTAGTCATTAATTTATTTATTCATGCTTAACATCAATTATAAAGTTTAATACGAGGATTAGATAACATTTTTACTCTACGGCAGTGAGTAAAGCTGTGACTCATACGAGTATACTCTGACTCATTGATTCACGTGCTTTGATTGGAAGGCTTTCCAGCTATGGTTGTTTGACACCTCAGAGTTCGTCAGAAAAAACTCATTCAATTAAAGTTTCAGCCTAAACAGTTTTCGTGGTACAAACTTCAAGCATGAGCAGTTGTTAATGTAGTTAATGTACCAACAAGCTGGTGTAACAAGAAAATACGGAAAAGCTCAAAGATTTTCTCTCATAAGAAACACTTAAATAATTATAGCATTTATGAAAAACTTGAATAATTCTTTCTACTATAAACACCTTAAATGATTTTCTCTTTCATGAAAATGAGTCTTGCATCATGATAAACAAATCCTTTAGCTATTAAAGGCGTGAGCGATCGTATAAGATTGAAGATTTGGAATCAAAATTATGCTACAATTGTGTTCAATAAACTTTGCACAATGTCATTTTAATTATTTACATTACCCTCAGTCTCATCATCTTAATTTCTACAACTTCTGATATTTCTCTTGCTGTTACTTTTTTGCAATGTTTTTATAGTATTTTCTGAAGCTAATAAAATAAATTTTACCTATCCCAGGCATTCTTCTTTGTATGTAAACATGTTTTTCTAATTCGGTAAATTTCTGCTAAGTATTTTTTTATGATACTCTCAGAGCCCTATTTTTTAAAGCAAGGTGAATGTTTTTAAAAATCGACAGAGGTCGATTTTCTCTACTGAGACCTTATTTTTTGTGAGAGATATTTCAACTGTTCCTAAAAGTTTTCACAACAACAGTTTCTTAAACTTCGATTACGCAGAAAACCTAGAATTTTCAAATTGCATTCCATTGATAGCTCAGAACGCGATCTACGGAAGCGCTTTCTAGGCAGAGTAATATTTCTTCGTCAACTTAATGAAATCTCCTTATTTCCACACGCTTGTGGTTTACATATTTTATTCTAAATCTAGCACCAAAATTTAGCATTTCAAACCAACCCTTTAGTGCACAAAGATTATAAATTTTGCAACTTACTTTTCATTTTTTACCTTTTAGGCTCGCGCACGAATTTGCGTTTCTGTGCTGGAGAAACGGGAAGCCAATGCTGAGACACGATGACTTTGATCCACCGGCCACTGCATCCATCATCATCATCAGCCCCGACTGCTTCAACCAAAGTTACATTTCTTACCAAACAAGACTCCACGAGCCTCTGCATGACACAGGCCTTTGCATGTGCAATTCAAAACGCTGATTTACCAATAGATTTCTGTTCTGCCGATAGCAAAGTTTTGCACGTGAACATATTATGCAGACTCCAGGTTAGTATATTTTAATGAAAAAAAACCAGATTGTTTTGAAAATTTCCAATGAAAAGTTTCTACGGCATGGGACTTCGGTATTGAACCAAGAATGGGCCAAACGGCTCGTTCCTATTGCCTTATTCTATTCTATTCTACTGATTTGGAAGCGTTGTGATCTATTTAGGCATTTATGTTGGATACTTCATCAATTTTGAGTAAAAATAATTCATTCTATTATTACCTTTTTGTGTCACGCAGATATTTCAATCATTTTAAGAAAATATCTCAGTCATCTAAGTGAATATCTAACTGTTATTGCTACAATATAGCGTTCATTTTCAATAGATTTTTCGCTTATTTCAAATAAAAATACCATTGATTTTAGATAGGGTTTTTCTTTATTTTAAATACATATTTGACCATTGAAATTTATTTCAGACGTTGGATTTTCATTCAATAAATACACATTTCGTTCATCACTATCAAACTCTCATTTCTTCAACAAAAACTGAGAATAAATTCAGGGACGTATGCATGATACCAGGCTATGAAACTTCAAAAGGCGTTCTTTGCCAAAGGTATAAAGGAATATTATCAGTCCCATAAATATCGCCCGACAAACTGATGGGCAATGAAAGTCACGTTAGAGAACTTAGTGGATAAAAACAGATAGAAATATTAAAGAACTTAGGACTCATACTCGTGTTTAGGCAAACTGATCATGCGCAAATATTAGTCAACGTCAGTGGAATTTGATATGCGCCAACGAATATTTGTTTCAGTGCAATTTGGTCTTTGATGTACTTTTGCTACCAAATCTCAATCAAAATCATGATAGAGATCATCAATCCCTCTGAGATCTGCGTGTTCAGCAGCTGTAGACCTCCTGTTCTTCCAGTTCATTAGGCTATTCCCATTCTTCCCTCTGTCCCTTCCCCTCACTTCCCTTATTTAAGCTCAGTCGTAATTCGAGTCCTGAATTATTGTTAAAAAACACTTGTTTAGAGAAATCTCACATCAGAGAGCATGACTTTTTTTTTTGACAGGTGATCGTCGAGACGAAAAGGTTTTAAATTAAGACCGCGATGCAGCCACATTAAATTTCAGCTGAATTTCCCAGTTTTTATGCATGGTAGACTACTCATCAATTCCGGAAACAATGAAGACCGTATGCAGGAAATGATAAAGGCAGGTAATTTATTGGTTTATGTAATTTATTCCTACCTTGGTCGAAAGTTTCTGTTCTATAACTTAACATATTTTATAGTTATTATTGTGATAGTATTGACATTATACTTTACGACATATAAATGCTTTACATATGAAGTAACAAAATGGAGCATAAACACATGGCTTACAGTGCTTTCATACTGAGTATAATGTATTTAATGTACTTAAAGGGCTTAAAATTTTTTGTCCTGTGATTAACACTACAGAAATTTGCTTAGCTCGACCACGTGTGCGTCAGGTTAATTAAGTAGCCGAATATTCAAGTCGATTATCTGATCAATTTCCATATGAAGATAATTCTCATGCATGGTATTTTTTTTTGCATTAAATTAGCCACTTGAAATAATCAAAAGCGTACATTTGAGGGATGGAAATTTGATGCAGTCAACAGTTGACGATAGCAGTCACTGGTGGCACATTTACAGTCTTATATCGTTTTATTTTAAAGAATAATGCAGTTCCTGATCCATTTGAGTTATAGAAAATTCTAAAATCACGTATGAACTGGTTCAGGTATCAAAGATTTGTTCTGAATTCTTTTTGAGATTTGGCGAATCTTTCTATCACATGGAGAAAAAAAGCCTACAAGAGACGTAACTTCCACTTGATTTTCTCACTGACTTCTGCCCTAATATCCCAAATGACTTCACCAATGATTTTTTCATTGATTTTCCCACTCACTTCCCGCTGACTCTCCCACGGAGTTTCCCACTGATCTTGCCACTGATTTGCCAACTGATTTTTATCTTGAATTTCACTCTGACATTCCCACTGACATCTCCACTGACATTCCCACTGACATCCCCACTGACATCCCCACTGACATCTCCACTGACATCCCCACTGACATCTCCACTGACATCCCCACTGACATCCCCACTGACATCCCCACTGACATCCCCGATGACTTCCTGACTGACATTTTACTGACCTTCCACTGAAATCCCTACCGACCTTCCTACTGACTTCCCCACTGATTACTCTATTGAGTTGCCCACTGACTTTTCCCTTGACTTGCTAAAGCGTGTGATGCAGGTACATGCAACAGTGCCAATGTTTGTAAATTAGGCCTTATTTTTCAACAGGCTCATTTTCATAGC
Organism: Trinorchestia longiramus; assembly: GCA_006783055.1. Lineage (NCBI taxonomy): Eukaryota > Metazoa > Arthropoda > Malacostraca > Amphipoda > Talitridae > Trinorchestia > Trinorchestia longiramus. The sequence goes on from VCRD01000220.1 coordinate 294,798, forward strand.
TATTACGAACGTCATTTGCTCTCCTATTTAATAGCAGAATAAAAAAGTGAACTTACAACTCTGAAATTATCACCAAAAGGCAAAAAAGCTCTTATATCTCAATTATATTTTTAAATTTTGTTAAGAATGCGAGAAAACAGAGAATTCTCTACTAGAAGCAGTGCACCATTTTCTTAAATTGGCTGCCTTTCCGTGTAGAGGAAGAATACTGAGTTGTTTTCAATAAAAAAGCAGGTTACTTTTAAAGTTTGGTATTTGTTTTACAGTATTTATTTTTGTATTCTTGTTAACAAATACTCGTATACGAACTACTTCTGATAGTGTAGTATTTGTTTTACAATATTCGTTCATACAATCATATTATCATCCGTGCTCAGATTTTAGTTCAATCTGTATTGAGTTATAATACCCAATCCGAATTTTTTCGTCGGTTTACCGGAGATAATCATCGATTTGCGGTAATAATCATCGTTTATAGTAGGAACTTCCGACGATAGAAATAGTACCGGTTATTACCGGTAACTATAAGTATTTCCAGACGATGAAATGTTTGCTGACGATATTGACAGGTCTTTACAGTCTTATTCCTACCGTCATTCCAAGCATAGGGAAAAGACGATAAAAACACAGTCTTTTTCAGACAATAATTACCGGTTTATCGTAAGATATCATCGGTTTATCGTAAGAAAAGGCGATAATTACCGGTTAATGCTGACGAAAATTAGCGCCGGCCAGACAATAAAATTCGGATTGGGTAAGAATTACGTATGTAACTGCTTTTCACAGTTTTAATTTTTGGCATTTGAATAAATAATGATTTGTTTAGTTCTTCGACTCAATATAATTAGATATATAATTCTCACTAAATTATCCCTGTGCAAATGATACGAGTGCAGTTCATACAGTTACAGAATGTTACTGGGAATGAAACCGACAAAAAGGCAGTTTTAATATTACCAAGAGAATAAAAGTATTGAAGCTATGCAGGTGTAACAAAAGATGAATATGAGATCCTTTTTCCCCCTCACCACAACCGAACAAAAAACTCCTGGTAATTCAGTGTTTAATGTTAATGAACCAAAATATTAAACTTTTTATATAATGAATAGCATTGCATAACTTACAGATCGATGTAAGGCAATAACTACACAATGCCAAACACATATTGCAATAACAAGCTTAAACATCTGGTACATGTTGTGAAGACACAGGGCCTTCAAAACATCTTTCACAATATGGTTGGCATAACAAAAACTCATGTAGTTAAATAGTTTCATGCTACGAAAGCGAATGGAAAAAACTATTTTCACGCTAAAGTTGTTCCGCATTGTTTTCAATGAGTAGCTCTAGAAAATTAGTAATTGTAGGTCCATAAGATCATTGAGAATTGAGTATTTATCAGAGCCTGTCGATAAAATTTCTAAAGATTCTTTTGAATTGAATGTTCCTCTTTTTCGTACTTTTTTGAGAAAATATTGCACATGTTTGAGAAATTTTACCCTAAATCGTATGATAAGTGATAAAAACTCTATTAGTATAATAGCTCATAACTAGCTTTGGTTACATTTGAGTCAGAATACTTTTCATTGAGTTTATTCTTTGATTAAATATTTAGCTTGTAAATTTTATCGTTCGTCTTTTTTGTTATATGGCAGTAATGCTTATTTGATTTCAAAAATTCTTCATTGATAAAAAGTCTGCTAAATAGAATGAACCCAGTCATGTTGGAGAAACTGAACGTAATTTTACTTGGTATCATTCGATAATCACAGGGGCAACACATTCAACGTATTCGACAATCACAAAGACAACGCATTCGACAACCACAAGGATGGCACATTCGGCAATCATACGGACAACACTTGGCTTATTCGACAATTACAAGACACACAGAAATTTCCAGAAAAAGGTTCTCCGACAACAAATGTCTCTGCACAAGAAACTGTACAAATTTAGCACCACTGCAGACCCTAGTACAGGCAGGGCTCCGGAGGCCGTCCAAAGCACGCAATCTGGTGAAGCTCCGACAACTTTGAAGCAACTTCTGAAAGGATGAAATTAGCCCGAGTTTCAGCTTTCGAAACTTCGTGCGAAAAGTTTTGCTTCAAAGTTGGGTCATGAATTAGAACTTTTGACGAGCACGCGATTTACTAGAGATGATTTTAGCTTCTGTATTGAAAGTTTGTCTTCAGTTTTTTGTAGATTTACGACTAGATTCATAATGAAGGCACGCAGTGGTTCGCAATGAGAAATGCTTTACATGTTTGTTAATTGACGAACATTGTTTCATGGTGATGTGGTCTCTGATGAAAAAATTAACTGTGCTTCCTACACAAGTTTCCTGGATCATCTATGATGAACCTTTCATTTTATGATGTATATTTTATTTCATGATATTTATGTCATTTCCTTATGCACATTTTAATTTGATGAAGCACTTCATTTCATGATGCTTATTTCATTTCCTGATGTAGGAGACGTGCAAGCTCTTCTTTATATCATTTCTGGCTAGACGAATGTTTTATTTCATAACAAAATAATAGTAATTACGAACACATTATTTCAGTGACACGATCAAAAAATTCCCAAATTCTCTGGTAAATTATAATTTCACTCGTTCATGAAAAATAGCTAATTACCAAAGAAAGCAATGGCCTGGACTATTTTACGCCAAGCAATAGACTTAATTTCTTTACATTGTTTAATAACAGTTCCCTAAAAAGTACAGTACATTGCCTATCTGAAATTTGCTAAAATTATTCGTTACGTTATTTCAGTTTTGCGTGTCCCTGAAATCATTCATTCAAACGCTATTCGACAAGAAAATTCGTAAAGTCGTTGTGGAAAAGTTTCAACGTCACAAAAATTGTCACTCTGTTGTCGACGTGACGAGAGCTGGTAAGGAATTACGTGTAGTCATGTTATTGCTAGACCCTTTTCACTGCTTCAAATCTACGACTGAAATGTTATAGAAAGTGTTTATAAGATCTATGTGCGATGGTGCCACTATATATCCTTTACACGTGAAATCTAAATTTTAAAACCTACAGAAAACATGTTAACGTATTATGTAATGCACGATAAGACCCTTTTCATTGATTGAAATCTTAAAATAAACGTTTCAAACGATTTTTAACACATGAACCGACTCGTGTGCCATATAAACCACGTGAAACTTCAACGCCATACACTCGTATTACTCTTGTACTCTCCGTATGCAATGTAATGCTGCTTCTGACAAATATTTTCAGCGTCCGAAAATCTTTCATACCAACAAATATCTCGCCTAGCAAATTCCAGCTCCTAATTCTAACTAACGTGCTTGAGTGGGCAGTATTGAGGCAGCACTTCGTGAGGGCTATACTTTACGTGAGGAGGAAATAAGACTTCGCAAATGCGTCAATCAAGTTTGCGATGCGAAGGCCGAGTTTGACATTAGGTAAGTGTAAGTATGTATATCACTTTTGTCAGCTATTGGACCCTATTCCTGTAGTCCATACTTGAGAAATACTGAGAAATACATTCATATTTTTTCCTTCAATAATTCCAATGCCAATATGTGATATTCATTATGGTGTTCGTTCTTTAATGACTCCTAGGTTCTAGGATATTCGTTTTGACACAACGTACTTAAGGTAGCATTCATTTACTGAATTTAAATTACACAAACTAAATTCGAGCAATTGCAGTTTTTTACATGAGCAAGAAAGCCACCTAAAATAAGAACTAATTGAGTTAATTATGGTAGTTACCAGTCTGAAGGCTTTAAAAGAGTAACCCTTATGCTATGACATCCATAGAGGCAGTGTTTTCTCGACTTCATCTAAATGAAGTGCTTCTCTTATAGAGTTCATGAGATCACATATCAATGAAAATTATTAACACATTGCAGAGGATGAAAAACACATAGTAAAGAATAATTAACACTCGTTCATGAATTATTTCCTTTAAATATTGAAGAATGAGTCTTCCTATTACCTCTTTCAAATGTAAAGTGTCATCGAAAAAGCTCGGATTTATGTTTCCACTTGAAAATACTTATATAGGGCATCTTATACATTTAAAATCATGATCAATGACGTCACATATTCATCTAGGATTCTTCATACATTGAAATCCATGATCTATGAGGTCACATACACATATAAGTTTCCTAAGCTATTAAATATTGCGATCAATTGAGGCATATGCTTATCTAAGTTCTTCGTGTGGGGAGTTAGGTTTGCTATGCAGGGTGAGCGTTTGCCTGCTTCACGTCCCTTGGGTGTGAAGTTGTCCACTTTGTATCATAAAACTTATGACTCGAGTAGCAAGAAAAAAGAATTCATCATCACTTGTGATTTCGATGCACGTCTGCAGGGTCACTTCCATGACACCTTACTGAATATAATTTTTGTGCATTCACCATGTAGACAACAAAAATTTTATACACCATGAGGCGATGATAACTGAGTATTACTTACATATTGAAAACAAAAAATTCTTTCGCCAGACATGATAGAAGAATAAAAGCTACTACAAAAACACAAATATTTAATCGTTTACTTAAGAACCCAAAAATGTACTTAAATGCTAGAATCATTTTCATGTAAAAATAAACAAGTGCGGTGCTCACTTTTTTGAAACGACTGGACGAAAGCTTTACTATCATAGAATTATACTAATCACTTTACACACCTGCATGCACAGGCACATGCCATGTTGTGTGTCCGGTTGCTCTAAACTAAGTCTCATGACCAACAAACCCCGTTTTCATTTGATCAGGTACTAACATAAAGAACAAAAAACAATGGAAAAGAATTATTACAGCAACAAGTGGGGCCTGAAAGTTCAGGCACAAAGGATTATAAAAACAGAAACGTACTTGGGTTTGCGTCAAGCCTAGCGACGCAGCAAGCTCTGCTCTCTCAGGCAGTGAGAGATACTGCGTCCTTTGGAATATTTTGTTGAGGTGTTGTAGCTGCAGGCTGGAGTATATGGTCCTCGGCTTCCTCATCTTCTTGCCCTTGCCATTGACTCGTACTCCGTCCAGTTCAGGCTTGTCTGTGAGGAGAGAAAGAGAGACGTCAGGCAGACGGTGAGATTGCTTGTCTCACTTCCTCAAGAAAAGTGCGTTTTATCTGAAAATTAACCGACTTGTAGCAAGGGTTTTGAATTTCTCTTCAAGATTGAAAGCTTGATGGAAAACTCAGAGACGCGTCACATCTGACATGTCAAAATTGACAAGCAATGTGAGATCAAAAACGTTTTTTTGCTGTAGTGTACACAAAATATTTTCACAAAATTTTAAAATATCTGTTTAAAAGCATAGACCTTCATTCAAAGCACCCTACGATCAAATTGCATTTCAGATCATCACCTTTTATTTAGTATTCAGGTTTATCTTAGAATGAATTCGAAGAAGTTTTATGAATTACTTTCATGACCAATTAGAAGTAATCCAAAGAGAAGAAAACACACCTCACATGCTCAAAAGAAACAATATGTAAAAAAACATGCCTAAAAGAAACAATGAAAGAAGAAAAAAGAAACAAGCCTAAAAGAAACGAAATAAAAAAGATACACACCTATAAGAAACAATAAATTTTAAGAAACATGATAAAAAGAAACCATAAAATTAGTAAAAATAAACACACTCGGTGAATACAATGGAAAAATGGCAAAGAAACGCTTTCCAGAAGCAGCGACACATTAACAGGAGCGAAGTCTTATCCGTCAACTTGACCACCTGTCCCTCATATTCGTTCATTAGCTTTGCAATTTAAAATGAAAATTACGCTGCAGACACCGAAGCCTTCAGATTTGAAGAATTTCTTTCAGAAATGAAAAAAGACTTTTATTGATCATATTTATCTAACCAGTTGATCAACTGATTCCTCTGCCCCACAAGGCGATAATTCCAATAATTCGTTTTATCAAGAGTAATTAGGAAATTAAATTCTAAAAACATCGCTAAAAATGTGAATTGAGTGAACGTGCATGGTGAAATAAGTACCAGTGTTACAAAGGCATATGCTATTCGAGTGTAGTGCCGTACAGCAGTACATTTCTGCCCACAGCACATGTAGTTTAGGTCTTTTTCTCTGGACCGTGTAGAGCTTCCCGCTAGCTCAGCTGTCCCTAAGGTTCCTAGCTACAATTTTTTTGATGCCTTATGGGGTTTCTGACTTGAATTTATCGTCTGACATGAGGGTTTCCTGGCTTCATCTCAACGACTGACATAAGGGTCTCTCGGAAAAATTAGTTTTTTGACATCACGGCACCTGACTAAAATTCAATATCTTCCACAAGGGTCTCTCGATGAAATTATTTTTCTGGTTTAAAGACACCTGACTCAAATTCATCGTCTGACATAAGGTACTCCTTGTCTATATTAACTTTCTGGCTCAAACACACCTGATTTTAATTCATTAGTTGGCAAAGGGGCTCCTCGCTATCATTTTTTTCTTGACCTAGGGGCACTCGACTTAAATTCATCATTTGACATAAAGAATTCGTGACTTACATTCATCGTCTGGTCTATGTAAAGGGCCCCGGGCTTAACTTCTTTTCTTGACCTGAAGGGATTTTTACCAAGAGGTGACGCAAAGACGAGGTAATTAGCTAAGCTCCCATTGTACCAAAACAAAGTATTAAATAAGTCAAATTATGTATAATATTAGTAAAAACTTATAGAGAACGTCAACATGCTACGAATATATACCTCGATATTCAGTATGAAGCATACGAGTTTTTTCTTTTGCCTCACTGTTCCGCAGCCAATGAAATGAATTAAAGTTTTATTGAGAAATTAAGTAAAAAATATTAAAGAATGTGGATTTCTTGGTAAAGATCCATTGAATTTTATAATACGCAACTGTACTCTATAATTATGGGAACTGCAGGATAGATAGACATAATAAAATCATGATTATCAGAGTTTTGGTTCATATATTTAGGAAAAAGCATGTTGATTTCAGTCTCGTTTTGTATATTCAAGGGAAAAGTAAATTGATCTCTGTCTCGCTCTACACATTCATTTCTGCAGTTGAAGAGGGTTTCGATACTTGATTGTCATTCTAGCGGATATATTCATTGTTCATTTTAGATTATATGTCTAAAATTATATGGGAATAATTATTTTATATATCATTTAGGAATTATTCATTTCTATTTCGAGGAATTATTCATTTATACATTTATAAAATGTATATTAAGGGCGATGTCACCCATAACCAATTAAACAATTAAAAGGACGATTGAAACTTTCCAACTAATCGTAACTATCATAATATTTATAATCATTAAATTCATCAATCTTGTTAAGAGTTGAAGGAATACAGGCAGAAGAGAGTCAGCACTCGAATTATTCTATACGAATAGCTGATATTCTAGAACAAAAGTTATTCATTTTATTTTCATTCAACAATCAATAGTTTGGCACGAGTAACTAGCATGACGTACTCGAAATAATCTGATTATTTGAAATTTTAAAACACGCGTTCACTACGGTAAAGATTACTGTTAAAAAATTACCACTAGAATAATCATGATAGTATTCACCCTGTAGGTCGTTCAATTATTAATCGGATTAGCGTGCTAAAGCTAATCATTTTTCCACGATTAAGCTTCCTGTTCTTCAACGCTTTGAAATTTGTATGCATAATCAATATGTTGCGTTATTTTTGCACTTTCAGTTCTATGAATTTTATAATAATGCTTCTAGTTCCATACATTTTGCATATGTACACCAACTAGTTTCACATATTTTATCAATATACACCCACTAGTTTCACATAATATTTTGTAGATGTACACCCACTAGTTTCACACATTTTGTCGATGTGTATCCACTAGTTTCACACATTTTGTCGATGTACATCCACTAGTTTCCCACATTTTGTTGATGTACGTTCACTAGTTTCACATATTTTGTAGATGTAGACCCAGCGAGTCGAATTTTAGTATTGTGACTTCTGTGCAAATGTCATGTTATCAATTATGCGATGAGGAACAACGAATAATTCAGCTGATTTTTTATTATCTCTCTTTATCAAAATTAAAATATTTCAGCATATTAATTCTCAAATTCGCATGCTTCATTATGCAACTGTGTTTTTAGTATTTCTTTCATCCTCCTGAACGAGTGACAGGACATGCTAGAGCGGTGAGTAAGATGCCCATGCACTGCTGAGTTTCCACTCTCATCACAGCAGGGGATGAGGAACAATAATTAATTACTGTCACGAAATGTTGTACTAGGGTGTAGGCCTAACCCCTTATAACATAATTATTGACCAGCAACAGGACAAATACGCGAGTACTGATTAAGTCTCTTTTACTGTGCCTTCTTTTATGCCAGCTTCCCTCCTGAATACATATAAGTATGTTTGTTTACAGATCGCAAACTGTAATAACCACCCGTAAACATTTCATAAATAATTCTAACGACAATAGAATCTAAAATTGTGGGCACTAGTGTAGAAATACATATTTTACACGTCAATAACAGTTTTCAAGTCTTGTAGTAGGCATATATTACGGAGACTCGGATCTTTGGCTTCAGCGTGCGAATTGAGGAATGACTTCTGTTGGAAGTGCTGCTAAAACAAATGCAAAAAGTATGGAGAGTATGGAGGTACCTGTAGAGAACTATAAAACATATAAATACCTGTATGCATCTGTAAAATATATATGCATTTGTATCAGTGTTGGATGCATTTTTAGTGAATCAGTTGTCAGTCTTTTTTTTTGCGAACGGGGATTGTCTTTTTATGAAGGGAACTCAATGCGCACGGGAATATTTAGTCGTTATATTTTGGATATTTTATGGAGCCAGTTTCAATATTACGTTTACGCTCTGGAGTTTGAAGCAGCTGGGATTTGAAAATTCATTCCATGTATTCAATATACTGGATTCCAAGTGCGAATTAGGTTTACAATTTTTGATAGTTTTAAAGAGCTGTACGAATTGCTAATAGTCGATAATTGTCTGAATAATGACTAGAAAAGAACAATGTTGAAAGATTGGCATATTTCTTAATGTATTGCTATACTGAAACACAGGAAAAGGTTTGAAAGAGATAAAGAGTTCTGCACCTTAAACATTACCTGTTATGAAGGAAAAGAACTCAAAACTTTTCCACTAGAATCTTTTGCCTGACAAATTTACCCTTTCCTTTTGACCTGAAATAGTCTGGAGTGTAATTTGGACTTGAAATGCACTTTAGAGTATTTTAAAGCTATGAGATGATGTAAATCAGAGCTCATTTTGAAGCAACTTTTACAATTACTTTCGAAAGCACGAATTGCAGGAGACCAAGCTTATCTCTCTGCAGCTCTCCAGCTTCAGACAATGGAGGCTCTAACAATGAATAGCCTGGACCTCAATAAAACTTAACTCGTCTCTTATTCGTGCCCCAGAGTGTCGGCATTTTCTTAGATCGCTCCTCGATTGTTGGCATCGTAAAAATTAACTAATAAACAGAGAAAGAAACCGCATCACCAAAAAAGGCAGAATAGAATGCTGTCGCTTTTTTCTGCGTTCAGCTTCATTATGGTCTCCTGCATCCCAGTTCTGACGTGTGCACGTGGAAAAGTTTTAAAAGCATCTCGTATCAAGAGTTAGATAATATTCAGTGGATCATTTCTACTTCCTTGTATTTTTTTACTATGAATCTTTTCGCTCTATTTTCTGCTTGAAATAGTTAGATTCTGATGTGGAAGAACCAATTTAATAAAATTGTGGCAGTGGTGTAAAATGCCTGACATTAAAGTTACATCTGTCTCATCAGTTTCTCCTTATTCTGCTCAGCGAACTTTATTGTGTTCTCAACATCCGATGGAAGGATTTACGTAATAAATTTCTTACATAAGGCTATACTTTTACATAGAAATTTGTTCTGGTGATCTGTTATTAGTTTTAGAACGACCAGCCATATGGCCTGAAGAAAAAATACAAACATTTTGCCTATCAACATTTGACACACCACCAACATACTTATTTGCCTTCAGCAGCAAATGAAAAGTGCTGTTTAGCCAACTTTCAAATACTTGGATGAAATACACACACATCGTCAGAATACGTAGGATAAATTATTGAGTTAATAAAAGAATTTTTCTTTGCATTTTTAGACTAAAAACCTTCAGGAAAAACAAGACAAGTGATAGTACTCTTGTGTACGAATTTTTGTTCTAAAATAAATCATAAGATGCATTTTACATGACAGTAAAATTATTTTGATTCATTGTCTGAATTGAATGGACATCACAGGCTTCAGGTTTTGTGAAGTGTTCGATAAAAATATGACGTACGATGTACATCACAGTGTTAGTGAGGTGTACATAACAATGTTGGTAGGATGTACATCACAGTATTGTAAATGTTTACATATGGCATGTGCTATATTAACCAGGACATGCATAATTATTTTAAGCAAATGGAACTTTTTGGTAGCGGATCTTGTTCATTAAACGTACAATTTAAAAGAAAAATAATCATACATATACCCAGACCTTCAGATTTATAAAATTTCTTCAAATAATCGAATTGAGTAACGTGTTTGCACGCCTGCATTGAAGTATCTTCGTTACTTCAGTTGTGTTACTCACCACGGAGTCATTCAGATGTAACTTATGGAAATCATGAGTTAAATCCAGGAAAACTCGCACTGTTGTGTAAGATTAAATGTTTTTTATGACAAAATAATGGAAAATCTGAGTGCTCACAACAGGTTTATGAATGGAACGACTAATGATGGAACTCAAAAATCGTTTACTTGAAAGCCATTTTAATGACATAAATTTGGGCCAGTTTTCAAATTGTAGTTTATTCTACACTGAGCCCTAAAATATGAGAGTAAACAGAGCATTGGACTTTGAAATTCACATTAATTATTTACTTCTTTAATTAAATTTACTAAGTTCATGCTACAAAGTGATGCTAAGAAGCCTGTACAAAATCTTGTAAGGCGACTATTAGATTTTTTTTCGATACTAAGGACTTTTCTAATACGATGTTAAGGAGTACTTGATATTAATGATTTCAGAGCAGAGTAAATAATTAATATCATTTCATCCTCTCAACTCTAGCAATTTGAGAAACATAAACTTCCATTTGACGACGAGCCCAACCAAAAGAGTGTCTTTACTATTCTAAACAACGCTCAAAAAAGGGAGATATTTTACCTTTTTTAAGATTAGTTAAAATTGGATCCCCAGTTTGCACACGTGCTGAATTCGTTTTCTACGTTTTCAGAGACCTCTCAATAATTGAAGACCGTCTAATTATGCCTGCAATTACCGTGCAGTTACTGCAACAAAGAAGAAATCGAGATACAGCAACACGAAATCACGGCGTCTACAGGCAAGGATCGCTGTAGAACTGAATGTGACAATAGGAACGAACCGTTTGATCCATTTTTGGATTGCTACGCGAGTCCTATGGCATCTATATACACACACGAGTCATTTTAGGTAGCTACATATGCACATATAACGTGCAATTCAAGTGTTGACAATCGTCGAAAGAGAATTTCTTGAAGAAGGTAACCGAGTAGGATTAGGTTTTTGAATTACAACTATGGGTAGAGTTATTTTATTGAAAATAAAATATGTTGGTTAATTTAAATCGAAAAAAAACTGATGAAACCTGCCCAACAAGAAAACTTTTGTTATCGAAGTCTACATTTTTAAGAAGTTGCGTGGGAAGTTTGTAACGCAAGGTATAAAAACTCGAGTGCAAAACCGCAAAGAGAATTCTAAAATAATCTTAGTTTTTTAAGTAAGAAAAGAAAAATTCATCAGTTTCAAAAGGAACACGTAGGGGGTCGTGAGTACAAATCACTAAAAAATTCACGATTACTTGAAATCTTTTTAAGAATGGAAACAAGAACACATTAATTTGTAAAGCAACACATGAGGAGTGTAAAGCATTAATAAAATTAGTGCATAATTTAAGGCTTTAAAGCATAAATGGAAGAAATAATCAGCTCAAAAAATAACAAATACTTGAGTTTAATTTACCTTCTCCTGTCATCCACCAGTCTCCGCCTGACCGCATGCCTGCCAGGGCTACACTCGCCGCTGCAAGGAAATAAGATAAAGAAATATAAAGAATACTGATCAACATTTAACTACTGCCGACACTGTTATTGGGTACTTACTTCTTATTGATAGATTCTGTGTTAAACTTAAGTGAAAACCGATAAAATGTGATGAATGCTCGAGGAAATCACTCTTGAAAATATTATAAAATACACGTCAATTTTTTATCATAACGTCGCTTAAAAAACATATTAACATGTAAAATACAGGCCTAACAACTGCATTGGCAATCAAATAAAATATTGACCAAATTTTACAAAGGTATTACAAAATTGTTATCGTCTTGATTACGGTTATAAATTGTGTAATTTCTTGTGTTCAAATGTTACTCGCTCCTAAAATATTAACATTTTCGGAACTGGAGAGCAGATGTTTGATAGATACATCATTGATGTAATTTCTGTGATGGTCATTAAAATGAAGACTCATATGTAAATGTTTTCGTACTTACATTTTCAATAGCTTCTATGTATATGTACACATATATTGATTATTGTTAATAGAAATTTACGCTTTCATACTTAACTTTTAACTACTTTTTAACACCTTATTTCATAATTTTTGGTTCATTAATACAATTACAAAATCAGTTTTGAGTCACACACAGGGAATGAGAATTATTTAAATTCTTAGTTATTTTTCATTTCACCTATGAGAAAGAACAGTTCGAAGGTGGTCATTTTGTTTCATTTCGTTTTTTTTTGCCTTGCAAAAGCATTTTTTATTCTTGAGTCGCTGCGCTCGTACTAAACTTCGAAATCTGTCAGATTATGTAGTTTGTTTTTCCGACGCGATTTAAGAATTGAAATGTTGTTGATTTTTCCATCATTCAACAATTTCTCTAAAAATGTTTATAAATAATTCAATCGTACAGCATACAGAATACGAGATACTGGATAAAACAGAAACTTCGATGAAACGAATATGAATTCTTTTAAAATTTCATGAAATTTTGTAAATGCGTCACCATACAATGACGACTAGTACGTACATATATAGTTTTACAAGGTACCTAATTCCTGTTTAGTATTTGGGTACTCACCTCCTGTACTAAGTGGGATGAATATATAGAAAAATAAATTATTGTTTGATCAAGTTATACTGATTTTTAAATTCTGACTATGTCGCAAACTAAAATTACGACATTCTATTCTTGTATCCACGATACAATGAAATGTACCAAAGACTAATGTTTTATCAGAAGTGTTGGTAGGTTAATTCATGGTGAGTGTTTATTAGAAAGCATGAAGTTTGATGATTACAGAGTACAGAATCGTGTTTAATAATTACAAAGTACAGAGTTGTTTTTTACGATTACAAAGTACTGATTATAGAAGCTCATGGAATAGAAAATATTTTCCCGTGTAGCTCGGCAGCCAATCTAAGTGTTGCCAAAGGGCAACAAGGGAGTCTTATGGTTCTCTGTGAGATGTATAAAATAGTTTGGGCAAATTTCTTGCAAGTTTCTGTAATCTTATTTGTTTGCTTAAAATTATATTGGAGATTTAGAATTTTCACGAGAGTATCCATAATACCATTGTCGTAACAATTGCCAAGAGGAATCTTAATTAAACATGGTATCACGTATACCACCTTAAGACTTTTAAGTGTTGGAATTACATATATAAAATTCATCCGATATGACAACACTGAATCTGAGGCTCTCGTGGCACATAAGTGCGATGTTTTCTTTATCAATGATCCTACTTTTTTAATTACTTGAATCACTAAACTGGTTTTAATTGCCAACTTCCTTCACTACTAAAAATTATTTGGCATTTTGAGTGAATTGCATGTTCCGAGTAACGACAATTTTTTCTTGAGTGTTCAAGAAAATACTTAACTTTAATTGTTTGATGTTTGTTGCTTACATCCACGTAACAGAAGCCCACTTCATATTAATCTCTGTTTTAAAAGGGTTTTAAGTTGCCAAAGTCATTAATACTTGACCACAAGCTTGAAAATTGTAGATTATAAAGGTAACGGTTAAATTTAAAAGAAAAAACGTGGGTGGTCTTCATAGATATCTCAAAAATAACATCCAGTATCATTTAAACATTCATATTTATTTATTTATGCGAACTTGATACTTGACATATTCAAAGTATCATACTTTTTACCTACAGAAAATGTTTACAAGATATACGGACCCTAAATCTCAAAACCTACGATATCGGAAAGTTGAATGAATACAACTGGTGTTCTCCAGTCTTCTATTGATCTTTATTGATGATCCCTTGCAGCAGCCACGACACCTATTTGTTAAGTTCAGTCATTCTTTTGTCTCACGCTCATCAAACTTGGGGTCGGAAATTAAATTTTCTATTTAATGCTATTGGAAGTTACAATCAATTTCTTCCACAGGCTACAATAAAGTGATGAAATCGATGATTTTTGAGAAGTTGGTTTCGAATTCAAAGTCTCTCGTCTGCATACAATTCATGTGTACGGTTCATTTTAGACAGAACAAACTAATAATCATCAACCTCCTTTCTTTGAGTTGACCGCCGACCTTAAATTTTATGGCCGTGTAACAGTAACAAATACACTCAAAATACAGAAAAAAATTTACAGCACTGTTTCTTCATAATCCAAGCGATTTGTGAAGGAATGGAAAAGAAAAGCGATATAGCATATTAAAAAAAAATAAATCAGTAATTGAATACAACACAGGAAATTCTCTTCATCTAACATGAATTTAAATGTGTGTCTGCTTGGTTTATTCTAGGACATAAAATCAGACATGTTTTTTAATAGAAGTTACATGGTCAACAGGACCAAACAATCATTCATTTCACGTTCCCGGACGTTTATTACCATATAAACAAACACAAAGCACTGGCATCACACGTCAACACCTTGTGTTTGCAGGCAATAAAACTCGACACTTGCAGGCAAAATCGTCCGGAAAAAACTCGAAAAATTTAAAATTTTGGATGATTATTTTCATTTGAGGTAAGACGCCAATTTTATGATACAGTTTTCATCAGTTCCAATACTGACATGATGACGCATAACTTACTTAAAATCGAAAAGTTTTGACGTTTCCATGAGTTTTTTGAATCACGCTGTTTTTATTCGCTGGCCATCACTCTGTTCGAACCGTACAACAGGCCAAATTTTGCTCCAATAGACGTCCTTCAGAATTTCGGTAAGTACAAGAAAAATAGTTAACAATGCAGAAGCTGTAAAGTTCTACGAAATAGTTTTTAGCCCTTTATGATTGAAAGAAGTAAGTTTTCAATCTGAATAGGAATTAAGAATAGAACAGAATAGAATGAGGCTATAGGAACGAACCTTCTGGCCCATTCTTGGGTCGGATAATTACTTCGATAATTATTCGATTGTTTAGTACTAGCACTTTCTTTAAGGCCGAGATCTTAAAAAAATACAACATGATTTTAATGTTTGATGAAATTATCATGAAAATACATTGCTAACTAAAGAGGCTGAGGGAAACACTATTGACACGAATACTTCGCTGACGATGCGCAGGCAATCCTGTTAAAGCGTTCTATAATATAATTATAATTGATCTGTAGTATATTAGTTGTTCTTCAAGACGCCATGAACAATGCCTCACATTATGCTTTGACTGGCAAAGGCGAACGCACTCTAACCCTATTTTACTGCTGCGTTTTTCATCCACTAACATTCAGGTGAATTATATGATATGCAAATTTCCTCTCTCAATTTGTTAAACATTAAAGTTTTAAATTACATAAGTTGAAACTAAAGGGGAAGAAAAATATGTTATTTTTAGAATACCATTCAAATTTTCATCCAGAAAATTAGAAATTTTGTCCACATATAGGAATGTCTTCCATCACTCCTGCATAATGTGATTGAATTACAACTTGTCTTCAAACATTAGAAACAAGAAAAATTTCATTAACTTTTTTGATCTTTGACCCCATGAATTGCAGCTGCAGTAATCACTTATGTATGTGAAAATAAACACCAGATTAGTTCACCTAAAAATAAAAATAGAAACTAATGAAGTTTTTAGAAGATATTCAAATCATCAAACTGTACCTCGTGGATTACAGAAAAATGTTGTGTTTTAATCATTGAATCGGTAACAAGGAAAGATGTGCAGAGACGATCGAATTTTAGGCTTCTCGGCCGCGCCTTACAAAACTGGGAGACTAAACCAGTTTGGTGCAGCACCAAACTGGTAGATTGAATCACTTTGGTGCATTTCTAAACTGGTAGATTGAATCAGTTTGGTGCACCACCAACCTGGTAGATTGAATCAGTTTGGTACATTTCTAAACTGGCAGATTAAATCAGTTTAGTGCACTACCAAACGGGAGACTGAACCAGTTTACTAGTCATTGCCGCGGATGCTGCAGCTAAAACTGTTAACAAAGCTTCTTTTAGAACACGGCAGGTGAGAGCTCTGAAGCTAATAACACGCCTGTACGCCATTTGATGTATTACCAAGTGCAGCCGCTCTTGTTGCTGCACACGGTCTCACTATTTAATGTTCTAACAAATACTCATAAAAGAACGGACAAAGTTCCGTTGTTTCAACCGAAGATCGACAGAAATAAAAGGAATTTGTAATCCGTTTTATAAAACTGTTATTGATGTAATTTTCGTAGTACATGAAAATCGCACGCGTAGTGCCAAAGGAAAAACAGGCTTTATACGGCAGAAAGTATGTTTCACATGCTCCATATAATTGATAATCTTATTTTAGATTAAATAAAATAAGAAAAAGCTATGAAAATGCCGCAATAAACATTCACGCTCACTAAGTGTATTGTGGAAACGCATCAAGAAATATTTGCTGTACACTGGCATTTCCCGAAGTTCAGTGAACAAGCAACTCATGAAAACTTCGTGTAGACGAAAAACATTTTAGTTTTTATCAATAACATTTCAATTTACATTAATAACGCACAACGAAGTTTGCACGGTGTCGATGGAAAACGGTGTCTCTTCAACAGAACACTGCTAGTGACTGTATTAACGAACTGCTAGTGACTGTATTGACGACTGTGGAGCTCAGATATCTTTTGAACGTACAAAGGCTATCATGAATAAATGTAAAAAAATGAAAACGTTGCTATCTGGTTTTCAAGTCCATTATCAACTGATTTCATGACATATATATTATTATTTCTCTAGTTGTACTTCTTAGTATACATAGGTAACCAAGTTTTTCTCAAAATCAGAATCATCAAGAATTAATTATTTTAATAAGCAACCAAATCATTGCATCAGGGTACTGGTTCAAGTCGTATGACTCGGCAATAGATGAAGACCTTGTGAGCAACGTAAATTTCTCTCTTTTTAATACAAACACAACGATGTTTTTCGTATACATATATTACTCGGAGAAGATCTCCAAAAATTTTTGAAATTTTGCGATATATTGAACTGCAACCCGTGAAGTAAGTTTTTCAAGCAGTATGTCTTCGTTGAACGAATGACAGTTCAAAGAATTTGAACAAAAAGTATAAATTTTGTAGTTTTACAAATTTAAAAATGCGCTTCAGAAATATACCTCACGCACAATTGCAAGTTACACAAATTTTCATCAAACATATTTGCATCATATCAACGTACATCAAACGTATATGTATCATACAGATGTGCATCAAGAAACAAATGACATTCACACAGACATCGATCACACAAACGCCGTCCTCTAAACATAATTTTTTTTAACACGTTGACTCCGAAGTGGTACGTATGTGTACCACTGAGGTTAGGTTCTGTAATTTTTTCAGATCCTTCTAGTGACTATGCGTACAAAGTGAAGTTTTACACCAATCAAGCAATCGGAGTCAACGTGTTAAATGAAGTGATCCTTTGATCAGGTTCCCTTTAACACGTTGCCTCCGATTGCCTGACTGGTGCCTCCGATTGCCTGACACGTTGCCTCCGATTGCCTGACTGGTGTAAAACTTCACTTTGTACGCATAGTCACTAGAAGGATCTGAAAAAATTACAGAACCTAACCTAAGTGACCCACCGGTGGGTCGCATCGCAACAAACGTGTTAAGGTAATAGGACTTGAGCATTCCTTTTTGATCAAAAGGATCCATCATGATGCAGGGTTCGAAAAAGTCTAATTAGGCACTTCTGACACTTTTAGAGCTTCTTTTCATCGGTAGAAATGTATATCCTGTACATTTAACTGTTTCTCATAAACGCATACAATTAGAAGCCACTGCGATCTACTGGCGCGTATAAAGTAAATTAGAAAGTAAACCAGAATTCAAACTTTCGAACATCTTAAAAGTTCTTCATGTAGAAAAGGTATCATAAATATCCTTAGCAGAAAAAAAGGAATTTGACATGATACTTGAATGTCATAATTTTCAAATTAGCTTGCATTTCTTATTTCACATAAATCAGGGAGAGCTCCGTTGTTTGGACGTGCAGTGAATGGTTAAAATTTTATACATCAGGTAATAGAGATGGATTGGAAAATTGGCCTCATTGATTGCCGATACACAATTATGTGAATTATTGGCTTGCGCTCCCATGAGTCTTATGCATTTAATATTTTGTTCATTTTATAGGTGAAATTGACGCTTCAGTTTCGCTTAAATAGGCCCCGATAAAATACAATGAAGTTTGACCCTCATATCCGACTACTTGAACGTCAGTCGTATTTCTTTAATGTTTGTACTTGATCGATGAAACGCTTTATAAATATGCTAAATTGCAGTAACTGTCAGTTCACCCGATGAATAACCATGCATTTCCCAGTGAAAATTGGTGTCATTTCGAGCACCAGGCGTTGTTTCTGGTATCTCTGCGTTGGATTGTCAGCTCTAATGAACAAAATGTTCACAAAATCTAGGGACGTCGACGGTATTTCGCATGAGAGAGAGAGAGAGCTGTCAGTTGCAGGGGAGTGGTGCTGAAAGCCAGCAATTCGGCCTTTGACTTCCCAAATCTAGAGCGAGAAAAATCAGTTCATTTGTTTCATTATCTCCATTAAGTTGTTCCACATGTCACATTCTGTTTCCGCGCCACCGGCGCTGAGCCTCCATGAACATAACATTTGTATCAAACTTAAACAAGCTTTACTGTCAGCAAGCTGGAATAGCTTGCCGTGGGATATTTGTATAGAAATACTTGTGTATTTTTATAATAAGAACATCGGACGTGACACGTGATAAATTTCATTTCAGTTGCGTTGTGTTGAATTAGAATACGATAATTTTATTGTTTAACATGGACCTGAAGCTGACTACTCATCCTTCAAAACTATAGACTTTAATTGACAATGACATCAGTTGAACATACAAGAGTTTTAAAATTTATGCACCTGATCATTGTCGAAAGTATCAAACAAACAGAATAAATTCTAAACTAAAGCCTATTTTTGTTATCTGATATATTGTTTGAATTATTTTGACCTGAAGCGGACATTTGTAAGATACAAAAACTTGCGGTAAGAAATTGGTAAATCATGCAAATATTCGCAAGACTATAATTCATATCAAGGTAATGCTTCTTTTGAAAGCAGCAAGTTAAATTCTAGCTTATCTCGTGTGTTTATCAATTTATCACAGCTGCGTAGGAAAAATAAAGTTCAATGCTGCAAGCAGATCAGGCATAATGTTTATTTGTGTAAAGAGATCGCTTTATAGAAGTAAGAACTCTAACTACCATGGCTAATAACCGCTAAACTCAAATACATGTCAAATCTACGGTCATGATCAACCTTGCTCTAGTTGTAGATCTTTGAAGTCGTGCCGGACAAATAAATAAATTTCCTTAGCCACACCTGCAAATCAAATTTACCTGTTCGTGACTCATTAAACTTCTTTTTACATGTCAAATCGCACCTGTCTTGCGTGTGTGACTGTTCACGACGCATTTCAAACCTGTGTGATTCAACGTATCCATTGTTTTATGAATAAGCATTTGGAGTTACATTAAATGGTTTTTGATCGCCAGTAGCTGTGTCTGTTGCCTGCTGACCGACGGATGCTGAAGATTAAGGGAATAAGTGACGTGACATGCTTTTTAACATAGTGTATACTAAAATATTTTGCAATATTGAAGTATGTTACAGTACTGAAGCATAATGTTTTACTAAAGTATGTTGCAATACTGAAGTAGATTACATTATTGAACAGCACTCACTAAGTATTTTTCTTAAAAATCAACAAATTATACTTCTCAGTACAAATTTTTCGCCTACCAAATGCCACCTAAAACACATGATGCACTAATTTCTAATGAAACAATCAGTACACTTCAAATGTTATGAAATAAGAAAAGTTTATCCTTAAATACACCGTATAAGCAATGAACTACAGCACATTAAATTGTCCTGACATGTTACAAAACATCTCTGTTGATGAATCATTGTCGTTATTCTCATTTTTGAAAAAAAAGAAAAAGTACCAATGGCAAACATTCGCATAACTTTTTTCTTGATGCAAAATCGAGGATTTTATAAACTTCACAAAACAACGAACTCTAAACAAGTGTGCAAACAATTTTATACTTTGTGTATGAAAGAACTTCCTACGCAACCCTCAATAATTAAATAAATTGTAATAATTTCTAGATAACGTTAATTTATATCAAAAGATAAAGTAAAAGAAATGCTTGGTTTCTTTGTGGTATCTAAACACATGATTTCTCTTCTTTGCTCAACCGGTTGATGTCGATGATATACCTAGAGACCATATATCCTCAGGATTATAGAGCGGGCTACTGGATGTGAACTACACCTCATCATTTTGAAAACTGAGTAAAAGTGTACATGGGAAGCATATATAATTTTGTCCTGTGCAACTGGCCCGTATTTGTGCAGGGTTCCTTAGTTTCAACAAACTTACAAAATTCCCCTCACAATAAAGTCACATGGCATGGATGGCTTTATTTATCCTTGAAATGAAACAGAAAATAAACTTGATCATTTTAATTATCAAACATAATAAAATTGAGACGGTGAAGATGACAAAGCATTGCATAAAAATGCGGTAGAAAGTATTTTTTTCTTTTCAAAAGACATTTCCATAAAGCATTTTGAACTTCCTGGCATGGAGTGTTCGTGAAAGTGAATGAACGCTACACACCCACGCTGAACCATTATTACATTAATTTATTATATTAGAATTTATTCATTGAAATTCATGGTTTCTTTAGTGATTATTTCAGACTGTAAACAATAAACAGCTGCTAAGTTTACGTTTCACTTTGAAATTTCTAAAATAACTTTTTACACAAGATTCAATTTCTAGAGACGTTTGTAGAAGCACACACATGAAAATTGTGACCTCAATTGTCAATTTCACAACATTAAATATCACAATTTGCTTCAACAATATTTACAAGGCATTTTGTTGCTGCTTGAGCCTATTCCACCATCGTTTCGATTTCTTTCGGTTACGTAGCGAATATTCGTGACATCAATTGGAACTTTATTTCAGACATTAAATTGAGCTCTTTCTCTCCTCATTGCAACATGATTAAGAACATTATGCTCTATTCTATGTGATATAAATAATCATAGTTTTTTGAAGACATTCAATATTCTCTTATCATTATAAATAATCATAATTATTGAAGACTTTCAGTGTCCTGTTATCATTATAAATAATCATAGTTTTTTGAAGACTTTCAGTGTTTTGTTATCATTATAAATAATCATAGTTTCTTGAAGACATTCAGTGTCCTGTTATCATTCTTGTTATCATTATAAATAGTCATCGTTTTTTGAAGACATTCAGTATCCAGTTATCATCATAAGTAGTCGTACTGTAACCTTGAGAACATTCAGTGTCCTACTGTCATTGTGAATTGTCATAGTTTCAACCTTTAGAACACCATTCATAGGTCTTTGACTTTGTGTTTCATTAATAACTACAGTTTCTGTTTAAAAACTGCCAGAGTTGTGTAAAAAGTGATATAGTCTATTTACTGAACAATGCGTATTTCATTTCAAATTGACTATTTATTACATGTATATTATGCCATATTTTGCATGTAGGTTTGAAATATAAAGAGAATCTCAGCATTATGAAGCACAAAAAGAAACTAATGTAGCTAAATAAGTTTTGGTCTCAAGAAAAAGAACACCATTAAATAAGGATAAAAAACTGCCCAAAATTATACATTAGGATTTATGATGCAGCGAAAATTTTTAGTGTGGCATTTGAGCATTTTAATTATAAGGTATGTCAGTGCTTTTTCAAGGGTCCTGACGTGATTAATTATATTTCATTTTCATTCCATCCTCACACATATTGATGAAAAATTTGATAGCTTGTTAAACTAATCTTGATGAAACAGCCTACGACAAAATTCCCCTAAATTCTGGTAGGGATTGTTTTTTATCGTTTAAAAAATTGGTGCATGAGAGTTTTTGCACTCGTGATAGAAAAACTGCCGTCTTATTAAAAAATAAATCCCTAAATGATATGTGTACCGCATTAAAATTCTTATTTAGCTTTGATATAAAATACAATTAAAAATTGAGAACACCTGCTGCACATAACACTCCTTGACGAATACTAGGAAAAGAATAGAATACATTGATGACCGGAAATACTACGGGTTCTGAGTATTAACTTTAGTGGACATTTAAAAACAAATATATTTGTACAGTTACTAGGACCAAAACATTCATCTTTACGTTTTTCATTTTTGATGTATTATTTAGGCGAGTCATACAATACGAATGTACAGTATATGTACATATATATATATATATATATATATATATATATATATATATATATATATATATATATATATATATATATATATATATATATATATATATATATATATATATATATATATATATATATATATATATATTCGCACAGTTCAGAGAGATAATTGTCAATATTAGTATCACTAAAATTAATGGTTATCAAATCAGTGTTGTCATTCCATAAAAATATCACTCCTTTCGAAACATTTTGAAATATTTACGATTTTTTAGCTTCTATCTTTGATTCTAACTATCCGTGTGAATGAAACTTTTCCGACATATTCATTAGGATACAAGCTACATACATTCGTGTTGTTGAACCCTACATTTATTCAAAAATATTTACGTACCACGAATATAACATTAATCACTGTATCAGTCTATAGATCATTATCTCAGTTGGTCAAAGTGACTTTGATAGTGATGACTCTCGTTATATAATTAGAAGAAATAATTTGTTATTCCTCCGAGAAGTACAAGTTCCTGAAGGACTTTCCACTCCGAATAAAAGTACACTTAACGCGTCTGAAAATTAACGTTTGACGGAACGTTCTCAAAATACGTTTAACTTTTAAAAAAGTATAAAGAGCTTTTCCTAGTGAGATTGTTTATCAGAATTCACATAATACACATAAATGTTTAAATTAAAGGCTATATTCTTTGTTCGATTTAGGACTTTGATTTTGAAGAACTTGTCTTTGCCGTTTCGAACACCAAGTCATCGAACACAATAATTCAAATCACACCTACTATGCAAAAACGATACATTTATCACTTCTAGGTGTTGCATTTAGCTAGAACAATAAACATGTTGACCAAATTTATTGATTATTTTTCTCCTAATTCTTTCTTTCAACATATAAATGCTACCGTAATGCGGTTGCAAGAACTCCCGCTGTCGACATGGTTGACGCGGATAGAAATACGGCATGGGACTTGGGTAAAACAAACGAATAATTATCGAAGTAATTATCCGACCCAAGAATGGGCCAGAAGGTTCGTTCCTATAGCCTCATTCTATTCTATTCTATTCTATTCTAATATTGACGTACTTGGATTTTTTACAAGAGGATCGGCAAAACAAATTCGGTTCTAAGAAGGAAGTGCTGTGTATTTGTGAAGTTGAATGTTACTTGCCTATTTCGAACGCAGAAGATAATCGACTCGTGACAAAAATATTGAAAGATAGATTCTAAATATCTCGCACAAAAAATCTAGCGCAATAGAATCAATTTCGAGTACACCGCAATTGCAGTACGAAGTTGTAACGAAGACAAAGGAGAATTGAATTTTTGCCTCACAAGGCAGTGGGGCAACCAAGGCAGCAGATAAGTTTGGAAAGAAGAATTGACGGTATGTTTCTAGCATTAAAAGTAATTAATATCTAAATGTTGTATTCTAAGGATCATGAAATTTTAGTTTCATATGAATGTCTACGCTTCTAAAATACATTATAAGAATAATTCTGAAACATTCAAAACAGAAAAATATCCTCTTGTACTCATTACCTATATTAGAAATTTCTGTTTACAACCTCATGATATGTGATGAAACTACTCCTATAATTTAACCTAAGAATTTGAACTCCCAAATTTCTTCAGTACATCAGCTACGTGGGAGAGAGCAGGGAACTTTGATGAACCTGTTGGATTCATTTCAATGATGAGCTGAACACAACAATTGAGCATCAATCAAATGAAAGAAATTTATTTATTCTAGCTCAGTTTTTCATGTAAACTTTTGCGGCACGACGACGACCTGGAATTTTCCAGTTTCTTTATGGAGAATCTTTTAAATATTACGAACCCTTGTACTTCACAAAGTTATCTCAGAATTCATCACATTGGTACATATATCATAGCTTCGGAGGTCTTTCATTGAAGTTAATGTCCCAAAACAACGCTTTGAAGTCCCACCATTTATGAGTGAAGAATTTTTGCTTTATCTTAGTGAAGAAGATGCGTGCACAAGGCTGTACAAACTTCATGAAATGGCACCTTCCCCAAAACTAATCACACTTTTTCAACACCGGCGTGCAAGTGATAGTTTTGTCGGCAACGTTTGGAGTGAGTATAATATATCTGAATAAAACAACTCGCTCTCGAACTTTGGGTAATGGAAGCCGAGTAAATATGATAACTCTATGGTAGCATGATCGAGCTGCGGCCACGGTTGCAAGGCATTGCTTGTTTCAGACGCAGTAGAGCGGAGCAAAGAATCAGGCAAAGATGACTAATCGCATGGTCAATTTTCGAGCAAAGCCTTGGTTCAACAAAATAAATGGAGGGTGTAAGCCGAGAGCAAGTCAATAGGTTCATGCAAACTTGTAGGTTTTGTCGCAATATACGTTATTGTAGAAAAAATTATCACCTGCTTACTAAAAACAACGTTCTATGAATTCTCTTATTAAAGTACAAGCCTCAATGAGGAAATATTGACAAATTATTAATAAGTAATCACCTTCATATGTGAAAGAGCAATTTTATTGAATTTTATTCCTACCTTCTTATGAAGTGTGCTCGTTTTTCGTTATATTATCCAAGTAAATATATCAACTGGTTTTCAAATTATTGATAAAGTATACGTTTCCAGTAAATTTCCTTCCCATGGAAAAAATTACAATTATCAGAATATCGCTTCAGTTATGCTGTTTCGAAAAAAATTCTCAATGATTGTTAATAATTTTTCTCAAATGAAGGCAGAAAGAAGTGAAATTTTGCATAAAAAAATTGTTCTAGAACTATTTTCGTTTTCATTATCCATTCAGAAGGTGTGCAAGTACGTGTATGAGGTACAGCAGAGTGGCCAAAACTAGAGCTCAGGTACAGAAGACATTCACTGAGTTCTAGCTAAAATAAGGCAGTAAAGTGGCTCAAGTGGCCGCTGGAGCGACTATTTGTCCAATGAAGAATTTTAAGGGGGATACTAAAAAACTGTTCATTTGCAGCAAAATGGTTGCGTAAGAAGAGTTGAAAAGAGCTTGAATGAATCGCGATAATTAATACCCCTATAAATTAGGCAGTTATTGTTACATGGGCGTCCCTGTAAATTGAGTTATACGAGAAACGCTTCAGTACAGAAAAGGTACTAAAACATAATTTGATTGTTTTGGTTATAGAAGAAGCACAGAAACTTTTGCAGAATTGCTTGAGTAATGTGAGAAGTATTGAAACTTTTGATGAAACAACGTCAGTGACTGAAAAACTTATTACAAAACCGTTGTTGCAATACAAGAGGAGCGAAGAGTTAAAACAATACTCTTTTAAACATTAAGACAGGTACCTAGAGTTACAACGATATCATTTGAAGTGTTGAAACAGGTACTAAGAGTTATAACAAAACTCTTTTAATCATTGAAACAGATACGCAAAGTTCCAACAATATCATTTTGGGTATTAAACCAAATACTAGAAGTTACTAAAATTCTCCTCTATCATTAGAAAAGGCACTATAGGAATTATAAAAAAATGCTTTCGAGACAGAAGAAGCAATAGGAGTTGTACCAAAGCTGCATAACAATACGAGTTTTACCAGAATTACTTTAGCAATGCAAGACACACTGGAAGCTACACCAGAGCTGCCTTAGCATTAAAATGGACGTTTAAAATTACAACAAAACTACATTTACAGGAAAAGAGATACTAAGAAGTACATTGTAGTACAGTATGGTCGGGACCCAGCTAGTCACATAACGAGCAACAACACACAGCAGTTACAGCATTTGCGTGTTATCTTTTTTTATTTTTCTTAATCATAAAATTTTTAGCCATAATATTGTTTTTCTGATATAACTGTTGCTTAAACTCTGCAAAATGTTCAATCATTTTTTGCTTTTGGAGTAACAACGCAGTTTTTAAATGCTCAATACGTTCGTTGGTGACCGAGCAAAGTTTCATTCAGTGCCTCCGATTCACACTCAACATTAGACTTTACTTCGAGGCTCAACGTTGGTTGAGCTACTCTTAATCTTTCCCATTTACAGCAACGTAGTGAAGTGATGAACACACGACACGTTTCAATAGGACCGTAGTGGAGTGATAGAGACACTTCACCTATCAATAGGAAGTGAAATTGCAGACTTTATCTTGGGACACATGGAGCAGAGTTTAAGGCTATGTTTCATTTCGTTGTTAGAATGTAAATAAGTGAATTTGGCAGTACAAAGTAAAAGACTTCGCTTTTAAATTTGATGTTAATTTTATTCGCATAATTATGCGTTTTTTGTTCTTTAAAGTCATGAAATAATAATGCTCTAAAATTTATCAAAAAACAGGCTTACTTTTTTTGATGAAAATGTTTTTTATGCTGCAACTATGTTGGAATTTTTCTCTCGTGCAAAAGCTTCACAAAAAAGAGTGAGAAAGCATCCACGCGAAAAAATGTTAATTGGCAACAAGTTTGAATTGTGAACGTTCCTGTGAAAGTTTTAGCAAATACAAGATGCAGTAAAATAATCGGATGTTCTGTAAGTTTGATAAAACTTAAATAGTGTGTAGAACGAAAATTGTGTACAAAAAGCACAAACAAATGAAACAGTACTACACGTACATTTCGACAATAGGAACACATTTCTTGCTCTATTCTATAATTTGTTTTTTAACTTACAATAATGTCACGTCATTTTTGCCATTTTCCGTGTTTGAGAACACTCAACGTGCTGTTAAAAATAGATACCTGTATTTCGCCTCCCTACAAAGCTGCAGAAATCTGCAGAAGAAAAAAAAACTAAACAGTAGAAAATATAGTTGACAAAATCTTCATTCGCTTGTATAATGCCGATAAATAAATTTAAAAAGTGACTAGTTTGAAACTATGCAATTCTAGTGAGGAAATCAATTACGTAACATAGTTATAATGTCCTACAGCTGTCATTCATGCTCTTGGATTTCTAATAGTCATTACTGAAATGGTGAAGTTTCATAACATTTTTGTATCATGCTTCTTACGTGACCAATTTACAAGCGTTTGATTATTCATAACTTCTTTTTAGCTAGAACTCCCTGCTATTAACTAGAACTCCGTATTCATGACTCCTTATTAATTAGAATTCCATTTTCGTAATCCCTATTCATAAATCGCTATTAAATAGAACTCCCTATTCGTAGCTTCTTACTGAAGGAAACTTCCTGTTCAAATCTCCCTATTGAGTAGAACTCCCCATTTATAACTCCGTGTTGAGTAGAACTCTCCATTTATAGCTCCCTGCTGAGTAGAACTCTCCATTTATAACTCCCTGTTGAGTAGAACTCTCCATTTATAACTCCCTCTTGAGTAGAACTCTCCATTTATAACTCCCTGTTGAGTAGAACTCTCCATTTATAACTCGCTACTGAATGGAACTCACTCATCATAACTCACAATACCGCTTTTATCAGTGACAGTTGCATGGGCGCTGCATGCTACGTAGCAAACGCAATGCAGTCGGACTATTTCTAGCCAACGCAAGCTAATTATTGATGTCCAATTCATTTTAGTGTCATGTCTGTGTTTGTATCAGTATGTAAACACGAATGAGACAACAAAATAAATTAAAAGCTTAAGCACGGAACAAGTTCACAAAAATAAAGAAAAATTGTATACATCTATAGTTGCATTCAATTACATTCATCACATGCACCTCAACATCTTTAATGCATTTGTGAACATATTAATATGAAACTAACTGGTGGGCACTAAATCTTTTCTATAATTTTTCGCATACATATACAGTGTATGCAAATTTTCCACTTATTTTTGCCCTAAATAACTCGATTAAGCACAGTCATGGACACCTCATGCAATCTCAACTTTTCATTGATAAATTGGAGCAAAGCTAGATATTTACTAGCAGCAAGACTGATCAGTGGAGTTCTTTACAAGAAGTTTAAAATTTTTCATGTTGTCCTGTACACTTAGCACCAAGTTTCCAGTTGGTCCTAATGAAATAGGGTTATCACAAATAATATATATTCTCAAAACTGTTCCTAGATCTGAGTTTGTATGTAGATGAGTTGATTTGCTGCTCTTATGACAGTCTGTCTCGCTTATTTTATATAGACTGAACAGAAGTGATAACGTAGCCATACAGTATTGATTTTTTGTAATGAATTTATTGCCAAAAGGAATGCATTATGATGTTTTAATGAAGTGCTTGACAGACACCTCGCGTAAACTTGAACGTCTTCATCACCATGAGCTGTACATTTTCGATTAACCATACTCTGAATCGCCAGTTTTGCTACTGAAACTAATGATTCACGAAATATTTATCATACACATCGTTCATCGTTGCAAGCATGATGCACCGTCATTAGCTCACAGAAAATATTTCAATAGCCTCGTACACTTATGAACTAAATTATCTATTTAGATTATTTTCAAGTACTGATAGGAGGTTAAATTATACTAGTTTTTGAGTACGTGTAGGAAATTGATGCATTCTAAATAGTTTCCGAGGGTTCATTTGTGTTTTGTGCAGACTAAGTCGATGTATTAGATGCAGTGAAGCATATCTGTCCAAATCATTCCAAAAGTGACTCGGCAGATAAAATATTAAAGACAAGACGTTTAGAAGTTAGTATTTGACATTTAATTGCTTTGTCGCTTAGAGGCTTGTGAGAGAACCACAAAAAAGCAGTCGCTCGTGCTCGAACAGAATCTATGAAAACACGTGGATTTTATGTTCGTTTAAATATGCCAGAATGTAAGTACTAGTGTGCCATTTGTTTCCAGAACATTTTTTGCTTTATCAAGGTTAGCCCAAATCTATTGAGAATCGTCCAAAGAAAATGACGAAACCAATTAGCCGACTAATGTATACAAATCCTGGAAGAATATCTGAATGATTATAGTTCAAGATTCGGAAACTTTGAACCCTTGTACAAAATGTCAAATCAAACAAACGAGACTGCAGTTTTTTGAAATACCGCTGTGTTTTGTATCAAGTGGCTTGTGGAGTCTCAGATATAGAGGAGAACTCACCGTCTCTGGGGGGCGAAGGGCACTGTGAGTGGGCGTAGTGCCCCATATGGTAGCCGTAGCTCCCCTGGTACATCGGGGGGAACCCATACCCTGGGGCATTGTACTGGGCCGCTTGTTGGTACCCATAAGTGGCCATAGCCTGCTGCCCAGGCCCGGCACAGAGCCGTGCTGCAGCTGCAGCAGCAGCAGCCGCAGCAGCAGCTGCTGCAGCAGAGCGTTGCTGATGTGCATCTTCGGCTGCAGCAGCAAGCCAACCTGAGCTCACATCTGAGGAGCTGGAGTTATTGTCCTGGCGGGAGGACGGAGCCCCCGAGCTCGATGATCGTCCCTCCAGGTCGCCGAAAATTTTAAGAACACCGATGAAAAACAAAAACTAAACAGCATTCAAAGTTCAAAGCTGATGGAAAAGAAGGATAGGCACCCACTGGTAGTTCAGAATCTCACTAAGAACGAGACTGGCGTGAGCTTAAAAGCTCACGAAGAAGTAAGTAATGGAGGCACGCACCGCTCGGTTGGTCACTGACACACACTTAGTCACAAGGCTCCTGGGGTTTCTGAGCGTCGTAATTTGCACAAATGTTTGGAGAACAAATTAAAAGAAAGACTTGACTGGCCAATGTGTGGGCCCAGAAGGGCGCTGAGGGCAGAGGGGCGCCAATGGTCACTCACTCATTCAAATGTTCTGCAAGCCTCTCTTCCATCCCCGTAAAAATAAATGCTGCGGGCTAAATAGCATGTCTCACGTGGCCTTTATGTTGTTATATTAACGCGCGTGTAACACCCACGGCAAAATCCACAGCACTGACAAGTACTTCTTGACAAGGCTTAATGCTTCCTTAACACAGGTACACACAAAAGACTCATGTAGCTACGCCCACTGCAACACTGGAACCAATCCCAGTTTCCAGACTGGCTTCTTGACTCTGGGCCGCCCGACCTAGAGCTCCTCCTACAACTAAAGCCATGACACGACATGACAACTACCTGCTCCGCCCAGTTCATGAAAATAATAAAATATACATCATCTCCTCATCAAATAATAGTCAAAGCTTCCTTTGACATATGCTAGAAGCAGTATCTCTACGGAGTGTCGATGTTAGGCCGATTCGTGGGGACACTGCAACGATAGAGGTCGTTTGATCAAGTCGTATCCTCATGAGACAAATCGTAGCAACGCCCACAGCTTCGATCGTCGCAGTTCACACTCTTCCTTTACGCTAGGCCAGCCCTAGAAGAGAGCCTATAAAAGCTATTAATGAATTTACAGGCCTTGTATTATCATTCGGTAGCTCTGTAATGACGAGCCCCAATTGTACGGTGGAGACGGTGGTTATCTTCGAAGGAGGCTACGCAGGAATTGACTCAAGGTCTTGCGTATGTAATTCAAAGGTGAGCTTTAAATGAAGAATCATCCATTATAATTTTACTGCTTTGCGCCCTGAGAGAACAAGATACAAATCTCAAATGTTAGAGATTGCTTTGCGATTAAAATATATTAACAAGCTATTTTGGGGAATTTTAACTCTGAATTGTGATTAATTTAAGAGAAGTCGTCAAAAGCCAAGCATTTTTTCAATTTTTTAGGTATTTTATCTCCTTAGGGGAGTACTTTGATGGATACAAAAGAAATGATCGTTATGAATGCATTTCAGACGGAGACAGAATAGAAATTTTAATAAAATATCTAAGGTAAAGTGTATAGGTTTTTACACATGTTACAATTTCAGTTCTGTAATCCTAATTGGACGTTGCAAATTTTAAGCTGTTGAGTTTTGCTTGCAATTGGTCGTGCGATGTAAGAAGAAAAATACTAAGACTGTAAAATTAATGAATGCAAGAAAAATCAAATGCTGAAAAAATAAACTCTAAAATCTAATAAAAAAGACGTGATGCATCGTCTGGCTGCGCTGTAGAGGATGGCAATGCCCGTACATGTAATGCATTATTCATAATTATGTGGTCAATACGAATTTGCTGGGTAGATTCAACAGTTCAAGAACCTAAAGTTCGTCAAAGACTTAAACAGGTTCATTAATATAGAGTCTACGATCAATTTCAGTTCATTTTTACTACTAATATCAGAGAATTTTAAGAGTAATTTTAGTTAAAATTTAATATTGGTTAGATCTAATTGTTCGCATAAATTTTCAAAATCTTCATCAAAATAATTACCGTTAAGAATATATGAGAACGTCTTCGAAATCGTCCCAATCCGAATTTTTCCGTCGGTTTACCGGAGATAATCATCGATTTGCGGTGATTATCATCGTTTATAGTAGGAACTTCCGACGATAGAAATAGTACCGGTTATTACCGGTAATTATAGGTATTTCCAGACGATGAAATGTTCGCCGACGATATTGACTGGTCTATACAGTCTTATTCCTACCGTCATTCCAAGCACAGGGAAAAGACGATAAAAATACAGTCTTTTTCGGATAATAATTACCAGTTTATCGTAAGATATCATCAGTTTATCGTAAGAAAAGGCGATAATTACCGGTTAATGCTGACGAAAATTAGCGCCAGTCAGACGATAAAATACGGATTGGGATGTGAGATTGTAAAGATGAAGTCATTTTCTTTAGTTCGAGACTTGAGTAAGTTACCGTGCAACTAATATACTCTCATTATGCTTTTAATATACATTCAATATGCTTTCAATATGTTCTTAATATGTGTTTAGTGACTTTATTAGTCAAAAACCCCATATTCCTGCATTATTCCACAAAATTGTGGAAATTGACATAATACAAAATTATATATTATGTCATATTGGCTCTGTGAATGTGTCCTAATCTTTAATTATGCATCAAAAAGGTCTAAGGCTTTAAACTTAATTATTATTTGAAGTGAAATTATTTTTAGTGTGAACAAGTTGCAATCATAGTCTTAAATGGTTCAATTGAACATATATTTCCCAAAATATATGTAAAACATCGATCAAATTTTCTGAGAAAGCATGACGTAAATCAATAGTTAAAGGCTTGATTATAAAAAACACTTTTAACACTAGAAGATACAAGTATCTGTGATAGAATTTTGAATTTTCATTTCAAATATAGATGCATTGATTTGCAATTGTTTATATTCTTGATATAAGCAAGTATTTACAAATAAAATTATTGTCGAAATCTCCTTTTTACTGTATCTGCACTGTTGTTTCATACAATTTTACTACTTCAAAAACACCATAATTAGAAAATTCGCGCGAGAACTTCGCTCTCATATCACAGGCGGCGATACCAGTCTAAAAAATCTAACTAAAATTAGCAACATTGTTCCATCAAAGTATTTCTCATAATAATATTCACTGTAAGATTTTCAATAAAGGTAAATACTTGCAACTTATGAATAGAGGGAGTGCTGAACCTCACTTTGTAATACAACATAAAATTATTATTAATCCAACATTTCAGTTCCCAGTGGCGCGATGTCTGTGAAGCTGTGATTGACCATCCAACATCCTTCACAGTGTCTCCAAAGTGTGCAAACAGGTTTGCAGACCTTTATGACTGCGCTTATGTCATTTTCTCAGGGCAAATCTGAAAAATAAGGTTCATAATAGACGTAAAGTAATGGAGTCTTGCATGAAACGGTAATTAAGGTCTGCATAAAAAATACACAATTTTTGGTGACTTATTCATTCCTGTCACCAAAACCAATCTCTACTCAGCAGTTTAGTTGAATTACAGTATTTAAAATATTTCGATAATTTTAACAGCAATGAATATTTCTGCTATAACTTAGGCTGAATTTATAAACTTTGTCAATAAAGAAAAGCAAGCTATTCATGAAAAACTCAACTTCCATGAATTAGGCTCATGAAACGAAAGAGAAATAACGATGACTCTGTGTGTATAAACCACTTGAAGTGTTGCATAAGCATTTCATGCTAACTCATTTTAAGAGTAAATGTTAATTTGTTGTTGTTGGCACTAATGGCAACCCAGATCCCTAAAACAAAAAAGCTTTCAATTCAAAAGTTAGGTTTTCTAAAATGTTAGAGTAGCTGCAAGTACAGCTTACCAATTGTGAATAACAGCAATTTTCAAATACATGTCAAAATATCATACACAAGAAGTTGTATACTGCTGATATTAAAGCTACATTAATGCGAGCGATGTTTTTTTCAACCTCCAATGGGCTATAAAAAAATACAAATGTGCATAACATAATTATTTTATTACCAAAACTACTGTAGCATCTTACTAATTTTTCAACATAATCGCCAAACGGTTAAGGCATTGTCAGATTGTCACACAAGAATCTCGATATTTTCTTCAAAGAAGTTAATCGCCAGCGAGGAAAGCTACGTTTTGAGATATGATCCACTGCTTAGACTGTTCCTGTGAATCAGGATTGACATACTGGATCCAAGTCTATACCGCCACCAACGATAGACTTCAAAAGTTGTTACTTTTGATTGGGATAATACGTGCGAACATTAAGGCTGATGCTCTGCGTTGCGTTCTGTGGCCATCACTTGGGGTGTTGAGACCCAGCGGGCACACAGCTTTCGGTATCCATTGTCTCGTACGATAGTGAACAAAGCAGACTTGAAATATTGTCTGGAAATTCTTCAGAAAGTTCCTTGATTGTAAACCTTCGTTTACTGTTGACCACCTGAACAACATGCTGAACGAAGCCTGTATACAGTTGCGACAGACTTGCACCTTTGTCCACCTTCTTTATGAAAGTCAGTTCACTCTCCTTTGTATTTTCTATTCTATTCCCGAACACTACCCTCACTCATACCGTTATCATTTGCTCATTCTGGAATAGATTTCAGCAGTAATCAGTTTTCTGCAAGCAGAAGAACGTAGAACCATTAAGCCCTGGTACTGTTAATCTAACGGTTGGTGCTAGTCATTAATGTTCTACATTGTCAGGGTTCCTTGCGAATCATACACAGCTACAATCTGACATAATTCCTCCAAACTTCAACTTTATTCCATTTCGACTACACACTCTAATACTTGCAACAAGAAGCTAGAATTCTGCCCCTTGTTTCAGTTATTTGGATTTACTGCAGAAGCATTTACTGAGGCAAGAAAAGTGTAAAAACAGCATGTCCCTGTTGCCGTGTCATCTGTTCATCGCAACTACCGATGTTCTCAGGGTCTTCGGCCTCCAAAAGCCACCATCTGCACCTAGTGTTGAAATCTGAAGGCAACTCGTAAATATACTTCCATACACTGCTAATATCCACTATCTATCTTACCAGCTGATGGTAAATACCCATTGCATGCACCAAAAATCGTTGTCGACACCAGATAGAAGTACCAGGGAAAAAGCAATTGAATATTCCAGCTGCACCTACAAATACCAGCGGCTGAAACCGGTTGCCGACACTCGAAAACCAGCTGCCAGCAGCCCTACAAAGACGCCGCAATTGAGGGGCCAATTTGGAAGACGATCACAATTTTACGCTTCATTTTTGCATCGATCACACAAGTTGGCAGAGGGACTTGTGCTCAGAACTTGGACGACTTCGAGTTCCGGATGCTGGAAATGGTGAATGGCGGAGATGGAGATGCCGAGAACAAGCCAATATATACGAATTAAGGATGTTGAGAATGGTAGATGTATTTGTGTGCTCGGGATACTGCAAATGCATTATCATAAAAAATGATGAGTTCAGTAAAGGTATGTAGATGAAGAAGAAAAGCAGCAGACGGTAAATTTTGATGCTGGGATCAGGTAATAAAGTGCTTATTTTTCCAAATAAATAACATTTCCTCCGTAGCCTGAAAACTTCACAATAGAGGAACTGTGAAATCAGAAAATGAGAGTTTTGATGTTGAGTATTTTTTCCATAGTAGTATCTGATCCCTTAGCAACAAACGTGTACTAATATACTGCCCATATATTAACAACATTCTTACAGTTTACCAACACTTCAGTTAACTGAATGTAAAAATGGGTAAGTCAAGCTGTTGAGCACAATATAGAATTTCTGTAGTCAGTAAAATTAAGTTAAGCTTGTACGTAAAAGTACAATATAGTTTGAGCTAAGAGTACTGCTCTTTAGCCTTCTTTTAATTTATGAGTAAATTAGTAAATTATTTTTTGGTTTGTTCTGATTAATATTTTTTTCTTATGTAAAGACCTTGCTATTTTGGATTCGAATACCTAACAATATTCAAATTCATAAAAATACCTCAGCATATCCAAACTAAATATTTCAAATGCATCGTTTGTAGCATTTTCGTATTTATTTCACTTCTTAAAATGACAGTTTTCATGGTTCAAAATTACACAGTGAAAGATGTTGGTTGGATTACATAAAGTTCCATGTTCCGAATGCGACAAATATTTTTACCTCCAGAGCAGAATTTTCTTCTGTCAGCTTTGTTATTCAGGATTGTCTCAATGCAGCAGACTAAATTAAAATACAAATTTATTTAATAATTTTTTCGGGTCATGTGAGCCTAATATAAATTTTATTATTTGAGAACAGAGAACAAGCTTTCATGGCATATTTTAGCTAATGAAATGATATTGCCATTCACATAAAAAAATAGGTGTAACAACGTCATTGAAATCGAGTTGACCTACATTCCTATCCAAATATGAATAAATTGCATAATTGGGTTTCAAACTGATATCTTTAATGCATAACAGAAACTAGAAGAATCATACACTATAATATGCAGAATAAAATATATTTAACACAACTTTGAGGAGATGCTGCACCCTGCACAAAGATGCTAACTTTTCTGTGCTTGGTGTTTATGGAAACTGACACGTAAAAAGATTTGGTCACATATGCTGTAATTTACGATACATATCGAAGGTGGACAACATTTTCCGATTAAACATGTATATTTACATTCAAATTCAAATTTAAACGCCCATTGGTTGAAAAACAATGCTACTTTCCTAAAGGGACGCTCAATTTTGAAACACTGACGTAAGCTCATAGAAGGGGCTGGCAAGTCCAAAAGTAAGTTAAATGTGTCTATGAAACACCGTAGATTTTTGTGAGATTTTGCAGGACTTTAATTTCCTATCATTTTCTGTTGATAAGCTCGGGATATTTGATGACTAAAAATTAAGCTAAAATCTCCCAGCTTTTTTTCGTTAATCACCAACAATTATTTAATATGTTACTTGAAATATTACTTTAAATTTCGAAAAAGTTCATTACAAAATTTCCGAACGTGTTCATAGGCATCTAGAAGCAAAGAACTTTAGAAATTTAACTTCTTACACTTGTGATTTAAATCTAATGTGAGGATATTTTACACAAGAATGTTAATGATAAATTATTTCGTGGAGCTGTAG
Source organism: Trinorchestia longiramus (assembly GCA_006783055.1). Taxonomy (NCBI): domain Eukaryota; kingdom Metazoa; phylum Arthropoda; class Malacostraca; order Amphipoda; family Talitridae; genus Trinorchestia; species Trinorchestia longiramus. Next base: position 331,837 of record VCRD01000220.1, read on the forward strand.
TTAGTCATGCACAGATAAAATAGATGATTAATGAACCAGGATTACAGTCATTTACTACAATGAAAATTACAAGTTCAGGAAACGAACAGTCATTGAAACATCGAAGAGTTAGGACATGTGTGAAAAGAATGAAAACCTCACTTAATATAAGACAATTTTCTATCGAGTGAAGCATAAGCTAATTCTGTAAAGTAAATGAAGGTTTATTGATTTTATTTTCGTTCTCCAGATTTTTTCATTAGATTTTTTCTCAAAATGAACGAAAAAAACGATCCTAGTCCTAGTTTGCTCTGAAAGTTTTCTCACCACAAGCCATTGCACTAAAATTGGAAGAATCTTTCATATAATATAAAAAATTTTCACTCTGAGAAATTTTGCTTAGAAATGCAACCCAATGTACAACGTTGTAATTTAATTTTCAAATTTTCGATGCTCAAAATTATTGTTCAGTACGTTTTTATTTAAGTTTTATTTGATTTCGGGTGAGCACTTTATCTTAAATTCAGCGGTTAATTAGGATCAGAATAATGATCAAAATACTCATAGAAAATACTTTCAGATGAATCGTTTGTAACATGTTCATTATTATTCCACTTAGTAAAAGTTCTAATCATTATGATTCAAAGTTACAGCACAAATACCGTAGATTAGAATCAAACATAATTTTCATAACTCTGAAAAGCTCCATGATTTTTTCAGAGTAAAAATTTCCATTGTGTATGTTATTATTTACGATTTATTAGGATACTGTACGGCTGGATCAATTTAAACGAATGAGCTGCTAAACAAATTTCTTAACATTAAATGAATCAAAATAAATTCAATTGTTTATGTTCACAGAACAAGAAGCAAGCATTTGCTGAAAATTTTTGCTCTGGAAGCGATTTGGTCATTAACATGTAAAAAATCTAATGAAATAAGTAGTTAGAAAAGTACATAATACATTTTTATCTAATTTTTGTTCAAGTTGAAAAATGCGTTACAATCTCTTTCATAGAATCCATTACAGTTAGTGAGGGATATTTACACTATATCCGCTGTAATTTCTCATATATGAAAATTATGATTGTCGTGAGCAAATTACAGACAGTAAGTTTTAGTGGTTGTGGTGTCCGCTGAAGAATTAATCATTGCATTATTTCTTACTTGATGAAATATTAGCTGGGATGTCGTTGTGAGTGACAAACTACTTCAGTAAGTATTAAGTATGCGGTAAATGGTTTCAATGAATAATATCCAACACAACTTTCAGCAGACATGTCATCCTACACAGACAAGCAAACTTACTGAGGATGATGTTTACAGAATCAAAGCTCAGAAAGCTGTGGTTTCTGAGTAGATCATGTATGTATTAGAATAGAATAGAATGAGGCTATAGGAACGAACCTTCGGGCCCATTCTTGGGTCGGATAATTACTTCGATAATTATTCGGTTGTTTACCCAAGTCCTATGCCGTATTTCTAGCCGCGTCAACCATGTCGGCAACGGGATTCAAACCCGGGTCTTTCCGCTCGCAAGCAGATTCGCTCATCAGTCAACCAAGCTGGTCATGGAATTCCATTACCAAGCTGATAATGGAAGTAGGTGTAGTATATATTCATATAATATAAATTTGAATTTAATTCTGCATTGGTTAAATTTACGAAGTTAGTTTTCTGTTGAGAAGTCTTATTTTGATTCAAAATCAGACCTGACTGTTAACAAGGCGTGAGATTTTACAAAAGTAAGTTAAATGTGTGTTTTGATTACCGTAGATTTATTAGATTTATTCAAAATTGATGAGCTTTCGAAACGTGTTCAGATGTATTTCAAAATGCAGGCAAACCGAAATGTTCAACTTCTTACATTCCTGTTTTCAATCCGATGTAACAGTGTGTTGCATGTGAATGTAAATGTTATAATAAATTATTTTGAGCTGTAATTCTGTCATGCAAAATTAATCTATGATTACAGTCATTTACAGGAATAAAAATAATAAGTTTATGTAGCAAATGCTTCAATACTGTGTTGAAATGCTGCAAGGCATTGAAGCACTTCAAAATCAAGACATTTATGTAAAAATTGTCATTTGGCGAAGTTGCTGAATAAAATTTGCTTTATCTGAATTTTTTCCTTCGAATGAAGCAAAGTCCATCCTTGGCAAGCCGTCTGAAATTTACCATTTTTTCATATATTCGAGATTTTTTCATTCAGTTTTTTCAGGAACCCAGGTATTCATTTAATACAATTTTTCTTAAGGTTTAATTGTTTGCTTCAAAGTCACATTTGTATTGTCCTCTATTTTCAAAGTAGTGCACATAACTGTATTCTTATCTGTAAACTGGCATTAACAATAATATCAGTTTTTTTAAGGGCAGTCGTGTTGGTGCTATGAGTTACTACGTCCATGTTCACTATAGTTGAACGGCAGTTGTATTACTGAGTTAAATAACTTTTGATCTTCCCTATAACAAACGTCGTTATGAATTGAGATGTGCCCTATTATTTCATATGAAAAAGTTGAGAGTTATAAAGAATTAAAATCGTTTTCTTATCTTCATCGGTGAAAGTTCAAGCTTTCAGTCATCTCTGAGAGCGTTAATTAAATTTTTATTATTGTAATATCTTTATTGGTACTTATATTTTACTAACTGCAATGGTGTACTCTCTTGGAGGAAAATCTGAATTACTCTATGACTAAGTTCTTGTGAACTGAAATAAATAAATAAATAAATAAATACTGAAAACTGTATTTATAACCTTCTCACAGCGTGTGACTTCCTAAGTTATACCTTGCCTATATTATGTCTTTACTATTTTACAAACATCGATGAGCCGTGGAAATCAGTTGAAAAACAAATGTTTAGTAATATACGGATGTTGAATGATTGTCTAAGAATTTTGTGGGTTTTTCTGTGTATATAAACATTATGTATCTGTTGAAACATTTTAGCGCACGAGTAATACACTTGAACATTTAGAGTAGGAATTCAATGTTAAGTGTGATGCACATACTTGGGACATTTTTCAGCATTCCTTTTGTTGCTTCTAGAACAACCAACTTATTTTAAGAAATCGAGCAAAGTATTTTTGGACGTTTGAGACTCAAAATTTTACAGATATGCTGATCACTTTAATGTTCATACCTAATTAGAGATCAGTTTGAATTATGTGGCTGAAACAAAAACAGTTTTTAACACAGATTGAGCTTCATTTGACTTAACCTTATCCTGCATGTATCTTTCCCTAAAATCGCTGTCAAAACTTCCATCAATAAATGACAGCTTATTATAGCCGCAACCCGAAAATTTAAATAGTAATATTTCATTTTAGTAAGTTGTGTAAGAGGATGTACGTTGCTAATCTGTCCTCAGCATTTAGTATAATAAATAAATGTTGTCTCTTGAGATATTAACATGGGAATTATTTTCATCGCTGCTTCCTATTTAGTACGATCAATCGTCAAAATAAATTCCTTAATTTTTCAATCTTTCTGCCTGATAAAAATGTCATTAAAAAATAATCTTTTTAAGCTGCTTATTCGGTTAACTTTATTTGTTTATCACATCATGTACTAATGATCTTCCTAAGCCTGTTCTATTTAGTGAAAATTCCATTGTTAAGATGGTATCCATAATGATATTAGTAATCAAATGCTGCATTGTTAAGCTTTCTTGGTAACATGATCCCTAAAAATCAATTTCCTGAGCCTAGTTTAGCTTTCTTGAGGAACATGTCATAAAGGAGAGATGTCCCATATTCTGTCCTGAATGTTACCCCATATACTGGGGCGGCCAAGACTTGGTGCTTCATCATATTCTCGACGTAGCAGCCGGCCGAGCTTCAGTTGTTCTCTGTTTGCTTGCTTAATTGAAACTATCTGAGATAATAGGCTCTAATTGCCCGGCCAGGGACTTCGCCCGGATTTTTTTAGGTTCACGATCGTTGTTTGTCGTGTAGACAATGTCGAGAAAATAAACCTGACTTGTGTTGTGTCACGCGAGCACTGAACACAAGATAAACAATGCGGACCACCGGATATCGTGGACTAGCTTCCCAGTTGTTTTTATTATGCAAAGTCTGGTCTTCCCTAGCTTGTTTCTTACGAGGTTTTGTGCTATGATATCGTCAGAAAATTGTTATTTGATTATATGGATGTCTTATTGCTGATAAGGAGATGAGACCGCTAGACAAAAATAGCTACCTATCAATTTCCAGATTTGCAAAAAAGCGATATGGATGAAGGTACAAAAAAATGAAAGTAAAGTACACCAAATGAGGCTTAAATACAACATTTCGCTCAATTTTTCCAAAAACGAAATCATACATACTTTTTTGTAGATATTTGGTACAGTAAATATTTATTAAATGACCTCAAGCGTTTTATATCTTACTAAAGCAGAGTGATTACTTTGACTTTATAATGAACTTGACTTGATTGCATTATTATAAAAACAGATAGAGTGATTTCTTAGTCTCTACAATGGGTTCAGCGTGAGTGAATTTTTACGGTCAAAGAAGAAAGCAAAATATAACTTTCCTGCGATAAATACTTTCCCCTTCCTAATATTCATCATTGAAATTGTTGCCCATTATTCTATAAAATGCGCAATAATGTAAGCATGAATGATCTGATTAAATCTTGATTATGGAAATTTTCCAGTGCAGTACATGAATATGTTCATGTTATCATATTCCCAGTCAGGTGTACTCAGCACATTTAGTTTATTGCTTAGTTTAAGCTATTTTCAAATTAGTTGAATTGTCTTTGTAACACACTACAGAAACTTAAAACAAAAATCCATGAGATACGTTGGAACAGGATTTTTTTTAAGAAGCTCATGAAATTTAGTTTAATACGAAAAATAGCTCATTTTTACAAATATCGATAGTCAAAACATAATTATAGATGTTAAGATGTTAGTTGATATTAAAAAAATGTGACTTGAAATATACTGTGCTGACTCACCACCATATGACACAATTAGTCTGGAGAACTGAGAAGATTTGTATCTTCAAATGAGTGTCACGTATTAAATTTTGAAAAGATATTATTCCTTGTGCGCACTACTAGCTGTAAACTGTGTGTATTATAATGGTTTGTATTCGTACTTCTCATAAAAATTTAGTTCCACAAGAATTGGAGCATTTCATCTCTAACATAAGAAGGTAATCCGACGTGGTGATAGACTCAGAACATAACATGGTTACGCTGTTCAGTAAATGCAGTTGTTATACGAGGTAACAGCTGCTGCTACTGCACCTGGTGTAACATATAAAGTTTATCTCGTTATGAAATAACCTTCGCAGTTTTAATACGTAATTTATGCAAGAACAAGAATTCAGAAGCTTCGTATTTCGATTCTCAACGAATTTCTTGTATTATTAACGTAATCGGTTTTGCCAGTGCTTTCTAAAACATCTGTTCAATATTACAGTCTCGGTCCTCCAACTTCCCAGCTTTATTAGACTTTAATGGCTAAGTGTCTTAGAAACGACTAGATAATTATGAACGATGCAGCAAAATTCAAAATAAAATAGGTCTCGTTGCAAAATTATTTCCATAATTGGGCGGTTAATTCCTCTAACGAAGGCAAATGATTGGTCTGTATTCAGCAACAACAGTTGTTTTAAAAAACTCAATGAAGTTTTTAACGGCTGCAAAAGTAATGTTCTGGACTGTTCTAAGTATGAACGCTACGAGCATAATTGATGAGCGTGTTATTGATAACTGAAAAAGTGAGACGTTGAATTTTTGGAATTGAATTTAAGCAAAATTTGGTTGCAGCAAATGAGAAACTAGAAAATTATATGTGTCTGTTAAAGAGAAAACTAGTGTTTCCATAAAAATCTCTATTCATAACAGTTGAGTACCAGGAATGACTTAAATAAAACTAAAAAATTGAAAAGTTCTCATTATCGATGCAAGAAGATTGGTAAAAACAAGTATATCTTTTATATCATTTACCAGAAGAGGATTTTTGACAATGAATTTAAAATTGCTGTCTTTCTTAGTGGTGCAAAAAGTAGATGATATAGAACAGCAAGTTTGCCTGTTCTGACGGACTCGATGAACTGAGGCTTCGTTACTGCCTTTACTGAACGTTAATTGAATTACCGCTTTTATAGATGCTCATTCGTACTGCCTCTATTTTTTAATCAACTGAGTAACTACATTCTTAGAAGCAAGGCTTTGTTAATGCTTTTCAATACCGTCATCTGAGTTACTGTTTTTATATCTGGTAAATACGGCATTTGAACATTCTTTGTACTCAGTTCAATCAAAAAACTTTTTAAAGAGACAAGACTAGTTTATCAACTTATAGAAATTATTCCACTGGCTTATCTAGTTTCTTTATATGAAAGTTGCTTCTATTTTCCTTGTGCGTTGCTTATTTTAGAGAGCTTTATCGACATAATTTGATCTTGGCGTTCACTTTCATGTTTTTAAGTCTGTTACGTTGTAACAGCCAAAGAATAAAGAACATGGTAAATGAGAATGCCTTACCTCATATTTTTGTGCTATTTCCTACGAAAAAATGAAATGATAACGCATTATGAAAGAGATCAGAAAATCAAAAAAAAAAATCATAAAGCTCGTACCAGGAATCAGCGTCATTCGAAAATAAAAGAAATAAAAGTGCTCCTAATATAAGGTACCTCATACACACTCTACTCCTGCTTCTCATTTTTGTGTGCAATTATCCCTACAACCATTTTAACTCAATTTCCTGAATGTAGGTGCATGATATCATTCAAATTAGCTTAATAAATAATAACAGTTCAATAGATTGAACCAATTTCAGTTCTTCTTATACATAATAATATGTTTATTGGTACAGAGAGGTTATTTAGAACTATTAAAAGTACTAGATTCCATTCATTCGCCTTTTCTTTTTACTGCATTCTCGTGTTGTAATATCGAGCAAAATAAGTGGGTGTAACAGTGGAATTCATTTATTCGTATGAAATTATTCGTATGAAAAAGTTTCCTCTGAAACACATTTAAGTAAAAAGGACAATCGCTCGTAGTATTTTTCAATTGTATTGAAACTTCTGTGTATCAGTAACATGACGAATTAATACCAACATAATTTAATCAGTATTGTCATATAATTATCATTAATAATATTAGCAGTGATATCATTATTATAATTACATTAATACAGTTGACATACAGATTTCTAATTTTTTTGATGTTCACTAAATCAAACAGTAGCTCATCGAATTTGTATATAACAAAATGCTAGCATATCGTGACGGGATTTTCTTTATTTAGTATGTACAGCATTACAACCAATAATACTGAACATGTACAGCATTATAACCAATAATACTGAACATGTACAACATTACAACCAAAGATACTAAACATGTACAACATTACTACCAATGATACTGAATATGTACAGCATTACAGCCAATGACGTTGAACATGTACAGCCTTACTACCAATGATGCTGAACATGTACAGTATTACAACCAAGGATTATGAACATGTACAGCATTACAACCAATGATACTGAACATGTACAAAAACTTTCAAGGTAACTTATCCCAACAATCTTATTTTTCTCACATTAACACTCGTAACTCTAACTGAATCAAGATTCTCTATTTTATGCAATAAAGTTTCTTGTGTTTGCTTTGTTGGTAATTAAAATTAGTATTAACTATGAATAGAATCTTTTTCAGATATCCTATGAAATACATTTTAAAAGTTATTTTCTTAGTTTAAGTCTTTCTGGTGCATTGCCTGAACAAGATTTTTTCTTGCACATAAATGATCATAACTATTGAGCAGAACTACCTACTTTTGACAGAAAGTCAGTTATTTATTATTCAATTATTACTAGTAGTTCTCTTTGACGTCACAGAAAACTGCTTAGCAGTAACCTGATTCATGTAAAAACACTCGAATATTTAAATGTGATTTTTCTGCAGTATTGCATGAAAGTAGGATCATTCGAGCGAGAAATGATAAATCCGTGAGTAATCCACGATTGCTTTGAAATTTTTAAAAATATTCAATCAATTACCGTAGACTTTCGTTTGTCCCTTCTTATCAGTTCTTTGTCAAGTTCTTCGTGTGCCGTTTTCGCTGTGAAATTAGTTGCACTTGACCAGTGTATCATTTTTAAAGTACGGTGTACTTTCCTTCGATCTGTGTTGCCTAACTTATGTAAACACACAAATTTGTTTTACTATTTCGTCTTTCCTCTTTTGACATATATGGAACTGCACCTTAATCGTTTAGATAATTCGGTTAAACATAAAACAACTGAATTGTTGTTTCATTCCTACATCGTATCTTTTAAATTTTTACAATCTATTAGAATGAATTGAACTCATCATTAACATCCAAACCACCCTACAAAACATTTCCACCCGGTAAAATAATATAAGAAAAATTTTCAACGAATTGTAAAATAATACAAAAGTATGAGAGTGCACCACGAAATATAATACAAATTTTGATTTTAATTGTGTGACATTCAAATCTTCCATCGCTTCTGTCATACTCATGTTCCTTACATCGGTGCAGCAAAGTTACATCACTCATGTAATAAATTAAGTTTGCTTTTTGATCGACAAAAGTTTACAGAAAGTTGAATTAACCTGATCGATGACAGCTCAATTTTGACCATAAACGAACTTTAAACTTCACTTACGTAAATACTGTACAGCTGCTGACACATCAGGGCTTGAAGTGTGAACGCATCGGATATTGTCATTCAAAAATTCTTTGAGAAACTTCAATCAGTCAATCTTTTAGAACAACATGCACCCAAAACCATCTATTTTTAACTGACAGAGATCTAATTATAGGTATGTTTGTTAATTATTACACTTGTATGTAGAAGAACTCGATAGCAACTGCAATTGTGTGTTTTCCTTACACTGTTTTCGTCTGTCAAAATTTCAACTTGTTTTTATTACGTGTAACTTAGTATCTATGCAGTTAATTCTATCGGATGCTACCACGTCAAATTACACGCTCTAAATAAGATTTATGACAAACAAACAGCGACTCATTCTTCCAGCAATCATTAAAACGTAAAAACCGGAAAATAAACGTCTCACCTTTACGTTGTAAGTTTTTTAGGATGTATTGAATTCATCAGATAACTAAATCAAAAGCAGTATACTTCACGCCCTGAAACACAAATGTTATTACACAGATATCTTTTTGCTACACCCTTGACTTTCTAAAACGTTCTGTAGCGACCTACCTCACAACAACTTTGACTCGCGGTATGGAGGTACTTACACAAAGCATACTGTTTTTCTTTTGATTTAAAATTTACCAATGCTACACTCTGATTCTCAGCATCAAAAAACACAATTACAATTGATCCAACACTACTTTATCAGTCTCTTTCTCTCTTCATCATAGCTTTTTATCTCACCTTTGTCCTTTGAGCTCCCATTTCTTTAATCTCATTCTTCAACTTTTTCCTTCATTGTCAACAGAATGAGTGCAACACTCTAATTTCGAATTTAATTTCAAGTGAGAAAAGCACGCGAGTTTCGAGAGGAGCTCGTGCATGCTCCCAACGGGCCTGATTTCTAGGGTGCATTCCCTGTGGTGAGCTAATGAGAGCCTGCTGATTGATGACCAAACCGATCCTTACAAATGACTGCTGGTCCGCCAGACCTTTGTCATTGCGTTGTTTTTGCCTCCTTAAATGCTAACCCTTAACAAAAGGAGCACAAAGGTGCTGATTTAATTTCACATGTTCCTAGTCACGTATTGAAATCTGACTGTTAAACCAGGCTCACGCTTTGTTTATGAAAGATAATGATTGTCTCAGAAATGGAACATTTTACTTTTGCGATAAACAATATGTTGAAGAGCGTTCAGTACAAAATGTTATGGATACGATTATTGATAAAAATTATTAAGCAATTTGCTGAAAAGCGTTCAGTACAAAATGTCTCGTTTCCGATTATTGTGGAACACTGAATTTCAGCAGAAACAGCAAAATTGGAATGAGCAATTATTTCCTCAAATTTTCGTTGAAGGTGAATTTTTTTGTCAAGGCTTTCGAACATTGAATGCCGGAGTGACTCAAGCATGCTGGAAACTCTTGACAGCTTTAATAAGTTACTTTTTTCTTCCTTCATTTTTTATTTCTGCCAGATTTTTCCCCCGTTCGTTATTCAGTTATTTTCAATTATTTTACTATTATTATTCAGTTATTTTCTTAGTATTGACCAGATTTGTGTATGTGATGTAATAACTCGTTTCACTTTTTTATGGAAATACCGTCGTCTGTAAGAAAAGACACCTACATGCACATTTTTAATTCTTAAGGAACACAAAGGTACGCATGCGTAGGGATCACCTTGGTGAAAACCACCTGCAACGCTATTTAATTTTCTTTTATATTCACAGTTAAAATTACCCTTGTCGCATACAGATAAAATCATCATAAATCTACGTAGAAGGTCTCTGAAATATTAGGGTGCGCCTCGAGCAAAGAAATAAATAAATGAAACATTCAAGAATTCCAGCGTTTGTAATGAAGACAGAAGTACGACGAGAACTTGAGGTTTTTTGAAGGGACAGTCTCATGGCGCTGCAGGTGCCTCGTCTTCCCTGGCATGTCTAATCGAAAATTATACGAAACGGAGAAAACAATGCGTCTCCTTTAAGAAAAAATACAGCGACCGAGCGCACATCGTCACTGCTTTCTTTCTGCTGTTCTTTTGCTTGTGAAACTTTATACGGGCACGCAAATATCTATATTGTGTGCTTATTTACGAGATCCAATATGGAACTCTTTTGAATGCAACATAAATTATAGCAGCATTTTTTAATGTTATGACTCATCAAGTTCGCACAGAATTAGCGTGCCTTTGTAGACACAGACGACAATAAACTTTGTTAGTGTGAAGTGGTGGGCCAAATTATTATGCTCCCGTTGGTTGCACACGATTAGTGCAATTAAGTTCCGAAGTTGATCGGAAACAGTTGATGCAGAGCCAAAGTGTCTAAAATTTTACCTGACATATTTTACTTCCAGTGTTGTACATTATACCTTGAAAAATTGCAAGAAATTAAAATAAATAATAAAAATAATTATTAATTTGTGAAGGAGAAGCCGAGCAGCACGATGGATTACATTTTTTTCTTTTTTACCAGAAATTTAATTCTTCGTAGTGTGCAGTTAAAGGAATTAATGTTTTGTGGCAATTAGGTATGATTGAATTTTAGTTTATTCTTAGGAAATTATATAATTTATGATCACAACCCCCGGTTAACCTTAATACTAAAATTTTTAAAGATAAATCGCGTTGATAAATTTTTTCTCGAAGTGTTTTTTGTGATGATTCCTAAGTTCCAAACAGATGTATTTTGAAAAAACTCTTGTAGGCAGTGCATTGAAAACAGTTTCTTACACATTTTCATAACTATATTCACTACATAATGTTCTTTCGTTCTTTAACATGACTGTCACTACTGAGCACCAATCCAGATTATATGAAAATATATTTTTTCAAATACCAAATAAGAAATAAAATATCTTGCCTAGCGCAACGTTGTGGTCAGAAATTAATATTTTTGCTGCTCAGACTAAAAGAAAGTCTCCAATCTAAGAGCAGCACCTCAAAAAGTTTGTCCAGTTTTCCCTTCCTTTTATAATGCTAGTGAAGGTAGTTCCTACAGCATCCTCAGTCAATTACTTCCTTTGGTCGGAAACAGTTGGTGCTTACAACTTTCGACGGTCGTTAGAAACTATTGGTACCCAGGGAAAGAAAGTTTAAAAATTTAGCTTATACATCATGTTTTTAATATCATACTCGTACATCATACTCCGCAAAGGGCCATAAACAAAAGTAAAGAATTTATTTCCCAAATGTTTTCATGATAATGTTGGATAAAGTCATAATGTCGGATTGTTTTTCCAATTGGCCTTCAATTGTTTCCAATCAGAGGGAGTACAATCAACAAATTTGAGCTGTAGGTGAAGAAGTAAATGTTGGTCTGCTTCTACTTAGGCCCAGACTGATTAAAATTTCCATGAATTTGATTAAACCTTATTGAAACAACTATATTCCTTTTCGAATGCCCTAACTTTGAATGCACATAAGCCGGATGTAAAAAAAATAGTTATCGTTTGACTCAAGTGTAGATCTTGAATTTATGATTTGACGTTTCTTCTATTTTGTTGGTTTTAGCTTATTCTCCAACGATATTGAGTCGGTTTTCATGTGACAATCAGGCCTGCCCTTCAAACACGATAGAGCTGCAGCCGTCATCTGATATAATCTTCCGGTTATTTTCTTCCACTAATTACTGTGTCATTCCCTCTTCATGAAACTCAATGTAGGAGCCCCTTATTTGTAATATCAGGTTCACTGCATGTATAGACTCTAAGCATTTTGTCATTGCAAACACTTATTTTACCTAAGATCCTCAATACTCCAAGATACTCAAGAGCATTGAAATTGTAAAACAGATTAAATCGTAAACGATGATAAAGAAACTTTTTTGTTTAGGTATCATTTAGCATCCATGTTAGTATTTTCCAATAAAATTATCAGGATTTTAAAATTTTTGACCTCGGCTTCTCATACAAAAACTTAAAAACTAGTTTAGTGATGGCATTGTAGCGATCCAAAAAATGAACACTCACTTCTAAAAGCTACAAAAATCGTTGCCCATAATGAGGTCTAAGAAGGGGTATTAAAATATATTCAATTTTTTCTCACTAAAGATATAAATTAATCCGATTAGAACAATGTCAGATCAAAGCAGCAAAATAAAATAAAACTGTGAAAATCCTGCCACTGGAACGTAAAGGTTTGTTGCAATTGTAGAAATTTTAGCCATGTCATTAGCTAACATCATTGGGAGGATAAACAAGTTTTGATATGATTGGATTTGATATCATAGTACTTCGATAAAACTCAACTGGAATTAAATGTGGTACTCTAGATTTGTCAATTTACCTTAAATATGGTAAGAAAATTATAGATAAGCCCTCTAGGTTCGGTATAAGGTTTGGTAGATAATTCTCTGGAGAGCATTTGAGTGCAGATAGATTATACCGATTCATAATAGACGCACCGGAACACTTAGTACCCCAGTTATTTCTACAGCTAAATTTTATTGCGTTAGTTTAAACTTTATTTCTTAGAAAGCAGCACACGACCACGTGTGTATCGGATGCTAGAAAACAAGGCTCTCTGTGGTCTGTTAACCGGGGCCTGTTTTGCGTCTGCCTCTCCGTAAATCCGTCACGCTTGTCTCTGTTTTAAGTACTTTTCCCTTTGGTACTTCACTACCCCATGGGCACTGCTTTGTTTATATCACCCACAGGTTTACCGAGGCGACTGAGTCGGGTGATTTAAAGGAAGCGCTGTTTTGTTCGGAAACAAAAAGAGTGGATTTTGTTTTTTAAGGCAGAATTCTAATTGAACTTGTGAAGATACTAACTTACATGGCGCTGTCTTTCACTGGGTTTTCTTTTCTCACAAGCGCTTCAATGATAGCCAGGTTCATGGTAAACTGGAGATTTATCGTATGATAATGTTTTTTTAAAAGGGTTTCTTCTAGCCAAAGAAAAGCATAGATGTTTATTAAATTAAGCTGTATATGAAACATGGAACTTCTAAATCACTTGTCACTTAGGGACTTACTTTATTTGTTGTATCCGTAAGAAATAAAGTAATGTCTCTTTTATTGCCCAAATTTCAATTTGAATGGCGAAACTGCGACCGGAAAAAATTTATAATACAGTTTGGACTTTATACTTCTCTTGTGTTACTTGTATGCGTAACTTATACTATAAGCAAATTTGCCCTACAACTACTTTTCAAAGTAATGCTTGTTTACTCTCATTCACAAACGTCTACAATTCTTGAATGTGTGTTTTGAATTTGATGAGATATTCAGACGTAAAAAAATCAGAAATTAAAACCTAAGGAATCTAAAAAAATTGTAGATAAGATAATTATTGTTTCAAGATAAACATGATTTGTATAAGAAATTTCTAGTTGTTCACAACACACATAAACCAAGACTATCCACTATTCCAGAAATGCGAAATTATCTCTCTTTCAATAGTAGCAGGCAAATGAACAAGAGATCATTCACGTAAGAGGTCCGTCTTATGAGCTGCAGTTTAGCGACTAAATACCAATTGATATTTTCTCCTCGACTGATTTTCGAAGGCTGTAATCCGTTGTGAGAAGAAAGCTGTGTTATGACAAGCGCTGGTTGGAGCTCTCCGATCCATCCTTGTCTTGTAATCTCGAGCTTAACCTTTGTAGCGCTCGTGTCCGCCCGTGTTTGGAGCATTTAATAAGACTCTAATACGCGAAGTCGTCAGTACAATAGACTGTAATACGCGCCCACGCTGCTGTACTGAACACCACGGACATGTCCGGTGGGCGGGTATGTGCAGTACACTAACACTGGGGAGGTCTTCAGAGTCTCTTGTTTACATCGTGGTCAGTGCAACCTAAATGAGATCCATGGGAGGTAAATGATCTCACAGCGAACCTCAAGGTGTGGCCTACACATTTCTAAAATGTCTTTCAAACCTCAGAACTGATTTAGAGGAAACTAACATCTGCTAAAAATTTTAATATATCTAATTCAATTCGATTAGAATAGCTGAGAAATGATCCCCAATTCACGAGAAAAAGTTTGGTTCAACAAATTACGATTAACCTAAAACTTTGTCTATTTTGCACTCCAGTAACAGAATTAGAGTAATTTAAATATGACTATCAGATTGTCTTCTGTAGATCTGTTGTACAAATTAATGAAATACAACTTTTTTCCCTGAATTTATTGCTATCAGCTTTCTTACCAACAGAATTATGCTTGCAAAAACTATTAATTCTTCTAAAAAGTTTAGTATTTTAAATTTAGTTCACTGATGAATAGAAAGATATCTGTTCGTCAACAAAAAAATCTATTCCCTTCTGGTGGAGATTCTTTTCATAAATTGTGTAAATTAGTTTAATCAAATAAAAATCACAGCCCAAACTTTGCTCATGTCATTGTGTTTTAGACAAGTATATGCATGATCTCATGCATGTATAATACGTCCTCGAATCATACGCATAAATGAGCTCCTAAAAAATTCCGAAAGTGAACTTTAAGCAAACTATTGCCTTGATCCGGAAGTGGATATCTCATAACTAACTGAATTAAGGTTACTTTTCATTTAATTTCCGGCTTTTAACTCTCGCTTTGTATTATTTGTGGAAGTAAATTATGCCGTCATACTTCAAATATAAATTAAAGTATTTTGCATAATTTTTCTATAGCAGTACTTAAGTTATATTTCTATCTTAATTATACGGTAAATTGGTCTTAACGAACCAAGTTTCGAGGGGAAAATGTTTCAATGCATATTAAATTACTAGCAATGACTTAATCTCAATCTTGTTGAATTACGTACGGTTCAGTATGTAAAGAGAAAAAATACCTGAAAAACGTAGAATTCGTGAAATACCAGATCACATCAAGGTATTCTATGCACATTGTGTGCAACTAAATATTAATGGCTATAAAACGCTACGACGTACCTACTGCATCATAGCAATTTCATTTTTCAAACATTTAAATAAACATAGGTTAAACTGTCAAATTGGAAAAAATATGATCGTTTTTTAGAGATGAGCATGAAGCAATAAATGCTAATATTTTTCATTAACGAAGACCACAGCATCGTGATATCAAAAAACGTGGATTCTATTGAGGACAATATTTTGAAACATTATTTCGATTATATTCTATGAATACTGGGGATAAAGTATTTGTGTATAACAAACTTTCAAAGTACTGAAGTATTTAGGCAAATACTTAAAACATGAAGTGCGTTATCCAGAAACGTTTTGAAGAAGTTTACATTTAAAATGTTTCTAAATTCCACAAACTGAAGAAAGGGATGTTTCACTAATTTAGTTAGGAGAGTATGAAACCTTACGATCTCTATCTCAGAAACTTAAATCAAATATGAGTAAGATCATTACAAGGTAGCAGTTCTGTTGTAATTTTGCATTAAAGTTTTGTATTCTACACGAGTTCTACGCGCAGAAATTGTCTTTTTCGTGTCCTATGAATCTCATGGAATAAAAATTTAAAAACAATAATCCCCGATCTATGATCGTTGATTAGTTAGAATTTTTGAAATGATTACACTTCTGATTCTTCCAATTTGTTTCCATTTATATTAGCTGCTTTCTTATTATCTCTTCTCCTTTCAAAATGAAAACGTTTGTTTATTGTGATACACAAATTAAGTTATTTTTCAATTTTCTTAACTTCTAACAGTTACGCTTTTCGAAAAGTTATTTTTTATTCTACAAACATGATACAAATATATGTATGTGATATTTTTAGTTGATGTTCAGTTTTATTTTAGAAAACTATTTTTAATCCAATTCGAAGGAAAAACCTAAACAGCCTTTGGCTTTCAATGGGTAGCAAAGATGAGACGCTGTGTTATATGTAAATATACTAACTGCATTGTAATACTTCATGTGTCTTTCCTGCAATCATCGTTAACGTAAATATATGTACCTACTATGTTATTAATAAAATTCTGTTGCGCACTGCTGGATGATTTGATCACGAGTTATGTTCATGTCTTCAGAGCAGTATAGTTGTCTGCAGATTTATTAGTTTAATGTAATCAATATTTCAGTTTCGAAGTTAGACTGGTTTCAATCAATATTTTATCACCTATCAATTAAAAATAATTTACATGTATTTGTTCCACTTTCATAATTTCTTGTTTTTCTATTTACTAGGTCACTTTAAATTTCTTTCGCCTTACTTTCCCACATGTTGCTGATATTCAGAAATGACATGGAAACAGAAATCTTTCATTGTTTGTTTTCTTTAATGAACTACGAAAAATGGCATTTTTAGTTGAATTTCATTCATAGAACATCAGCAACTTTTCTGATGCCCGTGTTTAAGAACAACATGTGCTAGGTTTTTTACCTAATATTCAAATTAAAAAACCAAAAATAGAGTAATGTTTAAACAGAATAGCATGGATGCGAGAAAATCTATTGTAGTAATAGTATTTATGCGTAAATTAATATTGCATCTAAAACTCCTACCCTTAATACGTAGACACGTTGGTATTCAAGTACAAAAAATGTATTTGAGTTTACGAGTGACGTAAATGTCGAAACTTATTTTCTCTTTAGGTAGCGCGACGTTTAAAAAATGCTAAAAACTGAATTCGTTTTTTTAATACAATTATACAGTGCAAATAAAACTACAGACATACTAATGGAAGAATATCCTCAAAAGATATTCCTAAATCGTCTGCGTGGAAAACAAAGAAAATAATTTGTTTCGAGAAGAAACAAATGGACTCATACCTTGATTCAAAGGACTGAACTAAAGATGCGTGATGTTTGGAATAACTTTCCACTATTCTGGCTGCATCTTTTTTACACGATTTCGTCTTTTTGGATAACTTGGTAACGATGTTATTTTTGAGTACAATGCATTTTTTGTATCAATATTCTTTATACTTCAAAAAAGTTCAAACTTTCCTCTTTCATTTAGTATGTACGCAACTTTATTGGTGCATTATTTTTTGTTCTGTTAACTTGTAAAAGTGTGAAGGAACTTTTGTTCCATCAGTTATATGTAGGTCAGGAATTCATCTCTCGTATCGTCGTACGATGGTGTACAGCTTTAAAACTCACTAATCACTTATTTCACTATTACAGCCAGTTCAATTTGGTATGCCTAAATACTTCTGCTATATAGCTAAATAATGTTGTTTCATTGTTGCATGGTACACTGAAGCGAAAGCTAAGAATATGTAGCAAATTTTCAGCTCCAGCCCCGCGTGCAAAATAGGTTCAAATTGGTGTTCTACGCACTTTACGCTCCTCCCATCATTTTTTTGCGCAAATCATTTCCGCGCAATTGAAGACTACTTCATCAATCAAAATTCTCGTTATCATTGGTGTCAAGTCCCTCTTTAACAGCTGATGGTTATATTTCCATCTCATCAATTCCTTTTTATGCGAATACCGATATGTGTTTTTTACTGTGAAAGCGTGCAAAGCTTCTGCTGTCATTTTCTCAGACAGTAAATGGGGGCAAATGTATTAATTTTATTGACGTTTATTGACTCGCAACTTCACGCTTACGTCTGTAACAGATATTTACCTGAGTGACACCCATAGTTGCAAACATTTTGTTTCTCCCTACTTTATGATTATTTTGTCACCTTTTCGAGTTATGTGAGATCTAAATTTCTACAGGCAAAAACATAAAAAAATTGTTTCAGTAGAGAAATAAATTATAATATTAGCAAGCAAATTAACTTTATTTATTGTAGCTTCACTCATGCAATCAGTGTCAAGTAGAAACCAAGTATCGAGCGAAAAATCTCATTCTCTCTCGTAGGTCACATATGATATTCCCGGATTGAGTTTCAAAGTAAAGTATCGACTTAATTTAAGCTCTATCGTGTAGTGATTACTCCCAGTTGTATCGTAAAGAGTGTCTCAGACATCAACTCATTACTCCCCTTCTATTGTAGACTCTACCATCAACTCATCACATTCGACTTCAATCGTAAACTGTGTCTCTACCATCAAATCGTCATTCTCAACTGCAATTGTAAACAGTATCTTTAGCAACTCTTCAATCCTAGTTATATCGTGAATTAAATCTATCATGAACTCATCACCCTATAAGACATCTTTTTCTCTCAGTATTCTCTTATATTTAGAATGATAATCATTTGCCAATCAGTCAATAAACCAATTCCCCCTAATGGTGTACGTATTGGGCTTTGGGAAGTGTTAATGCGCGGACTAGGAGGTGAATCATTCGCTCGTCAGTCCATGATTTTTTGCTCTCCCACTCGAATGGTTAACTGAGGAAACTCTACGGCAATCACTCACCATTGTTCGCTCACGTGACTTCAGGGCTGGCGCACGTGATCCCTTCACGTGGCTGCAGGCGCTCGAGCACGCAACGTGCACCTCAACTTGTGCGCTTGAGTGCACAGAACGACGGTCTCAGTCACCACAAAATGTGAGGTTATGTTCTCATGCTTTGATAATAATAATTTTTATCCATCTGAAAGTATTTGTTAAAAGCAACTGCAAAGATCGTTGAAATTATTATTTCTTATGCACGACTTTACTGTCTAATAAGCCGTCTTCAACATCTCGTTTCTATAACTGTCAAAATGTGTTTATTGACATTTACTGAAATAGGCTACTACAATAGATTCTCTCTTCAGGACAAAATATCTACTGTTTTTTTGCATAAAATACTGCTGTACGTTCTGAATAACATCCAAGCTGATTTCCAGATAATCAATTTTTAATTTCCGTATTAGTCTAAACTATTATAATTCAATTAAATACTCTGCATTACAGCGTCAGCTGCAGCTTTTTGTCATCTACTCTATTTACTACTTCTGTTTGAGGACAGTAATAGCCAATTAATTTTATCACCACATTAAAATCCAAGCAATCTAAGAAACAACTCTTAAATTTTCCCGAAAAATAGAACACCAAATTAGTTCCGATTTTGGTCTTGGTTTATTCGTACAGATGAAGTCTGAGTTTTCCATCTATTGCACAGCTAATGACTTTTGTGGTCCAAGTTTTTAACACGAAATTCAAATAAGTTTTGTAACATCAATTCCTTTTTTATAGTCTAACTCACTGTAAAAAGCACAAATTGAAAATTCTTCTTTTTTCTTTGTCAATTTTTTGAAGGCTTTGAATTTTGTAGCACTTTAAACTCCGGACTATTTCACGAATAGCTAAAACTCCTTCAAAAACATGTAAACAAATCAGTGAAGGGGATAGCATTTTATACGTGCCCTTGAATTCTCTCAGGCCTAAGGATTCTTCCCATGTTTAATAATTCATTTTCCTGCGTGGATTTAAGGTATCAAATTTAAATCACGCGCCACATTCATAAATTTAATTTTGTTAAACTGTCAATAAAGTTGTTTCTTTGTAATACTTCAGACATTACGATTAATTTATTTTTATGAGTCTTATCAATTTGAATTTATTTGGATAAGCACTGCTTCAAATCATTCTTTTTGATATCCACCATTTACCCATTGATATTATTTGATACTCCATTAAAACAAAATTCAACTCCAAGTTTTGAAATTCCTTTGTACGATGTGCCTGAGCACGCTCTAAAGTGATGTTGTTCAGTATTTTATTTTGGTTAGACCTTTGGTTGGACCTATGAATATCTGAAAAACGATGAAATATTCTTTTAACTTCCACAATGAATAATTCACAGTCAAACTTAATGTCTTCAATGGATTAAAGACATAGGCCAAATTATTCACATATATATTTGAATTTTCGTTATACTCATATCCAGTTTCTAAACCGAATATAGACTTTCATCTCTATCATAGTAGCTACATGTACTCGTGAAATCTATTAAATGGAGAATCAAACAAATATATTCTGACTTCGAAGGCCTTTCAGCTCGAGCATTCAGTGGAGCAGCTCTGCATGCTCGACTGCGTCGGTTATTCGATGAAGCGATTACAGAAGCAGGGACGAGTGCAAGTTCTGCTGCTGTTCCAGCATTCCTTCCATGGAAGCCGTCCTTTATTCCCAGGCTGATAATTTCATTCAATTCTACATCTTCAGCTTGAAATCCTTCACGCTGGTTCCCGCATTTGTACAATGAATGTACAGTATGCAATAAGAAAATGAAAGTATTTTCGGCCTATTATCATGTAGAACAATTAATTCATACATGCTTATGACGAAGGATGACTTTCAAATTCGTATGAGAGAGTTTTCTCATCACTTGAGAATTTTTTAAAATTTACATACAAGGGGTGAGTGTTGTGTTCTGTTACCAATAACAATACGACTTAGAAATGAGTTTACCATAATGTTTTTTATAATTAGCATCAATGAGAAATATTCGAGTCTGTCAAAAAATTCATGAAGTCTAAAATTAATAGATTGTTACAATAATATAGTAAATAGTAATTGTGACCATTATTGTCTATCGTTAGAAATCAAAAACTTAGAGTGACATGGACATATAGAATTAACCCGTTACATTTGCGTTAACATTCATTTAAATTTTAAATGATCAAAAAATCAAAAACGTTTTGAAGACCTACTATGTTAGTGATTTCCCTATAAAATGAAACATTCTGAGGAAACAATTTTCAGTGCAGAAACATTTTGAAGTGAACACTGCACCAATCCTATAGTATTGGATGACAGAGTCTGAGCTGCAGTAAATCATCGATGAGTTGTCACCCTCATGATTGGAATTTATTTGAATTTATTTTAAGATATGCTTGAAAAGAGTTACACTCCTGTTAGATTCTGAATGCAGTTTTGACTGTTGTATTTCTAATACTGCGTGAATTTTAGCATTGGGTCACCCAGATCTAAAATCATACCATGGATTCTAATCTACTCGGGAAGTCAGAGCAAAATATAAACTAGCAAGCTCTTGAAAATGTGAATTAGATTGATGTCTGTGTTTTGGAGGAATGTAGAAATAATGTACGACTTCAGTCAAAATCAAATTATTTTTTACCATTTAGGATAATTAGCAGATAATAGTAAAGCTATGATAAGGGAGGTATTCGTCAAATCTCAGCTGTTGACTCCCATGGCTTTCCTTTGAGTGAAAGATTTAGTTACTGACGCCTCTAACTCTTGCATGAGTACCGAAATATACCTCTTGCTACTTTCATACGTATACACAGCAAATACAAGAAATGTACTCGAGAAGAACACGATGTTCATGTCCTTTCTACTTTCATTAAACTGATGTCCTGATTAAAACATGGTTTCAGATTTTGAAGATAAAATACAATTTTTGGTATCTATGTTATAACGTGGGCCTAGTTAACCATCTGACAATTGAAAAGAAGGTGGCTTACAGGTAAAAAAATTAGTATCAACTCTTTTGTGCGTATATTTGCAAGCTAAAAAAACAAAGAAATGGTAAGTCGATAACATCGTTGTGTAAACAACTTATTTAAACCCAAAATTCTCTCTAAGGAGATCACATGGACTACCGAGAGCTTCCCTAAGAACAAATTGCTTATAATTTCTTCTTGCTTCATCATTGTCATGTTCAGATGATTGAGACAAAGGTTTGTGGAACTACGTCAGAGTTTATATAATCTGTAAGTTATTCTTACTGAAAAAATATGAAACTTTAACAGGTACTCCCAATAAAACAATTACTTAAACTGATACTAGCACACATCCTCACTACTATATATAAGCTGCACCGAAAAGAACATTGTTTTTTCCCTAGAATTCTAAAGATTTAGTGAACTGTTCAAACTAGCGAGAAGTTGGGACGAAAAAAAATCAGATCCAACGATGGGATTCTGGTAAACAAAGATTACTGGTCATCCTTTCCAGTATTGAAACACTGCCTGGAAATTTGATCGCATGTAAACCTCACCAGCAGACGACTCTTATCTCTCCAAAGCGATTGCAGGGACCGGCGGTGGCACATAACAGGGTGTTAGAAGGAACGCGTATCAACAAGCGTTATCGGCTTCCTCTGAAATATGTCTCATATAAATGCCAAAACAAACAGAAACTGTTAAATATTCTCATGAAACAAGCTAAAAAATCAACCTTTTTTTCCTTCAGAGCATCAGGATGCTTAAATGCGAAAGATTATAGACTGGCATTGATCTTCGCCAATAAAAGCAGAAAATTGCCCCATTTTTCTTTATACTAAAGCATTTTTCATTATTGTATAGATACCCACTTGCTACCTGCAACATTGTGCAGAGTCAAAAGAACTTTCTGAACGACTCACTGGTTTGTTCAAAACTTAACTCACGTTTTTTCAACTATACGATGATTTTCTTAACTAAATTATGAATGTAGGGCACGGAAAAATGATGCACTCAGTTCTTTGAAGGGTTTACCAAAAATGCATGAAATTCTGCTGGTAACTGAAATAACTTTTCTTAGATCTGGTTACTCCAGTCCTCGATGTGGCATGAGACTTGCATGTCACACTCCTTAACCTCGGCAATTCGTTAAGAAAATTTTCGATCCTCGCAGTTTTTACGACACATTTCTGTATCAATAAATCTATCGCTCACATGTTTCTCATAGAGTTGAAAAAATGTGTCAGAATTCAGCTTTTTGATTGAGTAATGCGTTTTTTTACAACTACAATAAAAATTATTGGGTTAAAATTTGTCCCATTTCTAGATAACATACAAATAGCATATTGTAATAAAATTTCTCTCTTTATTTTTTTTGTTAATGTCTCAGAATTTTATGAAACTTGGTGCAAGACTCACACACCTATTGTAATCAATAAATGTACACATAAAGAGAAGTAGATTGCTATAGACGTTTACTACTTGCTATTAGGGTAACTGTAAGTTATAGCAGTACTTCTCAAACTATTTAATGTTCACTTTTTCTGTGCCAGGGACCACTACTATTTTTTAGTATCATTAATTTATATCTTAAATAATATATAATGAAAATAATACAAGTTCAGCCCTATTTAATCAAATAAAAAAAGTACTTCAGCGTAAAAGGTAAAATTTTTGAAATTATGTTATTGCCTTTTCTTTTCTGAAAATTTAATACATACTGGCAGCTGCCGGCTCGAAGACCGCCACCGCAGTGAGCGAGATGGTTCCCAGTTGATGAGTATTTTGAACCGTCTAATTGCAATGTTCAATCCGAATTGTTGTTCAACACCAGTTTTAGGTGTGAAATTGATCAAACTGACATAGAACTCATATCAGTACTGGTTGTTCAACAGTAGTAATAGGTTTAAAAATAAACAATCCTACGTTGAAGTTAGATCATTATTAGTTGTTCTATACTAGTTCTAGGTTTAAAATTGAACTAACGTGCTTAGCACAGCCACAATGCTGTGAGGCAGAGCTGTGAGACAGAGCTGTGTCTCTTAATTATCAGGTGTACTATTATGGCAGATTATCTGCCGTAGAGACCCAATAAATAATTATAATTATTATAGAACTAAATAGAACAGTTGAATACCTTCGGCCCTGACCAGACTAATTGAAAATATTGGCCTACAAAATGTGTAGGGAAATTTGCAAAAGTATTTGTATTCTTAATTGAAAGTAGGAATATTAATTGAAAATATTGATACGTGTGCTTTCAGTCAATCAAAAGCTGAACTTTGTTCATCTCAAAATGAACTATCTAAATATATGTTAGGCAAGAAAGGGTCTGTGTTACAGTACTCTTGGCAGCTGCAGACACAGTAGCTGTAAAACACACGTAATAAACAGTTACATGTAGCTTGCATAAGCCCGTAACCAAACCAGTTTAGAGAGACCTATCGTATTTTTCTGATTTTGCAATTTCTACCATCTCCTCGCTGTAGTAATAATGAAAAGTATATACATACTTCTATCTGTACTTTCTCGTAAAACTTGATGAGCAGTCAAAAGAAAGAAAGTTGCAATAGTTGAATCTATCATTCATATTTTCTTTGTGTAGTAATGCTGGTGAGAAAGATAAGTTCGTTTCAGGTGCCATGTAGGGATAATTTTTATGGGATATCATGCAGAATTCATTCTTAATTTTTTCGTGAAAAACAGTTCAATAATTTTTGCCGTAGTAGTTTTAGTCGATTGAAAAATTTATAGCGTATGTTACTGACTCACTCTTACTTCTGAAAATAGCAATCGCATCAAAAAAGCAATTAAATCGAAATAGTAATGACATCAATATTATCTTCTAAACGACGGTACAAAATCACATGCAATAGGGCAGAAGCTATCTCCAGTTTTTCCAATGAACATCGAATAAGCACACAATTTATTTGCAATAAATATATGTAAATGCAAACGTGAAGCGCAATATTGTGTATGAGGTTAAAAGTGTACTGGATAATACTGTACTCTAGAGATGCAATTCTTAATCTAATAAGAAACATCAGTGCTGCAGACTCTAAGCATTGGTTTACTTTATTATAATCGTTGATAAATCAATGCAGCCATGATTCGCCACTGGTCAGTCATCATAGATAACTGACAATCATCAGATAGTGAGCATGACAATCACAGTTATATTAACAAATGTAAGTTTTTAACTCGGTACAATTAGAATAATGTGGTGTTTTGACCTAGTGTAAGATTCCCAGGTTAGACGTTGATTGATGGAAACGTACAATCACGTGTCTCAGCAACGAGAAACTGGAATGAAAGCTCAAAAAGAAAATAATGAAACAATTTTATTTCACTTGAACTCACTGGACCCTTGAAGCAACGTGCACTTCACTCCTATGACTTGTGGTTTCACAGACTGAAAATAAATCCTGATGTAAAATATATCACTCATAACGTGACCCAAACAATAGCTAAAAGCAGCAATCGAAGACACGTGTGTTTTCATTTACTAGGTAGAGATGAGAAATTTTCCAGAACCTTCAGTAAATGAAGTAGAAGCAAGTCTCTCATACGTACGGAGGGACGGGCTTTTTATGGAGTATTTACGAGTCTTTGTGTGCAGGATTTCTTTCATTTCCTACACTGTGCTACCATCTAAACGTACAGTACGTTTCAACTGTACGCTACACATGCTACACACTTGTGTTGTACACTGCGCATACTGTACACTGAGCGCACTGTCTGTACACAGCATGTTGCACACCACGCTGCTGTAACGTACTGTACACAGCATGTTGCACACCACGCTGGTGCACACAGTACGTGCTGTACACAGCACGTGTGGTAAGCAGAACGCTCAGTACGCAGCAGTGAACTGGTTTGGTCATGATGACTTTGGAAAATGACATGAGTAGAGTATGAAAAAATTTTAAATCACTCGTACTGTGTTACAAAATTTTACGGTGAACGTTCACTGAGATTACGAACTAAGAATATTTTCTTAAAATATTTGAAAACTTTTTGTTACAACTTGAGCGAGTAAATGCAGTTAATAAATGAGTTGAACTCAGAAATGTAATTTAATGAATACTTTATACACGTCGACAGGTGTAATTTTCCTGATATAGCTTGATAAAATTCGATGGTATCAAAATTTTGTTTATAATGGAAAATTACTTTCAATTTTTGCATAAGTTTTTGCATCGGTCGTCCTGAATCCGTCCACTCCATTGCAGATGTTCCTTATATGGAAAACTGAAATTGGTTTTGTATGAAAAAACATAGATCAATACTGGTAAATAAATATATAAATTCAATATTGAGTTCCTGGTCATGTAGAGCTCGGAGTCAAAAATTCTGAGTTTGCTAATGAATATTTTGGCCTCCACTTCCATATTATTTGTTTCTCTTTAGAAACGAAATTTACAGCAGAAATGCTTTCTATTTTTAATGTTATTTATTAATTACATAATATTATTCACTAATCATTGATAACTACAATCGTTTTGACAATTATTAAATAGAATACAATTACTAAATTATTTAGTGTAGAAGTAAGTTCAAATCAGCTTAATTTTATACACTAAATTACGCTGTCCAAAAATAAGTTACGTGTGCTAAGTCAGAAACTGAGTTTTTACCCAAAACGAATGCATTAGTTTCATTTAAAATTACATATTCTTTATAATAGATACAATCGCATTTATCATTGATTTTAGAGAAAAATCTAAGGAAATATCCCTTGAAGCTTTGTTTTTAGTATTAACAGGTGAACTTGAAACCTATTATACTAAAGTGAAATTTCCGGGAAAAAAATATATGTCGTACTCCATTGTAAAATTGCCACTTCTTCACAAGACACAAATGGTGTAAATAACTAATACAAGCCTCGATGATAAAATATGAACGAAATTTGTCAACTATGAAATTGTCAATAAACTTAAATTATAACCATGAATAAAGCTGCTAGAGAGCATCATAATTTTAGGTTCAATCATTATCACTCATATAAAATCATGCTTACAACTATTATCATTTGTAAATACTTCTGTAGGACTTCGCTACTCCCGAATAATGAATGAATGAAGATTAAAACGATCGTAACGCATTTGAGGAAATATCCAGCCATATGAAATGCATAGCAACAGCCAAATGTGATCAATCAGTAACGATGACCGTGAATTTGCACTAAATTAGAGTGGAGATATCTCTTATCCATCTTTAACTTCATTTTCATTCATGACGCTTAAAAACAGTATAAATTTTTGAACTTGTGTGAGACAAATCCGTAGATTCGAGAGCAAAACTACATCTGTCCTTAATCTATTCTCATTATTTCTATGTCATAGAGCTGGATTATTTGTGTTGTAAGCTACACTTTCAATGGATATTGACGTTAATTTTCAATGATTATATACCATATTCGCAACTGGAAAGGGCATTTGAAAATACATGAGCTTCAGGTACATGTTCCACATTTTGAAATGATTCAGATGTCATTACGATCCGTAGATTTGGATCAAGATAATTTTACATTACTATCAAGTCTTCATTTAAGGGTACTGTAATTCTATATTGTTAGTGGGATAATATCATATAACCAAGATAATTTGAGGCAGAAGTTTATGGGAAAACCTATGAACTAAAATACAAATAAACTATGTGACTTCGACGCACTAACAGGTAATTGTAAACATGGCATTGCGTGTTCTCCCTTCAGGACAAGGATTTTTTTTGTATATGTACACGGATGATAAAATGTTTCAATGAATGTTTCAATAGGTGGTTGAGTTGTTCCTAAAATGGCCTCTCAATTAGGCCAGTTTTATCAGTTACAAGATACGAAAAAAGGACAGATAAATATTGTGAACTGTTCAAGATGATGTATTTTGGGATAAATAGTTCACCAGTCTTATAAATCCATAATAATGTAATTTATACACTTTTAAGAGAAGTGATGTTGTATTGTTTATCTTTTGCTTACTATTAATTAATTTGAAGAAAATTTTCTGAGACTCAAAAAATTCTGAATAAGAAGCAACAATTTCCATCGCCTTAAAATTTCAGCTTTATAAATTCACTATTCAGCAATGTTTCCAACTTTCAAGGTTCGTAACTGAACTTGCTGTATCAGTTAGAATTACTTTATTAGACATGGAAACAGGTTTTCAGAGTACAGTAGATGTGTTCAATTCATCGAAAGTAAATTTGTTGTAGAAGTACTTCATACGCTTATTTCATTTTTGTAACTAATATTGAATGTAGAAAAAATGTATTTTGCTGAACATAGATGCATGAATTACATTTTCTGCCCTTAATTGCCTTTTATCAGTAATGAATAGCTCTAAAAATTTGCGTATCGAAATGTTTTTTTTAAATAGCATTATAGATTTACTCCATCAGCAACAAGGCATTGAAAAGTGGCAAGCTTCTATCTGGACTAATAGAATAAATTTAGAAATAAATAAGTACATCTTCAATCCTCCAGTGTTAAGATAATGCACTCTGAATTCCTTTATATAATTCATTGGCAAATCATCAACAGATAAAGATGAATTAGTGCTTTCTTTAGCAAGATCAAATACATTTACGTGAAAAATACTTCACGTCACGTATATGGTGTCGAATTTTGTTGTAATTTGGAACAATCTTTTCGCATCATGAAAAGTGACAATTTATTAGACCTGAAAATTAAGACCTTCTGATCTAATAAATAATTAAGTCTTTTAATAATTAGGATTCTCAGTTCTAGTAATAAATTATTACCTGCTTGTTCACTTGACTGATATTTATTACAATACAGTAGTGACGCTTCTTTTCTCTGACCTACGAAGCAAAGTCACAGACAAACGAGAAAACTTTTATTTTTTTAGTTTTGTGTGATGCTTCAGCCCGGAGAGTCTGATTTGTTTCAAGTGCTGAGAAAACTACTTAGGGAGAAATTTATAGGCTTGGTAATGAATAATTACTATAAAAAATTGCATATGCTTTTGATTGCTTTCACAAGTATAATGTCTTCATTTGACATATGCATTCACAGCTTCATTTAAATTTTGTGTCATTTTCTACTACTTATTTTCAGCCGTACTTGAAACCAAACTCTATAACTAATATGAACGCTAAAAAAACATTGATTTCGTTCACGTCCAGTAATTTGACGCATAAAGAAGTGCTTTTATCAAAAGTTTGACGCAGTGCCAATACACGAATTGACAGATTTTATTTGTAAGTGATGATGAATATTTATTTTGTAAAAATTGAAGCTCAAAATATATTTCAATCAAAATATTAATCCCAGAAATTCATATTCACTAAAAAAGCTGATATCAAAATAACTTTTTTTTCTGCTCTGCCTCACTAAAAACAATTATCTTAACATTTTTCAGTACTTAATTCAAAGAATATTTTTCTGCATGTTCAATCGCGATCAAAAAATGTAAGTTTTACGGCTACCAAAATTCCATAATTTTATCTCTCAAATTGCAAGCTTTGACGTGGACTTCAGTTAACACGTCTTTATTCCCGGAATTAGTTTCCTATAAATGAATCTTTTGTGAACAAAAAGGAAATTTGTGCAATTTACAATTGCATTCTATGAAATGTCATGTTTGTTACCAATTAATACATTTTAAAGGATATATTATTTATTTTGTGTGTGATAATCTAACTCATTTAGCGATAAATATGATAAATTTGAGTCATCCTACAGGTCTCTTACAATCAAATGCTCATTCGTTTAAAGAGAAGATGCTTGATTTTTTGTGTTTAATGAACTGTAGCCTTTCATTCTTCTACAGATGGCAACGGAGTTGAATCCATACACTAAATATTGAGAACTTGCCTCTCTTCATTTTTATGCATAGAAAATTCTTTGTGCACAAATTTACTGCTACTTTTAGTTCTCAATATAAATGTGGTTCAGTTTGCACGATTTAACGACTATTTATTTTAGTGTGTTGTTTGAACCAAATTTTTCCACACTTCTCTCAAGGACTAGAATTTTGAAAACAATTCATTTTATTTCCGCGTCAGATATTCTGGTTTATATTATGTATATATATATATATATATATATATATATATATATATATATATATATATATATATATATATATATATATATATATATATATATATAAACACTACATATACTTGACATTATTGAACTTATGTACTGTAGTGTAGTGAAGTATTTTGAGCCGATGTTTTACGTTAGAGCGTAAAATATTCAAAAGTGAATTATCTTTAGCACCCAGTTGTTTTATTAAAAAATAGTTGTTATTCAAAACGCATTCTTTCATTTTGAGGTGGTTGTAGTTAGAGTATTTTTATATTCAGTAGAAATTGTGCTCAAATTCCAACTGATAATAAAAATTCCGAAATAAAAGATATGGTAAAAGCGAAGAGATCTGCCAAGGTGCCGCCGCTACCGTTTCTTGAACTGGGTTGGTCTAATTAACTAAATTATTTAAATTACCATAATTGAATTGCTTTACAAATACCTGTTGTAATTGAGCTTCATTATGGTCATAGCAGGAGTCGAATTAAAAGCATATTGAGGACGCGTATTTATTTACAGCTTATGTAACAAATTTACACAAAATCTGAGTGGGTCTCCACGATGGGGCTATGAACTCGACTACACAATAAATAGCATCCATTGATGACACAGAATTTCTCACCATCCATTCGAAAGAACAAAGAAAATTATTATGAATGGAAATAATAGCTTCAATACAGATTCTAAAATGATACATCAAAAAAAGTTGTTTCCTTAGTCGTGATAGAGTAAAGATTTCCGTAAGCCAAGCTTCCAAATCACCCGTAAATGACTCTTTAATTCTAAGGCAGTAATTCTGTAATTCTGAGTTTCTGCTAACAGCTAACTCCGTTTTTCACTTTTCCTTCAATTTTAGAATCAAAATTAGAACGTAAAACTTGTTCCTTTCAATTTGATTTAACCAGGCACATGCACACACAAAATCACTTAAGTAGATGTACCTGTAAATCTTCAATCATGTGCTCACCTCAAATCACTCGAGTGGATGTACCTATTAGTCTTTAATTATTTACACACCTAATATCCCGTAAGTAGATGTATTCGTTAATTTTCAGCCAGGCACAATCCTAATATCCATGAGCAGTAATTCTCACTGCACTTGCGTTCCATACAAATTTAGTTGCATATTAGTGTCTTAAAAGTATAAACAGGAACTCGAATTGACAATTTCATTCGAGTCCTGGGAAAAAAATTGTATCGCTCCTAATAACTACTCGTAAACACCTTGCAGCAAAACAATAAAATTAGCACCGTAACCATGCACACTGCTTCAAAAGTTGTATTAAAGAAATTGAATGAGCACCCGTAAGACATTGGTTCCTTCAAAAGGCACGCAAGCCAGAGCGTTAGTATCATTTAAATATTTCCTCTATAGCACAACTCACAAGAACCTCAACATTCCTCAAGCGATAGCAGCATTCTTTGAAAAATTGTATCGTTTTTCCTGTAGACAAACTATGTATTCAAAATATCGGGCGAGAAAAGATTGTTATTCCTGGGTCTTAATGAGAAGGAATTGACTGTTCCAATTGCTCATTAATTCTAGAACCCTTACTAAAAATAACCATGAACGAAGTCGATTCCCCATCTTTCCCATTAAAGGGACCTTGGTCTGGTACCGTCCACTTTTTCTAGCACCCTATGATAAGCAGCAGTCTACCATATGAAAACATTTCAGTACACCTACGTCGGTAAAGATATGAATTTATATATTACATTTTGATTTCACTGCTTCTATCTCAAACTTAAAATTTTTCGTCTGATTTAATCTCTAAGCTGAAAAGCATTTTGACATAAGTAGCATCATTTTCAAACAATCTTTTGAAGAGAGACAGCAATTGAAGAGAAATATTACGCAAGGTACTCGTTTGTAATTTTGAAATTTATGATTGGGAATTATTCCTACAAGGAGACACGATTAATTCCAAGTCATGAATATAATTACTTTGGAAATAACTCATTGACATTAATTATCCTTTATTCAGCTAACATTTCTACGATAGCATTATTTACAAGCACAAATCTCATTATCTGCAGTAGCTGTACATAACGTTGCTCAAAAGCATTTAAATGTAGGGAGTGTTTTCCTAAACATGTAATAATTCATTTGTTTACATGTTCGAATAAAGACGTCACAATTCCTATTAATAGGATCCACGGTAAAATAATTGATTGTACTTTGTATGCTGAATATCATTCTAAACAGCATCAGAAACTGTTCCTTAAACTATCTATAAGTCAGACGAGAATCATTTCAAAGCGTTTAATTGTGTTGTTATGTTTTTTCTGAAAGGTACAGTATGCTTTTTAAGATTTTAATTTCGCTCACATGCAAGAGTTGTACAAAATATCATCGAAGAAGAGGTCTAATGAACTAAAACTTGGAAACTATGCGTGGTAAATTTTTGGAAACATCAAAAAAGAAGAATCGCAAAACTGTCTAACTCTCGAGCCTCTACAGGATTCTCTGAACAAATTGAACACGTCTCTTCATTACTATTCTTTATACTACGCTTGAAGCAAAACAAAACAAATAGATTCATTAAACATGATTAAGTCATGATCTGCTGGTTGATCTGATGAGCAGCAGCCATGTCCCCGTAGTGGTTCCAGTACATATACGTGGATGCAGGATCCCACTGTGGATGCCCGGGATGGCCGGCATGTGGATGAGGAATAGGATATCCAGCCATATGTCCCGCAGCATCCATGGCCATCCTCCTCGGATCCATTGGACCTCCTTGGACGACTGGATTTCCATGCATCGATGGCACCATCATATCTTTAGGAGAAGGCATAGGAGGCGATGTCATCATGTCTCTTGGTGATGCCATGTGATCTCTTTGCTGCTGAGACATCAGTTCGCCCGGTGAATTCATCATCTCACACTTCATTGTTTGCTGAAGATCAGGATGAACTGCCGGGGACTGGTGAGAATGAGGCCTGTCGTTCTGCTGGTGCTGGTGAAGAAGCGGGTTGTTGTTGTTGCTTCCAGATGACCTGGAGCTAGAATTGGACCCTGAAGCCGCAGCAGGGGAAGAATGGGAAGAGTGACCGTGGGGTTCTGGAGTCGCTGTAGGAGGACCTCTGCCTGAAGACTGACCAAGACTTGATCCTTGGTGGGAATCTAAACTGTGGTCGATGGTGGAGGCTGGAGAGGCTGGAGACTCAGGTCCATTAACCATGAGGCCTAAATTGTTTTGCATTTCTCCAGCTAGTTCTGCATCTACAGCCAATTGTGGCCCTCCTCCTTGTGTCTTGTATATTTTCTTGAATTTTGACCTCTTGTTTTGAAACCAAATTTTCACCTGAAAAAAATAAAGTGGTATTAATATAACTAATATTTTTAAATACATGAACACGGAATTTTATAAAAAAAATTGACCACGTATATAAGAATGGTAAATATAAGCAATAAACTGAAATCTAAGTGATACTTTTAAACATGATTTTTCAGTTTTAAAAGAGTTGATATATTTCTTCACCATTCAGTCAATGAACCAAATGTGCAACTACAGTTACAACAGTCAATAACTTCAAACGTTGCCGGGTTTGCATTCAGTATTAAGCACGATCAGGTTATATAACCAAAAACTTCGATGTTCATTAAACATCATCCGTTGTATGACAATGAAAATCTGCACCAAACCGAGCCCGAAAAACATTTTTTTGACCACAGGGCGACCATGCGAACTGATCTTCCCGTGATCTGCACCCATGGTAACAAAGCTCGTTGAGATCTGGTCTCCAGCACAGACATGATACTCAGGGAGCACAAAGGTTGCCAAAAGAATCGCTCCCTCAAATCCCGATAGGAACCACGCCCTCGCCTTTAGCAGCGGGGATCAGAGGAGATTTTTTGGCCACCTCAACATTGTTGGCATTGTGAGAGCATGAGAAGATAGATGCATGGCGGGGTCTTGATCGCTTGTGCCCGTAGCAGGCATAGATTCAAAATGGAAGTAATAATGACCCATCTGCGTATACATTCAAAAGCTCGATTTCAGATGAATTAGAATTTGCTTAAGAGAAGAGTTTTCCTCCACTCTTTAGATAATCCTGTGTGACATCTTTATACCTTATTTTGTTCCTAAATGGAAGGAAGAATAATAATTCTTATAGGTCATCAATGCGTTCAGTACACGTATCAAACTAAACTCATAAGCACCGAACCTTCGCATCAACTATCAGAGTAAAAATTCTCTAAAATCATTATCAAAATTAAAGAAATTTTGAAAAAAATTACTATAATTGGTCTCCGTGATGGAGATTCAACGTCTTTCCAAAATGCTGTCAAATAATATTAATATATCTTAACACTATTTTCATCACATTTTTGTGTAGCATATGGTCTTAAAATTCTTTTTATGCGAACTTAATAGTTCTTGTATTATTCAACTGATAATGGAAGCAAGCTAGAATTACTAAAATCTTTGCTCCCAATAACAAATGAGACTACAAAGGTTTTAATCCATGAATATTATTTTTCGAAATGAGAACTGCACAGAGCTACCAATTAACTGAGCGCCCTTTGATTGAACTCTGTTCGTTCGAATGAAGTCTATGAATTAATGTCACTTCTTTTTTCCTTCAATTTTTGTTAGTTTTAATCAAACAAAACATACTTCTGAGAAACAACGACATAAATAAGCACACAAGGCTTTGGGCAGGTTAATGAGATAGTGACGAATGTGAACTTGCAGTGTGACGTGCGGACAATTAGAGTCCACTCGAAATGTTTTACTTAGGACCTTGCTGGTGGACCACCGTTGCTTTTGGGCCTAAGAATTTTTCAAAGGATTTTCGGCGGGGACGATAGAGACTTCAAACAAGCAGTGTTCGAGAGCTGTTTGAAGTGCTCTCGTCCATATCGAAGAACAGAAGCGTCGGTCGAGAAGCTCGGCCTCCAACTGCGTGTCGTGTTTACAACAGCCCGTGGCCCAAATTGCCCTAAATAACTCGATGAGGCGATAAGGCTCCTCGGCAGTTCTAAACCAATATTAGTCCACTCATCCTCTAACGCAGTCGTCACGGCCACTTCCTTTACACCTGAACGAAGGGGCATTGTAAATACCGCTGACAAATTCCCATTAAATGAGATTAATTGTGTGAAGTGCGCTTTCATCGTAGACGACTTCTCAATGAGAGAGACCTTAGGCAAATTGTTGCGGCATCAACCTAATGGAGGATTAGTGCATTAAGTTCAGGCTTCGTTAATGACGAGGACAAGCATGACTAAACGCCTTTCATGAGCTGCTACAATATTGTCTGGAAGTCCCTGCCAGCCATCAAACTATTTCATGAGGATATGGGTAAAATCCTGACATTTTTCAGCAGAACAAGCATTTCATACTTCCGATTTCACAGTTTCTCCATGCCCTGCCAATATCCAACGAAATAAACTACTGTTTAACTTTCAATACATTAATCTGCATCAATTTCATACATTAATCTACACCCATTAAGACAATATTTAAATTATCTTTCATATCCTGATTCACAAAAATTCAACTCCAAATTGATCATGATAGGAATAAAGAATCAATATGTATTTATGTGATATGTAAAAAGAAATTTATTTCATCTCAGTGAAACTAAAATTACTTGAACAGAGATTAAATAGGCCATCAAGTCAGAGAAAATACATTTGAGCATTAAATTCTTTTCTCAGCGCATTAATACTCGCATCACAAAACGAACGATTCGCATTTATTTACTGGCGGTCCTTGTTTGAAAAAATTACTACATGAAAATTTCCAGTATTTAATCAAGCAAATTTAGTAAAGTCCTTCCAATATTGACCTCTTATATCATATTATACAACAAAAAATCATCCTGAAAAGTCATAATGTTTAGTGAGAATTTAAAATAATGCGTTACTCTGCGTGTTCTCCAGTGTGCAGCTCACATCGAACACCTGATATCAAAGACTAGCTGCTGGTTTATCTCTGTAATTATTTCGCCATTGATGGCTTAAATCTAACGTGTCTGTTTCATGGATTCAGTTCGAGCCCTCGTCGCTCAGGGAAAATGGAAACTGTTTTATTTGTAATGAAATTTCCTCAATTTTGGAGGGAACAAACACATGAATCAAAATTTTCCAACCTAGTTTTTTTATGTCAGTTTTAGTACTGACACTCAGCTTTTGGTGCATTGTCGATCAAACTTGCTAGATCAATGAACAATATTAAACTTGGGGTAAATTAAAGCGCTCTAATCGTAAAGAAACACACATCAAGTGTTCTATAATTTCTCCCTGCTCGAATGTTAAGAGAAGTCAACGATATAATGCGTAAAGTTCTGGAGGAATACTGACTTTGTTAGAATTGCGACGTTATTGTGATTATGATTAAGTACAATTCTTTTACTGAACAAAATTAATCCCTTGTATATTCACCTTGTCACGTATTTATTTCAGAAAAGTTACCAAACTCTGACGAATGCTATCATGGTCGTTTTATTGCACTGGCACAACAGTATTTTACATTGAAGTTGTCTCTGTCGTCCTAAAATAACTTTACATGCAAAATTTACCCATATGTAAACAAAACAACATTCATATTTTATGTAATTTAGTGACCACTCACACTTTCTTAACCACGTAAATTATGATTGTAAACTTCCATAATTCTGAACATAGTCAGGGTTAGATAATTATGTTTACGACATAAGCTAGTCGTAAATATGATTAATATAGCTCCAAAAAAAGATGTCGTCATCTGTAGGAGCGCCGATCAAGGGAGTGCCTTAACAAGCGACCTGACAAGAATAAAACCTATGTAATGTTCTTCTCGTGTTATGACGTTTTTAAAGCATCCTATAATGTATAATAATAGTGTGTCTAGGGGGCGTTTCAAATGATATGAAACGCAGTCTAGTTACATAAAACTAAGTGTTCGTTATATTGGTTTCTTGAAGTAACAATAATATATTGTATAGACGTTTTCATTACTGAAATAAAAAATAACGACGATTGCTTTGCACCAAAGAAACATTAAATAAAGTACATGAATAAATATTCCTTTAAACATGTGCTAAGAAACATATGTATTGTTTCCTCGTTTATGTTTGCTAGATGTCACGCTTTGGTGCTCAATTATACAATCCATAAGCGAATCACATGAAGGCTCTTCAACCAAGCCTAGTCTTCGTAATCCTTATTATAGCAGACACGCTCAGCACACATCTTTCAAGGAGTAATACATGCTATTCCGTTCAGATTCCTTTGACGTTCATTCAATGAAGAAAAGACAAACTGAGAACAATTTAGTTCACGCCTCATAGAGATACTCAAAGATGATGCAGTTCAACTTTTTTCAACGTGCGCGCGTTCAGAAATGCCTTCTAAAGGCGTTCCCGTTTAGAACTCCTCAAAGTGTGTCCATTAAGGTGCTCCCAAAGACAGGTCTTTCAGACAGCCTCTCCTGCACCTTATTAAGGTAGACCAGACCATCTCTTGCAGACCATTTTAACGTACCCATTTTACGGGCTAGTTACGGTCTGCCATCAAGCGTATAATAGAAAAAGCCTCTTTAGTATCGTTCATTCAAAGTGGGTCTATGACTGAGAAACAATCTCCCCTTGTGTATAAACTGCGTCTACTCGCCTTAGATTTTTCAATTTGTTAGTCTTGATTCGTTCAATGTGAAAAAATTTATACAAAAAAAGTTTTGTTATCTATTTCATATTTGATTTAAATCGTTTCTTTTTAATTGTGTTGATGTTTATGGATTTTTTATTTACTACCAGACTTAGACCCCAGCTAGTGCAACATGTTATTGGCTTAGTTTCAGTCCCACATTTTACGCCTTGAAATTCATTCCAACTCATTCACAAGAAAAAAAAATGATTGAATAAAAGATAAATCTAATGAAGCTGCTATTTTAGTCACATGTTTTATATTCAAATACCTGCCGTGTTTTATTATTCTGAAGCTAAAGAACGCCTAATTATTTTCTAACATAAATGAAAAAAATGCAATTTTTCTACCTCAGAATGACATACAAATAACAGAAACCTAACCTGGCTAAATAATGAATTCTAAAAAGTTACCACCGTGTTTACAACGCTACCAATGAATTTATGTGAAGAAATTACATTCAATTTTTGAAATTCAAGAATTTGATAAACTAAATTCTTTTACTTTTTGCGGCTACTAATTTGTTAACGGAAACAATACATGAGGTAAATTTCAGAGTATTTACTAAAACTAAAATATGATAATTCAACGCCAGTTTGCTTCATTTCTGAAAAAACGCAATAGTGAGGAAAATATATATATCTACAACTCGGACGTAAAATCTTTACAGACCGTTACAATCAATTCTTGAAATCAGAATTTTTAATTCATGTTCAAAACTTGATCGTGCAAACTTCAAATTGTTCTGAGTACAATGAAAAATTGATTGCATCAAACTAATTAAGAAAAATTAAATCTAACCTTCTTCCACTAAAATCTTGATAACGGATTGATTTTACCATTTTGAATCTACAAGAAACTTTATAATTTACCATTTTTTACGCCGAGTTTACACATACGAAATCCGCATTCCTTTAGACACATGCAAAACTAATTTGAATCTTCAAGATACGGGCTATCGAACAGGATTATTTTTATCTCTCTTCGAATTGGTATACTAACGTAGTAAATTACCAAACATTTGTCGAACAATACTATTTCACATTTAATTTTTTGAAAAATTTAATGGTTTTTCAAGAAGCTATGAATATTCCTGAGAATTTGCGTTTTTAAGCTTAGCAAAACCAGTTGAGGAGTAATTACAAAATTTAACAATAAAAATCTGATAATACGAGTAGAAAAAAATTAAAAGAGATAATGGAATTTCAATAGCGAAGAAGACTTTTAACATCTAGTCGAATCAAAGTGAGGGAGGGCAGAATTTCTAAAAAAAAGCTCTTAAAGCTCAACCAGAAGTTAGACAAAAGCAGTGCAAAGTGCAGACATTAGTAAAAACTAGTTTATATAAAATCATATCAAGTATAAGCTTCATGTTGTGAGAATAATGCTCTGAATATGACGTGACTAGCTGTAGTCCGCACACTTGCTGTTCAATTGCGAGCAAAAAGCTCCAGTGAGATGTGTTTGCGCGTTTCATCGATTTGGTGGTGCTTCATTGACGTGTGGCAATGAGGAGGTAGCGTGCACGGGCTTCAGGAGTCCGAAGAGTGAACCGCACGCTACCCATACACCTGCACAGACCACACCACACCGCAGTCATGGACCTGAAGCCACACTGTTGCGTTAAACCACACTCTTTTTGGGTCTTTGTACGAGACTCAACCGCAAACTAGCCTCAAACCTGTTACTGAGAGCTAATTATTTCTCAGAATTCATGTTTAAATGGATAATCGAAAAGAGCAACTGAAGTAGGAATACTATGAGTTCCGCTAAGGTTGTCGATGCGATTTTTGAAGGTGGCTGTGCACTCTGTTAACAAATTTTATCGTTTCGTGCATCGGATTTGCAAGACACATATACATGAAAATGACAATAAAACTGTTCAATCAGCAGTTAGGATCAGTTTATAGATCTAACTTTTCTTCAAACCGAATAAATGCAAAACTTAAAGGCCAAATGAATTTCTGCGAACAAAAGACGTCTCGCTTGTGAGAAGGCTACCTTCGACCTCAACTGTTATGCCTCGTCGGTGTTTTAGAAAGATTTTCGTCATTGTTTTTGTGGAGTTATTCATGCGGCCACACAAGACGCTGCCTGTGTCCATACGATGAGATTAACAAATTGCGCACCAGCTCTTCTTCTCCTTCTTCTTCTTCTTCTCTAGCTGATCCACTGTTCAGCGCCTGAGGCTACATGCTTCGCCAACACTATTTTTCTTATTTCGAGTTTGAACAAAGAATGCGCTTTTTTTTCGAGCACGCACGGCCATTCTGACTTATTCAAACATTTTTCGTAGAATTTCTGCATAAGAGAACGAATGAAAACGAAGATGAAACTTGCCATAAAAGTAGTATTTGTGAGGCATATAAAAGCGAGGTGAACGAGAGAGAGAGAGAGACTCAGCCTGGTTTGGTCATACAGACTGCGAGACTTCACCGTTGCTTGATTTACTGAACATACTGCGGTATCTCGGCCGAACTCGCTTCCCCTTCTAGACAAATTACTAGGCAGCTTCTCGCTTTTACAGGAGTTTTATAAACCTGTTTCTGCGTAAATAAATGCTGAATTTCGATTATTTTCAATGGCACGTTGGTATTTTACCGATCTTCCGCATTTGCCGCGCTTATCATTGTGTTATACGTATAGAACAAAGCACTTTTTAAGTTGTACTGACTTCGGGTTGTGAATATGAGTGACAACTTTAACAGTTTTATAGTGTTTGAACATTTCACTGAGACTCACAAACGTGCGCAGCTAGACTTATAAAAATCTTATCGTCGTCAAAAGAAAAAATCAAGTGAAGTGTCAATATTTAAATTATTTATTTTCAGTCTTGTGTTGAAACCACAGCAGTGTACGTGATTTCTTATCTCTCGCTCTAAAAGCATATCATCAGAAATTAAGCGAGTAAATAGGATAAACCTAAAAAATGTATGATCAGGAAAAATCTATCTAAATAAAATACACAATAAAATGTGTTTCTCTAATACATAAACTTCTGTTGTAACAAGAGAACCTGATAACCTAAAGCAAGGAAACATATAACTTTTTAACTTGAAGCCATGGAGCGAGTTCATTCATTTATACTATTTCTTCTGGTCGGAAACAGTCGGTGCTAAATTGTGAAAACATTCCGGCATTAATGTTCGAGAAATCAATTCTCTATCTTTGTTTTCCGCACATTTTTAAAGTATGAAGTATGACATTAAAACTAAGGTTTTAGAGATAAATTTTTAGACTTTCTACCCTCTGCCGTAACTGTTTCTGACCAGTGTCCGCACTTGTGTGCAACGATCAGACGAGGTATCGCATAACAGATATTAGCAACTCCCCAAATAATTGAACTAATAGAAATTAACTAGGATTTTTCAACATATATTCGCATAGCTTCTCTAAGGTCACTAACATCAGTCACTAACATTAGTCACTAACATCAGTCACTAACATCAATCACTAACATCAGTCACTAACATCAATCACTAACATCAGTCACTAACTTTAGTCACAAATGCAGGTCTTGTACTGAATTATTGATTTCTTGTCAAATGTAAAGCTCAGTTCTACTCAAGCTCTGAATTACTAGCTAAATTTTATTTAGATAATTTTTGGCCAATTTTCAAGATTAATGTCTCATTCTTTTCTTTTATCTTGAACTAATGTCTATTTTCTTTGCATTTAGGTTCAACTATTTAGTATTTACTTTCTAAGTCTCATTTTCTGGCATAATATGGTCGGATATTTAGCTTAAATTATTATGAGTTTAGTGTTTACCCAAATTAATAAATGTCTTAAAAATAAACAATTGCCGTAGGAATATTTAGGTTTGTTAATAGTTATTATAATAAAATCGAAAGCTAGAGTCTGAAATCAAAAAAAGAACTGTTGAATTCATTTTAAAACTTTCATTTTTTCAAACGACGATTTCAGTGCAACTACCTCGATAAATTCTTGTAGCTCCATGAAGGGTAAGCATTTATTTGCTTATGTTGCAAAGACTGTGTTACTTCTGAATAATATATTCATCTCTTTTTAAGAACAAATTTGATAAAACTTTCGGTTGAGCATTTATTCAAGATTATTTAATTCATTTATCCTGAGCCGAACTCTTCCATTCAGTATCCATCCCCTAAAAAACATCACAGCAAAACCCACATAAGTCATCAATTTCATTTTAATTTTTCACTTCCGTTTGGAATTCCTTTAGCTTCGCCTAAGATAGATTTCTGCTACATTTCATGCTGCAATTTTGAGCACAGGTCGTGCCGGCGATGTCTTCTTGAGACCGCAGCCACCAGACAGAGATGCGTATCAGAGATACAGCCCGGTCTGACGCGCGTGTGGTGGACGCCGCCGTGGTGCGGACTGCTTTACGGGCCGTGGGTGCGAGGCAACAAGACTTCCCGCTGGGCACTAACAGCGACCGGCTTCCTGAAGACAGCTTACACCCGCCACCACACTCCACCCGTCACCTCCACCGCCACACTCCACCCATCTCCGCCGCTTCACTCCTCCCGTCACCGCAACCGCCTCCACACTCCACTTTTCACATCCACTACCACACACGTCCCCCACCACAACTGCCTCCACCGCCACACTCATCCCTCCACCACCTTCGTACTCCCTCCATCATCAAGCCCACCTGACTTCATACCTATCTACTACTAACAATTCTCTCTAGCCTTGTTCCATTACCACCACCTGCCGACAACCTCATTCTTTCATTGATTTCTATCACTGTTTCTTAAACGATAACTTCCAATAATCCACCTTCATTACAACCTTCATTGTCAGCACACTATTTATACATGATTTCTCTGTCTACTGCAAGCAGATATTACGCTCCACCAGCTGATGTAGGCTGTACTTTACATGCATACACTACACTTCCTTTGCATCTTCTGTCGATAATTTAGTTCCATTTCAGTAAAACAATCCATTACATTTCCGGCCCCGAATCAACATAATTATAGAATTTCTCAGCGTAAATACTTCATCCGATTCTTTTTCTTCTACACATCTCTACATTATCACATTCGTAACTGGCATCTATAACCCCGCTAACCATCATCGGTCAACCTAACCACAACCTCCAACTCCATCACAGCAAACCACTAGTGTCACCTTTAGTAAGTCCCTTCCATTACCTGTGCACTTCATTATTTTGCTCACGACCACAACATTGGGCACCCCGTAGCCCTTAATTTATAAAGAAAACTTCGCTAACGATCAACAAACATTATTAGGCTGAACTCTGTTATTACGGGACTAGCTCGTAATGTCAACAAATGACAATGCAGAATTTATTTTTTTACCCTGGAGAAATTAAAATCAAATTTAATCAAGAAGCTGAGCATTACAGGTAAAAGTTGTAAAAGCAAAGCGATTGCTAACTCAATCTAATTTTAACCACCAGCTTGTGAAGACATCTACCTCATGTATAACGGATGGCTGTTGTCTTTCCTACTTACGAACTCAAAGCCTGATTCCAGGTAGGCACCATCGGAAATGTCTTGATTCAGAGTCGGTCATTTCAAAAGAGCGTCTGCTTATGATGGCCCATAAGTAATGAGACCTTTGCCACCCACCATGTCCCAACTGACGTCTAACAGGCATCCTTCAGCAGCCAGCATCCGTATTACATTGTTTTCATTTCTCTTCTAACTTTCAATGAGCAGCAGGAAAAAATTCACTCTCATACTTCTGTGTCCATATTCTTAAAAGATTATTTTGAAAGGCTCGGTATTTTTAGCACTTAGTATGACTCATCTCAGATGAGGGCATATAAATGAAAAACAATAAGCATATGTAAAATAATTAATATGTGTAGAAAATTGGAAAAAGTTTTAATTCAAGACTGGTGATCGTGTTAGAACTGCATACGCTTTTCATCCCATTAGATGAAACCATTCTAACCATGGATGAAGTTGAATTTGAAGACCATCGCTGAGACATGGCTGTGAGGTCGATAACTGGAATGGATCCAGAACAGTTGCCTAAGTTCTTGCTCAAAGGAACCACTCGAGTTCCGCAGGAATAATTCATGACAGGTTACTAATTTCCTGTGAGGAATACCACTAAACAAAGCCTGCCTATTTCCTCCGTCTCGCCCATGCCATGGC
This sequence comes from Trinorchestia longiramus, assembly GCA_006783055.1. Taxonomy (NCBI): domain Eukaryota; kingdom Metazoa; phylum Arthropoda; class Malacostraca; order Amphipoda; family Talitridae; genus Trinorchestia; species Trinorchestia longiramus. Next base: position 375,524 of record VCRD01000220.1, read on the forward strand.
AACATTTCCTGAACTTTTATGATAATGTCGAAATGGCTTTTGGAGCCTTGGATCTTATAAAGTGTAGTTTTTCTTGAGTTCGAAGCCGCTCGTATTGAAAATATAAAAGCTAGTCACTTCTGTTGACGTTATTTTAATGCACTTCATTAATTAGGAACAACAATTTTTCAATGCAAGTTCCCAAGATAGGTAATATTTGGGCCATAGGATTCATAACACTAGGTTTCCTAACATTATTCATTTTTATAAAATTCAAGTCCGCGAAGCATGGAAATAGTTACAAAGACCATACGCTGGTTACAGCCATTCGGAAATGGTTACAACCATTCAAGTTCGCTGAATGAATGGGCAGAGAGCTTTCTTCACCCAAAAGATAGTGACACTAAACGGTGGTGTGCATTGTCTCACAACACAACGCGGGCTTTTAGCGAGGAACTTTGTGTAAAATTTCCTTAGAGGCTTATTTTGTGACGTCTTTTCCAGCCCACGTTGCAGCAATGGGCCCTTAAAAGCATAAATCTTGAGGATGAACTAAACGAAAAAAAGACGTGAAAATTAACAGAAGCTGGATAGCTTGTCTAATTTTTCTCATGAAGTAGATCATTGCTGAACATTTCTTAATGGAATTCGGAAAAAGGGGCGCTCGAGAGCGTATTAATCATAATAGGTATTATACAATAACATATTTCTATAAGTTGGGTAGAATTATATTGAGTAAAATTAAATACAGATGCAATTTAATGTTCCATTTCCCCATTCAATTTTGGAGAATGTAAGGTTGAGAATTTGAAAACTATTTCAAAATTGCGTCATTTGAACAAAGCTCGAGACGAGAAGTTTACACAGAAGTTATTCGAAACATCGATATCCTTTCAGTAAACAAAACCTGCATTACTGCAGGTTCATTTATTGAACATTTTACTTCAGTTCTTCCTTTTATGTTTGGGAATAACCCAAATCAAGCGTTCACATTTTGCTTCGCTATTTCTAAAGCAGCAATTTCAAATGTAAAAGAAATAAAAATAGATAGGATTCTGCTAAAATACCATGCTGTTATGCACACTGACAACGCAGCTTCACGGAACACCTGAACGACAAGAATAACCTTCTATTTGTTAACAACAGATTAGTTATAATTACAGCGATAAATTAACTGGAAATTTGCTTTTTAATGTTGGTTGCATTGCTTAAACATACCGCTAAATAAAATGCAACAACATATCTTTTAATCTCCAGTTACATCAGGGGGAGCTAAAATAGTGGTTCATGTAAAAATAAAGATCCCAAAACACACTACGAGCAATACTGGACACAAATGAGATGGATCGCTTAACTTATTTATTTATTTATTTATTTATTTAAGATAACTGAGCTTACACTCTGCAAATACGTATGTGGAATTGTGAAGTTGTTTTTGATTTCCGCTCTTTACCAGAAACCTAAAGCCAGTGCTGGAAAGATCAAAACAGAACTCAATTCGTTAACTGATGAAATTAAACACAATTGCATCGATGAGATTTTGATCAATGGTCAAAGTTAATCTAGTACGATAACAATCATGTTCTTTGTGCTAGCACAATAACAATACTGAAATAAAACCGCCGGCAACGTTCAAAGTGATAGCGTTATAGTCGCACACGTTACTGAGACTATACCTGTTGAAACAAAGATTAGTTTTGTGCATTATCGTCGATGTCTTGGAACTAACCTGAGTTTGTGTTAGTCCGAGCTTCGCTGCGAGCTCGGCACGCTCTGGTAGTGCAAGGTACTGTGTGCGTTGGAACATTTTGTTGAGCTGCTGTAGCTGCAGGCTTGAGTATATAGTCCGGGGTTTGCGGATTTTCTTGCCCTTGGCTGTGACACGAACTTCTCCGCCCTCAGGCTTTTCCGTCACTGATGGAAGAAAAGAAAAAGTCATGTATCCAAATCGTTGTATTTTTACTTTTTGGTACATAAAACAATAGTGTTGTGTTCCAGTTTCTTCGTTTTCAATTGCAAGCAGAAATTCTTCGTATGGTAGTTAAGTATTTTTAGAAGATATTGATTTGAGAAAAAAATGTCATATCAAAGAAAAATCTGAGTACGCTCTCAATGTCGTCGATAGCATACTACCAGTGTAATTGCTACACAAATTAATTGGAAGAGAATACTATGTCATTCATGTATTACTTATATAATACACACATGCTATTCCTGTTGGCTTCCTAATTTGGAAGATAATTACCTCCGTACATCTCAGTATTTAAACGTATCGTTTTGATTGTCTGATTAGAGGACATCAATAGATTAAAGGACATTAGACATGACAAGAGATTTCCTCTTACTCAGTTATGAGGTCATTTGATCACAAGAGTTTGTAAAGTGATCGTTCGTACAAACACAAGTCGCTCGAAACCAGCCACATTCTACAAAAAAAGTAACATGATCGCTTCCTGGAAACATTGCATTCTTAGCCTGGACTATTTTGTCGTAATATTATTTAATGAACAAATTCTTTAAATATTGCCTGTACCCTTGAAATTTCAAGAAAAAAACATTCATGATTTGTAACTTGAATTATGAACGACCATTGTCTTAATACAACAGAATGAGAACCAGAAAGTATTTGTTAACTTAATCTTCTTGTCTTATTTTTTTCTCTCGTGTGTTCGTCAAATTAATGGTCATATTTTTATTTTTATTCTATTACTGGGTATATGCAACACCACTCAATTGTTTCATGCCAGAATATGTATATATACTTTTTAACGTCCTTCTACTCATATCAAGAAGCATAATTTTAGTTTTTTGCTTCTATTAACATTTTTGGCAATTGAATAAGCGGACATAATGACATAATGGACTAGAAGTACAGTGTCGAAACTGAATAATCAAGCAACATTTTTTCGTGATTGATTTTCAACATAAGAAGAAGTCGCATTCTTCAGAAAATAGTTAGCTAATCTCTAACAATAACCTGAGTTCCAGTTAAAATAAACGTTTCATGTCGTCATTCTTTACATAGTTTCAAAATGTTGAAATATCGAAAACAGTAATAATGTTTATCGGGGAAAAAATTTAGTTTGAATAAATTTATTTGCAATTTAAATTTTTTGTATATATAATTTCTCTATTTGAGAAAAACTGTCAAATTCTATTAAACTATTTGTGACCCGCTCAGAAAAAAATTCATTTCTGTGACATTTCACTACCGCTAATTTATTTATTGCTCCTGTTTTTCTTTAAACGTACGAGGGAATTAGCACAAATTTAAAACTGCATGCTCGTTAACAGCTAGAATTTTTCTAATAATTCATACAAAAGAGAAAATATTAATGTTTTCAAATTTTACACATAGAAAAACCAAATTTCATGAACAATGTTTTTAAATTTTTGTTTTTTTCACGCTGATTGCGTGTTGATATATACATAAGTGTACCACTAAATACATTATTTGAACTGCAATTTTGAATGACTGTTGGCAAAATGTTAATTTCGACATTTTTTTGTCTAGTAAAGGCTTTGTTTGCAAAGATTTAGCCTCTTGCTCTTCAAGTGAATGAAAAGTGAAAACTCGTGTCAATATTAGATTAAAAATTTTATTTTTTTCAAATAATTGTTTCAACGCCATGTGTATGTGTAAAATGAAACAGGACATGACATAATTCTAAATTATTTCTCAATTCGCAGAGTCGATGGTAAAGATTCATGGAGGCCTAAAATAAATTATTCGGTACTGAACAAATATTTTAGTTTCAAGAACTCAACAGAGGTAATTTCACAACGAAATCTGATCAACACTACAAGGTTTTGTTCAATTAAACAGTTTGTAATGCGTACTAAAAACGCAGTAAAAATGTTTTATGTTCAAATAGTCTTTAAGGATATGATGATAGAATGTTGAGATAATTAGAAATATTTGTGATGATGTTATTTACATTGCAGGGCATATGTTCTAGTATTTCCCATTTTTTTTATTTCAAAATTCATAGAAAAAATTAAAAAATTCATACAGAAAAGTTTGCACTCAAGTATTACGTCTTTTATTAATTGCATGTAATCCTTTAACCAGAAAATTTCAATGTATCACCCACTGTTACAGATATGCACATTATCAATGGGGTTTCTCTATCACAAATGATCTAACCGATTGCCATAAGATAGTGACACACTATCCTATGGCAATCGGTGGGTCACTATACACACAGGATAGTGACCCACTTTGTTTTGATTTTTATCCCCTGTAACTTTTAAAATGACTTTAGTTTTAACCAGTTCTACCATTTTAATCAGATAAAGTCTATTACGGAGCAAAAAAAGTACTGATTGTAAGTCATGGCAGTGAGTTGATTACATCGTTAGAGCATTCACCGTAGTGTACATTTAAAGCATATTAGAATTTCTGAATAATACAGGCCATTTCCACTCTAAATGATTGTTACTATGAAATATATTACATTGTTCGTTTAGACTTAACGAGCAATAAAAAAAAGTATGAAAAATAAAATAAATCAATATGACTGCTGGAAGCACAAAGTCAAAGATTTCACGCAAGATGAAAATATCTCCCATGCCAATTCAAAATTTATCTCCCATGCCAATTCAAAATTTATCTCCCATGCCAATTCAAAATTTATCTCCCACGTCAATTCAAAATTTCATATCGAAAGGGAAAGTTACGTGGAGTGCATGAGCCCAGCTTAAAATGATGCTCGTTTAGGTTAATTCTTAATGCATTGCACATGATACATGTGTATCTTAATATTTACGCGGTTATTTCTTGTCCCACAATTATTTTTGTTCCACAAATATGAAACGCAATGCACTGGGCAGTCTCACTAACGTTAGTTCAGTAGCCCTGTCTTAATACCGCAGTGTTAGTAAAACAGTCTTTTTAACGTTATTTCAGTATCCTTGTCTTAATAGGTAGTGTTAGTAAAGCAGTCCACACAAAGTTGAATTTGTAACGCCGTCTCCGTGAAACAGTCTAAGTAGTCTTAATACTGGTGTCCCAGTAACGTAGCCACTGTAACGCGGTCTTAATGACGCAGTTTTAATAACTTTATCATGTAACGCTGCTTTATTAATGCTTGTTACTGAAGCAGTCGTGTTTTAATTTGGTGCCGTTATGTCACAAAAAGAGCAGCGTTTTTGAATACGAGAAATTCAATTTCCGTTACCATGGTGAACTGGGAGTGTTCAAACTTTTTTCATCTATTATTCGTTTCGGATAGTGACCCACTTCTGCATCGTCCTTCAAAACATATTGATAAATGATTATGAAACTTTAAAATGGTTTGCAAAATGAATAACTTATTTTTTACAGGTATATTCGCGCAGTGTTTGAATATTATTTGGAAGGGCTTCACTATTATTAAAAAAAGTTATATGATGATATTTCTTTCCAGCTTGAGACGATGAAACACTCAGCGTTATCGGATTCCACGAGTTGCACTGTATCAGACGCTAAATACTACGTTCTCAACGAAATTGCTTGATTTCGTTACTATCATTTTAAACAACATTGTACGTATAGACTACCGCAATGATTGGCAATATTAACAATGCAGGCAATACATAGTTACAGAGCTTGGCCTACATCATAGTAATGGCCACACAACACCTCGAGTACGAGCATTGCAGTAGCCGGGCCGTGACAGGAGTAGAGATCGCGTAGTTTATTTCACACGATATTAATTCTTTGTTTGAGCTCGTGACGCTTGGTGTGAAGCAACAGGACGCTGGACTGAGCGTACGACGTACAGAGCGTAGCAAGCCACCAATATGTAGCGTTCTAATTATTGCCACTCGAGGACACTATTCTGTATTTCAGCTAGCAAATCCCAAAGCAATACTATTAATACTATTTTGTAGGGTGCAATATACTGCCAATACTGCCATATGGCTTCCAAACTATGCTATTCCTGTGCTGTACTATGCAAAAAGCCGCTAGTGACGTGTTGTAATGTACATTATACTGCCAGTACCCTATTTTAAGACTCGGTATACTTTTAATGCTGCTCTATAGTACAAAAAATGCAATCAGCGCTGTATTGCAGCACACAGCACATTGTCAATACTACGTTGTAGTTTTCAGCACGTAGCCAATACTACGTTGTAGTTTTCAGTACATTGCCTATACTACGTTGTAGTTTGCAGCATGTAGCCAGTACTACGTTGTAGCGTGCAGGACATGGCCAATACTACGTTGTAGCGTGCAGGACATGGCCAATACGCGTGCAATGTCCAATCGATGTCGTGTTGCCAACTGTTTGCATAGCGTCGACGGTCGCCGCAGCTGCTGGGAAAAAAGCTATTTTCTTCTGGCTAATCGCCTCATAACGAGCTCCAGTGCTGCTCACTATTCCTATTCTGCAACTTCGAAACACTATAAGTATCAATAAAAGTATTTGCACTGTGTTTGATATGGTGCCGTGATGTCGATACTCCCTCGTAAGTCTTTTCTTCTGGACCAAAACTCTAGTTTTGAATGTATGATTATTTCTGCATTTCGTATTTTTATTATGTTGTTACATAACTTCTGGAGTTATCTGTCGTGTAATAAAACTTGAATATATACTTTTTCGCTTCTATTATTCATGAAATATTTGTTTGAACTTTAATAAATTACTGTGTTTCATTTACATCACTTAGTACGCAGATAAAGAGAACAGAGATCGAAACAAACTCGTATCTCGGCCTAAAAAGATCCAACTCTTACATGTGTCCGCATGGCGTGCATTTGTATACCCAGACATACATGCACTAGCACTCAACCGGTTGCTACACTAAAAATCTCTTCAAGTAATTTATTTTGATAGCAAGAATAGTTTTCAGGAACTGATGATGAACTGGTTCTAGAATTTATAAACTGGTTTAAAGAGGCGGACGATGGAAAGAATTTCAGATAACTTAAAAGAATTGTTTTAGTTGTTCCCTCTCCCATTAAAATAAAGGAATTCCTACTAAATGATAAGAAGAATACTGCATTAAAGTTTGTGTACAAGTAAAGCCATACACATAAAGCTATAATAAAATGAAAAAATTGCATTGAAACCTTGGCTTTATAAAGAGGTAGTGAGAAAAAATTAAAAAATTACATACTTCTAATAATAACTGAATTTTATTACAAAAACAAAAATGCTAATTTAATTTCATTCTGTGTTTGTTATTCATTTACTGACTGCTGATAATTTCCAAAAGTTATTTGCAACAGGAAAGTCCTAAACTACTAAAAAAATTACCTGGCGTTAAATGATGACATTAGTTATACGAAAATGAAATTAATAATTCGGATTCCTGCTTGACCACAAATTGCTGACCATTCTAGCAAATATTCTGCCCCGATTAAAGTAATCACAACTTTTAATGCCGTCAAATTTCCTTCTGTTCACGCTGCAAACATTTAATAGATGATGCTTCGGCAGTCAACGAAAAAAAACATTGTATAAAAAGATATAAATTATCGTTTCCCTTCAGTGCATTTCAACATGATATTGTCAACATCGTCTAATTTTTCCGTCACCAAACTGGTTTTCCAGAAAAGTGTCTGATTTGACTTGAAAATAGAAAAAAATAAAAAACTGGTTAATATTTTTGAATACAATCTAAGTTTTTAATTCTTTGATTTCTACATTCTTCTTTTTTTAAAACACCAAAAAGTTAGTAAATTGAATAAAGCCTTAAAGCTTTACTGAACATAAAAATAAAACAACTCAGTGGAATATTATAGAACACAACGTAATTTCCAAATTAAGTTCAAAACAATAAACGTAAAATTTACTGTGTACTCATTTAAAAAAATGTTTAAAAAATCATCATGTGCAAAGTATGAGCTATTAGTTGCATGACTTGTTTGCAATACTTCGTGTACTTAGAAAACTAATTTTAAGCCTATTGATATTTTACATTAAAGTGTACGAGTGAACTTTCGAGTAATTTCTACTGCTATCATTAGCCTATTATGACCATAAACAATTCAAGTATTCTGTTACTGATTGTATAAGGGTTATGAACGACTGACTTAAACCAATATTTTTTAAAATTGAAAAGTATTTTCTCCTAAAAAAAACGCAACGCGAAGAAATGAAAATGCTGTTGATATATTGTAAACTGTTATGATAAACCAGACCATATGTGGGACAATGAAGCTAATAGATTTGAATGTTTAAATCTTGCTGAAACTTTCATCAAATAAAGTCCCCTGATAGCTTAAAGTACTCCGGAAATGATTCAAATCATCACAATAACCCTTAAAGAGGTAACCTCAGATCTTGGTAGTAAGTATAAAACGAAGTAAAGCAAAAGAAAATACCCATATACCACTGTACTACGTACAAAACAAAACAAATCAAAAGTATATGTCCTGATACTCCTGTAGTACGTACAAGAAAAAGTAAAGTGCGAGAAAATGTTCTCATAACCCTGTAGTAGGTACAAAACAAAGCAAAAGAGAATGCAAAATGTTTCCAAATGATGCCAATGAACTAACCATCGGACGATGGACTGGGAGCGTGAGGATAGCCCGCTAGCGAATAGCCGTACCCATTCTGCGCGTACATGGCAGCTGGAAAGCCGTACCCCATGTTGTTGTACCCTGCCATGGTCTGTTGGTATTGCTGGAACTGCGAGTACGATGCAAGGTGGGGAGGTGGCTGCTGAACGTCCCCTAGTCCGTTTTTCGCTAGCAAATCCTGATCCAACATCGTGTTTGATCGTTGTTCCACTGTCGTCAAAACAATTTCTTGGAAAAATGCCCAGGGTACGTTATTTATGAACCAATAATTTGCTATAGCAAATTAGCTAGTTTATAGATCGTGATATTTTATCATATAGTATCAAATAAATTAAGGTCACTTCGACTGAGGCTTCAAAACTTTCACTGTATCAAACGCTTGAATTTTTTCCGCTACGGTAAACTTTTTGGCAAAGATTGAGAGGCAACACCTGAAACACGTCTCTCATCGTGCCTCGATCGCACCTCGCTGCTGCAATCTATGTTGACTGTCCACTATCAACTTCAATTAGAGTCCTCTTAGAATGTTAATGACAGATCCCTAAGAAAAAATTGCACCTATTGAGATAAATGAGCGCGTTGACAATGAGCTGATCACTGCTCTATCACTAGCAACAATTAGAACAATTAACGATCCGAACGATGGTTCCTAGACGCGTTCTCTTGGAGCACTGGAGCTGCAGACGTCCCCTCTACCACTGGGTCCAGGGTGGACCAGCCTTCTGGAACTTTGCCGACCTTCAGCGACCAATCAGACTCTAACACAGCCTTCCAGGATAGCTCTTTCTGGATCAGCATTTCAGGAAAGAGAGAGTGCCATTGGTCAGAGGACCAGTCTCCGCCTACCAGAGTGACCCACTCTTGTGTGGCGGTCACTGACGCAAAATGCCAACCTTCGTCACATGCACCCGACGAACATTCTTTTTAAGCAACTCGCTCCTTGTATATTTTTGCTACACTTTCCCAGTATTATCTTTTATGCCACTGTTTAGAAAGATTCCACTCTCTGCTGCATATAACACGCGATGCATTTTTCACAACAATGGCACTTGGGGCTTTTTAATATTTTCACTTTTATCTATCAATCTAAAATACAAATATAATCTATTTAAGCGAAGACAACAACAGAAATCAAAAACGATGTTTAAATCACTAAAGTAGTCGCATAAATTAATAACCCTAAATGGAAGCTCAAAGAGACAAAACAAAGGTTTCTTCGTACAAGAGGGCACAAAAAACTAGGCAAGTGATATAGTAGGGCAGCGTTTGCATGTGCGTACTTGGACTCCTTCATAAAAAGCTGCTCGCATTCGGTCGCCCTCCATCTGATCTTATCACACGCAGTGATCAGATGTACACGCGATATTGCAATCCGTACTTCATATCTTGTTTCTATCAGTTGCTCATGTCATAGAACGTTTTCATTGAGAAATTATTGCGTGTTTTGTGAGTCAAGATTTCTACTCAGGGAAAAATGACGGGGATCGGACATTACAATTGAGCAAGAAAGTTTTAGTTTTGACATTGTGTTACTCTTTTCACAGAATTTGCCTGCTGTACATCATGATGTTGCTATTCTAAAAAAGATTTTGATCATGTTCTCTGTTCTTTGAATTAAGTAGAAATGGAAAAATTAGTTACATTCAATCTACGGAGAATACTCATATCATTTAACTTACTTCCAAAATTGAATTCCCTAAGTATTTGGTAAGAATGTGGTTCAATCATTTCAGAATATCATCACGTCGAAATTACACTATTAAAGGTACTCAGTTACATATGCCGATGCGTGCAATCTATTGTCAGAGGAGTTCAAAATGCAGATAAAATCATGTTTGTAGCCTGGTAAAGTTTCATTTAAATGATACAAATCGCAAAGCGAACCTTAGGACCTTATCAAAAATTATTCATTTTATTTTATCTTTGTGAGCTAAGAGTACTGAAAGAGAAGTTCAGTCGATTAAGAGTACATTAATAGGCACTTGAGTGCTACGTATCGAGGCTCATGTACATATATTGATCGTTTAGAAGAGTCTTAAACTCTGGCAACCCGAGAACAATCGACCTCCTGGCTCGACTTGAAAGTCTGCACCTTCCACTGAATGCCTGCCACGATAAGACTCAATGTTCTTTATGTCTCGCTCTCAATTATGAAGTGACTTCACCTGTTTATGTCTCGCTCTTAGTTATGAAGTGACTTCACCTGTTTATGTCTCGCTCTCAATTATGAAGCGACTTCACCTGTTTTTGTCTCGCTCTCAATTATGAAGTGACTTCACCTGTTTATGTCTCGCTCTCAATTATGAAGTGACTTCACCTGTTTATGTCTCGCTCTCAATTATGAAGTGACTTCACCTGTTTATGTCTCACTCTCAATTATGAAGTGACTTCACCTGTTTATGTCTCGCTCTCAATTATGAAGTGACTTCACCTGTTTATGTCTCGCTCTCAATTATGAAGTGACTTCACCTGTTTATGTCTCACTCTCAATTATGAAGCGACTTCACCTGTTTATGTCTCACTCTCAATTATGAAGCGACTTCACCTGTTTATGTCTCGCTCCTAATTATGAAATGATTTCACCTGTTTATGCCTCGCTTTCCATTATGAAATGAATTTACTTGTTTATGTCTTGATTTCCATTACACGTTACACAACTGTTTTCTGTTTAAAACGACCGTGCTTAAATTAGTGCATATAATATATAAAAACACATGTGTGTTAAAATATAAGCTTTAATGGTTCAAGTTGATGAAATTATTCAATTTAAACATCGTTGAAAAAACTTGTTAAATGTGCGTTAGTTAACGTCAAGTAACAAGCAGTGTCAACTTCTTATGCGACATATATCAACTGTCATTTCTTCAACATCCCGCTTAATTAATTGAACATCTTCAACACGAATACATAGCTTCACTTTATCATTTATATGAGCTTGTCACTCTAAGTGAGTTGTTTCCATCACCATCAGTTACTTCAATGTACATTGAGCGAGCAACAGACTCACTTTTACTGATCTGCTTTGGAAGTCTTTGATGCATGTGAGTCGATAAGAGAGGTACCATAAATTATGTTCACGATACAGGTGCTTTATGAATGATCCTCGCAATGACACCTCATTTGATGACGCTTACATCACCTAGCTAGAGCAGCTTCCTTATTCACTCAGTGATGGAACCTAGAGCAGTTCGCTTCAAGAAAAAGAGTCCTCACGGACCAGTCTCATGTACTTCTAACAAAGCGAACCCCATAAGATCCTGCAGAGAGCTTTGTCAAAGTCCGCGGCGACTTATTGTCCTGTCTTCTGGTTGTTTGTAGCCGCGTCGCTGTTGATTATATCATTGTTATCCTACTGTGCACTGGACCCTGTGAAAACAAAGGCAAAAATATCGATGCAGAGGTGTCAGAAATATGGCTTGCCTCAAAGGGAACACGACACCATTGGAAGGAATAAAAATGTCTCACATTGCGCAAAAAATTATGTCTTTATTCTTTGCTATACTGTACCTTAATAATAGTAAAACGACTAAAGCTTCTTCATGAATGTTTTCTATTCCTACCAAGAGTCGTTTTGGTTTATATGCGAATAATATTTGTGCATTAAAGCTACCGCATCCGCTGAGTTTTTTTCGTTATTGTACGTTCTTTTTTCTATCCATTTTTTGTTTTCATGGTGGGATGGAATGGTACTGAAAACTAAATTTATCAATGATGAATGTTTATTGATCTTTAGCAGTTCAATAATTACAGGAGTAAGCGGTCTGTATTGATTTTCTTTCATGCCATCGCAATTCATACGATACTGGAATTGGGAAGTAGCTACAACACAGTAGCTGCCTAACACCAATTACAACACAAATGTTCCTTCCAAAAAATTTGCAAAATTGTATAAAAACAACATGGGAAATGAAATTTTCAAAACAACAGCTTTTCTGAATATATTAAAGTGATGAAATATTTACGAAAGCTACAGGTAAGTCAAACTGAGTGATGCATTCAATAGCCCTTTGAATGCAATATAAAATATTAGGTCTCTGCTTGAAATCCTTCGATAGTTTTTAATTCTCTAGTGAAATTAACGTACGCAACCAGCTCATTATATTATTCGTTTTCTATGAGATACGATCGCTCGCTGCTTGTTTTCTATGAGGCATTCCAGCACGCCGCCCGTTTTCTATAAGGCATTCCAGCACGCCGCCCGTTTTCTATGAGAACACCAGTCACATTTGAGGCCTGAAGTCGGCGGTTGAGGCGTGTTTTTTCGACATCTGGCACTTAATGATGGGTCCTGGATCAGCTCTACGCCGGGGATCCTCGTCGCTTCTCTCTGCCTCAGCGTTCTGGGCTCGGCGAGGAGCACTTAATCAACGGTCTGTCCAGAGACACTTCGTGCGTCCTCAGTTCGTATTCTTTATTCTACTCTTCACGAACTTATTTTTATTTTCACCTTCTCCCAGATGGTCAGCGTGAAAAATTCCTAAACATGATGTTGACTGCATTTAATACGCGTTTCTCTTGAAGACTTGAACAGTAATATTAATAGTTTTATGTCTCTTTGGGCTTAATATTAGAAACAATAGAGTATATGTTTAACGTGCCATATATATGTTTTGACTTGGAAGGTATTTACAAATTTGTCCAATACTATATTATTGGAACCCAAATTAACCAACAAGTTTGAGAATATGGTAAGACACACAACAAAATTCAAGCTTCTATTTTGTGAGACGAATGTTATTGTTATACATGTTGAAGTTTCTCCTTCATAGGTTGATATCTTGACCAATATTTATTAGACCTACGTACAGAGAAAGTTATTTTTGCGGTTGAAGTGTAACTTTTTGCTGGTTTTTCTTGACTTTTGGAGTTAACTGAGCAGCCTCGTCATTTTCTGTACGATTTTCTCTTTTTCAGCGGCATATAGCATTCACTTTTTTCAATCGAATTAAACAATATTCCACTTATTGACTGCACAAGACATGAATAAGTTCTATGGTAACACCTGAATATTTATGTTCATTGCTTGTACATATGTACAACTTTATCCTCTACATTTTTTAAAAGACTGATTTGTATGTAAATGCAAAAATATTTGTAATATGTGTAAAAATCCTTTTTTTAGAAATTTCCTGTAATTCCTAGTGCTGATAATTTATAAGGAGTTTTAAAAATCAGTTTCACTACAGTGTACAATTTTCGTCTTGCTTTCTTTTCATCATCCTCGTCTCACTTTAATCTTTGTTCTGTTCTATTATACTTCTTCATGTTCTCTTCCGTGTATGCGTTCATGCTTGAAGATTGCTTTAATAAAGCACTATTGAAAACTGACCAATATTTTACTGTAGTATCGTTGACCGAAAAATACAGAAAACATGAAGAATCTGTTAAAACTTGGGTAATATTTCAAGTTCTTTTAATTTTGAAAGAATACAGAGATAAATCTAACACAACTGACGGTTTATGTTTTAGAAATGATGAATTGGGATTATCATTAATATACAACGTGAAATATTTCTAAACAATAATTTCAGAGTTAGTGCCCTATAACAAAATAATAACTCTTCTTGTGATGAACACAATATTACCCTGAAATATATGCGATCAAAATAAATTAATGATATGATTTTTAATGATATACCAACATTATTTGACTCTAGGGGAGTTACCCTGGATAACAATTCAAACACTTTTCCTAACAGACTTGGAGGCCAAATACAGACAACAAAATGTGGCCAACAACATGCGGATCAGAAAATATGGGCCGCAAAATGCATACGACAAAATGAGGACAACAAAATGCAGACAACAACAAAATGTGGACAACAAATGCAGACGATAAAACTCTGGTGACAAAATACGGACGACAAAATGCGGACAACAAAATGCGGACGGCATATGGCGGGCGAGTGGTGCGGCCTGCCCCGCCTTTTGTTGATGGTTTTTATGCCCCTCGTTCTTTTGAGGCAGGGTCTTGCCCAGCCCAAGACTCCCTTTATTGAACCTCGAACCCTGAAGCGCGGCTCCCACCCACCGACAAGCAGCATGGCCGTGTTTCTGCGGAGATCCATGGGTGGGCCGAGCTCATTGAAATGTGCTGTTGAAAAAAACGGCAGGAAAGCGTTCATAAATTAGTTATGAAATTTAGAAAACACAAGCAGAAGTTTGTAAATACTCGGAAAGTATTAAAATGGGGGTACTTTACCCCGTTTCTCTGGTGCAGTATTTGACTCATGTTTCCTCGATGAAATCAAAATATTCTTAGTATTCAATTTTCGTAAGTTTTGCTTCACTGATGGATGAAAATCTGGTTGGAGGGTCCAATTATAGCCTAGAGCTGAACATGAATTCAGCTTTAATCAAAGCCACAATAAGAGACCGCCAGTAAACACACGTATAAAGAAACAGAGCATTCATAATATTTTTAACCGTGACTTTTTTTTAGGATGGAAAAAACTAATTTTACCGCTGGGGTTCCAAGAAACAATATAGTCTTTTCATTCTGCATACTTCTACAAGAAATAGATTCATTTATACAATATGATAAAGACCGTGATTTATTTATTTATTTATTTGCTTGTATTTATATTAATGGTTTTATTTACTTGCTTATTTTTTGATTGATTCATATATTCATACGTATATTTATAAATGCATTTGCTGTGCCCTTACAGCTGAATTAAGGAGCGGAAATTAATTTCAAATAAACCGGTACTACAACACCAAAATAAATTTTAGGCTAAGCATTGACGTCTCAATGCAACGAGAGTACATGTATTGTAAGCATTTTATTGTGGACAACAAACCCGTCGGATTACTATAAAATACGTGATTTTTTGTATATTGTATATTCCTCATCAATACTGAAACTCGTTCGGGAAGGAGGCATCTACTGAAAAGTGAAAGAAAGAAATTCAGTTAAGAACATGTGAATTTTTTCACGTGTGTGTATACTAATTAGTAAACAAAAATGTGTGTCAATTATTAAATGTTATTTTTATATCCCTGCATAAGAACATAGGGTCAGGAGAATATATTATATATCTATATTTAATAGAATATATATGCATGTTGTTCGTATACCCCTATATTTTAAAATTTTATCTTCATTTGTTTTAAATTATCAGTCCAACTTGCATTAATATTCTGTTCCTCGTTTGCCTAGAGAAGGACGTGTGTCCCACTGACAGCGTCAAAGAGATGTGTGGGTTCGATCCTGTGTAGCAGAGCTGAACTACAGCACACATGAGAAAATAATACAATAAATTTTTAAGCTATGTATTCAATACGCAAACCTCGTAAACGTCAAAACGGAGAAGTCTTTTTTTCCTGTACGCAACACTTCCCTTGCTGATACAAGTTCCCAGCATTATTTTATACCCTAATATTATCGTATTTTTCAAGATATTTTATTCAAATTTATTAAATAAGCATACAGAGGGTTGAAATTGTTTTATTTTCCCGAGTTCACCCTAGTAGCTACCTGATCCCATCAGCGACACTTAAATGAAATTTTATTTGCAATGTCCGTGTACCATTAATCTCTGACAAACGTGTTGGCTTTGCGTGGACTCTAAGCTGTAATTGGTTGAGCCCACATGCATGTGTTGAATTTGTCGGAGTATTAATTTTCGATCACTCAATTATATTTCAATCACTATGTATGAGCAGCCTTCAACCTTCATTTCATCGACACCTTTCAAATAGGCTGGCTCTATAACTGCTTTAACTTCTAATTAATAAACCTCACGACCTCATGAATCAATTTCCAATTGATCAACCCTTCATAAATGCACTTAGTCTACCTAAGATTGAACTTTCATTTATTTATCTTGTAATATAACCATTGCTGCCACGAATGCTCCTACTTCGTTGAAAACACATTGCCGACATGAATTGGGAAAAATTACCTCAGTTTTATGATAGTAGCTGTTGATACTAAGCCAAAGGCATTTATGTTTGGTAGTTTGAGGATTTGCCATTGCCATACGATGGCGAACTGTTGCTAAAAGAATTATCCTTGGATATTCAGGTGTAACATATTTCCTCGAATGAAAAAACTATAATAACTTGCTTTATTACCGTTCGAATATAATGACTTGCTTTTTCATCATTCGAATTACATAGATTTCTGTAGCATGCACAGAAACAGCCGATAATTTTCTGTGCGTTTTTTTATATCTTTTGCAAGTGAAGAAATGACATCCTATGTAATGAAACTATAACTGTAGAACACAGATTTTTTCGTGTTAGTGCGTCCTAAAACAGGGTCGATGATGGCTGTACAACACTCATTTGCGTGAGAAGGAGCTATAAATGCAGTAACTGTGATGAAGGTGCTGACGCTGCATTAAAGCTCCAAGAAGTAGAAGCATTTGCTCTGTGCAAGGCAGAAGTTTATCAACTCACTCTACACTAAGCTGAACGTGAGTATTCAAACCTAAAAATGTACTGTAGAAAATTTTTAGACCCCTGAATTTTAATTGAAATTTCGAAGAACAAATCATAGCTCGTTCGACATTAATAAGCCCGTGATGGTTTTACTCACCAGTTGAATTAAATCGAAGCAGAATGAATCGGTACTGCACAAAACAGTTCATCAGAGCATCCTTTCTAACCTGCAGCGTGTCATTCTTGTTTTTTTCTATAATTAACCTCACAGCCTATTTACTAACGGAATAAACAGAATATATTTTAAAAGAAACTTATTGATACAAAAACAATGGAAAAAATTAGCGAAGTGCACTCTGATATAGCCAGAGCGAGGGGAGTTGATGTGTTTTAAAGGTGAAAGTTGTGACATGTCTGACGAGCTTCGATCCGAAAGAAGCTGCAAAAATAATGGTGACTACGACAAAATAATGGTTACCACAATGTTCAAAATATATTCTTGGTACACTAATACAAGATATTTACAGAAATTATTCTAATTGGAGACGCCTGATAACTGTGAAGTTTATAATAATATTCAATACAAACTCGTTTAGACATCAAACATAGCACATGAACGCATGCTGGGTGCCAAAATTAGTGCAGTAACTGAGTTTTTTAAGTTTTGTGCCATAAAATAGATTGATATTTTAATAATTTGTGATCTCATTACATACATTTCAGCATTTTTAAAGGACTACTGCTGAAAACTTTGTCGATTTTAAAAATTCGAGGTGAAAATTTTGTTTTTAAAACATTCAAGACGAAAACCATGCGCCATCATATATCGTCAGTTCACAACCATTTTACATGTCTGCATCGTGATATGTTGGTGGTTAAGTAATAGTCGTATTTATGATACAACTAATGTAAGTAAAGTACGTGAGAGTACCCTGTTTTTAGAATGGATCTGCGTCACATACGTATGTACGTTCATCGGTAGCGAAGTTCCAACGTGATTCATTAAGAATAGGATATACAAGTACACTTATTTTTTTACTATTCTTACTTTCACGGATCACTCGTTTTAGCAGCAACTTACTTGACTAAAAATGTTGAGCTCAAATTAAGTCTTCTGCCCTTATACATGGAGACAGTAATACTGCTCATTCGTGACCCGCGACCGTCTATGTTTGCCTGAAATATTTGTTTGTGAAACATTTCCTTTCAAAACAACCCTGTTACATCTTGTCTTAACTGCACCCTAAAGAACGCAATAAAACGATGTAATAAATGTACATTTACCACTTAGTTTCAAGAAGCTACACCGAAATAACATAAAATATTCAGTGCTAATGAAAATGAAGTATGGTTACTACACACAATTGTCAATTGGCATTTTACATTAAGTTAAATAACAAGTAACGAAATTACTTAATTCACGCGTGAATTAAATAAGTTACGCGTAATCATTGTTGGCAGCAGGTGCTGTGTGAAACTGAATCTAGTTAGGAGAAAGGCTGGCCTTCAGCTTTTTAACCCCAGCTGCAGTAATGTCGTCAACACCAAGCGAAGATCTTACAATAAACAGACCCTTCAATTACGGCATTGAGAGTCCGTCGCTGCCAATGCCAATGTTACCGGGTTCTCCTAGAGGTAATTATTGGTCGAAAGCATCCTTTCCTCTTAGAGCAAGCCGACCAGCGCCGACTCACACGACACTCGAACGTTGTGCTAACAAATGTGTCTTGCCGAAATTAGTGTCGTTTCAATTCAAGTGCCTGACGACTTTTCCCATGGTGGTGAAAGTAACAGTTTATTTTTAAAAAATATTGTTTTGTTCGCAACATGCCTTTGAAAATAGTGCGCGCTTGATAACCTCAGCACAACCGACAATTTTGAAGTGGCGTAAATTTTATCATAGTAGTATATCATGAAACTTATACCTTATACCACGTCCTGCCAATAATGGTAGAGGTAGAAATCACAGTTTTTGGTAGGAAGCGCGGCGGCAATTCAAACAAAACTAGAAGACCAGACTCGACCGGACGTTGCGGTCGCTGCCAGTCTTTGCTGCCTGGCCTTCCAGAACGAAATGATGGCCTTCTCCAGATGCCTTGATTGATATCAACTGAGATATTTTTATCTGCTTCAAATAGAGCCTGAATTACTCATCCAGTGCAGCTTATCATTACGAAATAGAATAAAAGTATTTCAGAATTGTTTGTTTAGTCTGCCTTTAGTAGAATTTTAAGCAGTTTTTTACTCATTATTTTTCTCATCAAAATTAACCTTACATCTACCCCTGCGGAATGAGAAATAGACTTTTACTATATTTTGCATACAGACTTTACATTACGCAATCAACACACAACATTTAGAGAATCTTAGCATTCTTTATCCTTCCATTTCTAAAAGGAAATATTTCTATCTCATGACAAAAAAAGTGGGCAGTTTAGTTGTGTATGTCATGTATATATATTTGAAGCAACATAATTTTTTACGGTACAAGTCATGATTGATTCATATTGTTTGAAATTATTGTGGCCTTCTCGAGTGTCACACAATGTATCTACGTTATATATTTTTCGTAATGTAGTAAAAAATATTTGCGAGCTTATCAAGTTACTTCGAAGAACATGGTCCTTATCGTAGCTGAGGTATGCTAACCAGTGTATGCTTCTCTATTTCTATGTAAGAATGTTTTCAAATCATTTATATCTTGTATTTTTTGATTTCATTCATGGGTTTCACGAGTGTGTCTGCATAGCAATCTTTTTATCATTGATAGATATGAAACGATGCATGTTTGCAAGTCTCTACCTACTGATATGCCTCTTATTTATGATGCATGTTCGTAAGTCTTTACCTACTGATATGTCACATGTTTGTAAGTCAATATCGACTGATATGTCTCATTTTTATCATACATTCACCTAATACACGTTCGTCTGTATCTGTGTTTTAATTTATGAATAATAATAATTTGTGGGTATTAGTTTACTTTGTACAAATTTTAAAGCACAATATATGTTTTTAAGAAAGTACACAATAATTCATACCCTCAAAGAGAGTTTATTTTTTGTTACACATGTCACTTCCTTATCATTTCTCAAACATTTCACTCGATTTGAAGAAGTTTCCATCATCCTCCATTAAACTGCAATCCATTCTCGAACTGAATTCCAGCACCTACTATGTTTTCTAAAATAAGCATGTGTCATGCTCTTAAATTTCAGTAAAGTATCATGCTGATGGTAGAGTAATTAACAAGTGACATATTCATTATGATCATATTAGACACAAGTAATCGTTCATCGACTTAGAGGATGAGTACATCAAGAAAATGATGGTGTACGGTAAGATAAATTACGCTTGCAGTATGTTAGGGCGAAGACTTCAATGTGATGTTGTATCACTTCAAGTTATCTTTTTTAAAGTGAAGGAGATTTATGTTCCCTTTAAAGTTCTCTGATGTCACTCATCCGTATACATCAGTAGAAATACCCTGACTTATGTAGAACTAATTGTACCTGTGGATGTACAAAAGCTAAGTTTGGGATAAACAAACATAGGATACTTGGTTAGATGTTGATTTTGAATGTTACGAGGCAAAAAATTATTGATCCAACCCACACTCTTTTGATGGCTCAATTAATGATGTAATGCTCACAAGAAGCTATAGTAATACATATTATTTTGATGTATGTGGCTGCATCCACGGAAGTCTACGGTACCTGCCCAAATTTTTGACGTGTCTGTGCCTAATTTGACATTGCCAACTATATATTCATAGGAATATTTGGACATGGCGATGCTGAAATTTGTTAATAAATTCACATCAGTATAACACATTCCTCGATTGTCATTTTCTTGCTGAGTTAAACATATTACTTATGACCTGAAATTAATAACCAGTTTTTTGGCCAAACAAAACATACTTAGCGTCTGTGTAATTAATTCAATCTTAGGGCTCCTATTTTTCATTTGTTGTCACAAATTTCGATTTACAAATTGTTTCGCATATTTTCAACAGAGTTAAATTAAGCGAAGAGAAAGTAATTCAACAATAGTATTTTTTTATTGCAACACCTAATGCCTTCATAGGAACCTATTCTACCAGTTGATTATTATTATGTGGAGAAGAAATTGGTGTCACTCTACGAAGTTATGACAGTTGTTTCAGTTATTACAATCTCTTTCAGTTATTACAAGCCGTTTCAATTAGCAGACGCCGTTTCAGTTTTATCCTAATGGAAAACATAATTCTCCACTAACTGAAATTTTTATCATTTAAACTGGTATTTCAAGTTTGTATTCATACTTACCATTGATTTTACAGACTTGCGTAATAATAAACAATAAATGTGTATTAAATCAATGAGTGTAATCAACTCCTGATATACTATACTAATAGTTAAAAGCTTTATACGCTAAGTTCGTGTACTGAAAGAATGAAGGGCGTGGGAAATGCTCACACATGATTTGCGTCTGAACAAACTTTTATGAAAAGTTAACTCACGAAACTCTACACAGTGCCAATATTATATGGATACTCATCACATTGAAAATGACATCGATGATGGATGGAAAGTAATACAAAGTTCCTTCTTCGTTAGAAGATATTGTACGATGGCAGTTTCATAAAATTCTTAATTTTACATTTCAGAAGTTAACAATATTTGAAATACAAATAAAATATCCACTTAAAGGAATTTTTTCCTTATCTCATTTGTTCATTAGTTTGTGCTTCGAATGCGCAATATTTCCTAAGGCTAAGTCAAGCAAGAAATACATGAACACACAGAAAGTAGAATCGAAAATTTTACATTTTCTCAATTTCTCGTGGGTTAACATGCCCAAAATCTCTAAAAGCTCATAATTCTCTAAAAATGTCCAGTACCAGCTGATTACATAAAACAAAACATTCATGAAATGTTTTTGATAGAGTTACCGTAAAAAGATGTGGATTAAAAAAATCGAATTAGGTTACGGACGTTTCTAATAAAAATACTACTGGTGAATTAACTGTAAGATTTATTCGACGTTCAAAAATTTGATGTGATTGATAGAATTTTGTACAAAACAGGACTCTTTGCAACGTCAATATTAGCAGGACTTTTAAAATACTCGCAAAATGAAGTTTGTTCCAGCAAACTGGTGAAATAACATTCTCTATTCATATATATAATATGTAGTTATGTTTTTTTAATTATTATTTGTTCAAAATTGCAATAGAGAAAGTATATTGTGTACATCTGTCCCATGTGTCTCTGCTAACAGCTCCCACAGCACCCCGTCACATCGTTTTCTAAGCAAGCGGAAAACACTGTATACCATTTTCTATGCAGGCGAGAAATAGGTTTCACAAGTCTACGGTCATTGCCAGCCACATTTAATTTACTTTTGTCGCTTGTTAGAGTGGTATTAATTAGAATTATGTTATATTGACAATACTTTTCAGTGTCATAATAAAAATACTTCTCCAACTTACCAAGATTTAACTAAACTTTGGTAAAACCTGTCAGAACAAATCAGAAAGTATTTGGAAAATCCTAAAACGTTGATACTGTGTTAGTTTTTTATATATTAGTTTTGAACATATTTCGAAATACATGTTTGTATATACTCATGAATTGAGAAAAAAAAACTTTTCCAAAATAAGAAAATGTTTCTTAAGTATTATTATTATTTGCTTGAGCAAACTAAAAATTGTCGTACGTTTTTTTAACTGCAGCCTTCAATAAAATTGAACGATTCTTCTTGTGATGTGGTGTAGTTGTCTAATAAGTGTATGAAGAACTCCCACTAACACGATGTACTGGCATTTAATTCTGACTGATTGGTCTAATTCGTTAATAGAGCTGTTGCGCGCATTTGTTTATAAAAACATTAAGCATGTGGCCTAATTTTTATCAAACGTAAAGACTGGGCTTGACGAAATGAGGCCTCTTTCTACCACTACAATATGACGAAAAATTGTTTCGTTGATCAACCCTATTAAGATACCATACTTTGCATTAGCATTCTATACTCGAATTAATACAATGAATCATTGTTTTAAGTACTTCTTATCACACTTTGTACACCATGCATGCATCACAAAATCATTTCATTTTTTTTGGCTTCCTCATAAATGTGTACATTCAAAGAGTACACTAATTGCAGATGAGTAACTTTTTTGTTTTATAAGAAAATACGAGACACTTTCATGCGCATCAATTGCATGTCGTTATTGTCAACATGCTATCAAAAAATTAATGTAGGGAACAATTGACGAATCGGTTAGGTTGATAGTTATATGAACTTGAAAATTGTAGCAGTTTTAATCTAAACTATGAAGGCAGATTTCTCTGAATATGATAATTTCTTAGAGCAGGGAAACAATTTTCATTTATCTTTCCAGATAAGTCATATACAACAAAAATTACGTGTTTTAATCACCCCTATGATATGCAACAACAACAACGTAAACATGCACCAAAATAGCAGAAAACGAACCAGTATTTAAATTTACTAGAAGTCTATTAAACGAATACTGTTTGAAGTTGCAATGGTGCAACAGTTTTTTTTAAAACGAAGAAAAAATTATGTTCTTTCCCTGCCGAGAAGGGAGACAAGCGCAATATTTACTGAGCGGATGTGAGTTCGCCGTCGTTTATCGTGCAAAAATAAAGGCTCTTGTGAAGATGTTCGAGGGATGATGGATCAGTAACTTCCTCTATGATTTACTGCCGGCAAATGGTGATCAGCGGCTCAGTGGTTTGTGGAAGGGTGCGGTGGTGTCCAGTCAGTGGTGTTGGTTGTGGATGAATAAGGTGGGTAACGCAGTGGTAGAGTGTTTCATGGTTGTAGTTTTTGACTGCAAGGTTATGGTAGTGAATAAACGTTGTTTTAGGGAATTCAGTGTTTGAGTGTGGTGGTTGTTTTTGGATACGTCAACCAAGCGTAGTTATTCTGGTAGTTGATGAGAAATCTTTTGTAGTGGCAGCCATGGTTTATGAAATAACGATTAAAATATTCTTTCCATTCCGATATTTTGCTCATAGTTGTGAGAGTTACATCAACTCTGACACTTCACGTCCAATGCTTAATCTAGAAGATGCTTTAAACAATAAACAGAGGAATAGAGAAATTATATAAATAATATGAATATCATTAATAGGTGTAAATATTTATTGACAAATTGCACCGTCCTTGGAGATGATTATCATTACATCTGGTTATACATGATATAATCATATCATGTATAACGTATAAATGTATGTGAATGACACTTATTTTCTAAGTTTTGCTTCTAGGTTCAATTCCTAAACCAGGCTTTAGAACTCAAACAACTACGCGCTACGCTGCATTGTTAAGAAATGAAAATTCCCATTAATACTATAGAAAATTCCATTAAATGTAGCAGCAGACCTGACAACAACATTGAGATTTTGTGAACCAAGGAATGATGATCACAAAAATTGTTAATGCACCAAGCACTAGCGTGCACCAAGGTTGCTGATGCACGAACACGGGTGCATCAAAGATTATTGGTGTACCCAACACAAGTGAGAACAAAAATTACAGTTGAACATCAGAATACTGAGACTGCCATCACCTTCAGTTTAATGAATCACGAAGGCAAGATTTTCCCATCCTTCAACACCAGATGGCGTGTCGATCCAGTTCTGAACCAGACGTAGTTTCTCAGCTCGGGCTCCTGTTTACAAGACTGATACATGAGCTCGTCTTCCGTTCTGTATAACTGGTTTCCAGATCCCTCAATTAATATCCACTCTCTGTATGAGAGTTGAAGTTTTCATGTACATAAAGAAGAGTTTCAGTTTGTTATCTGTTATAATTAAACCGAATCAACGTCAAATATTGATCGCCAGTAATGATGAATTTTGTACGACTTCATACAGTGAACGATGAAGGTACAAAAATTATTTGAATTTATATTTGAAATACTAGTGCACTGTAAAGGTTATGGGTCATAAAGTACATATTCGTCGTAAATAAGCTGTTGTTATTCATAGATTTAATAAGAGAAGTATGTCCGTTAGAATAAATATTAAATATTCACTATTAAGTTCATTTCAATAAAGGGTTCTTGCTGGTCCGAGAGTGTGGTCTCGACAGCTCCATATTCCTCTACTTTACAGTTTTAAATTAACTTGCTGAACGTCGTGTGAAAATTGTGTGATTTTAAGAACTCACACAAACATTTTTACATCTTATAATTAACTTTAATCAGCAGGAAAGGTCCTAATGTATTTTTCATGATGCAATGGTCCGTTTCAACTTTGTTTTAATTTTTTCTTGGCTGAGACCAGCCAGAGTCAAAATCAGACGAATAGAAACTGAAATGCATCAACCATTGTGATGAACTGATGAAAAAACTCCCATGGAAATAAAAACGGACTTCACACTAAGAAAATTTCAACAGTATACCCTAATCACCTGCCCACTTTTGTTCTAAAAAGTTTTCATTGCATTCACGCTCGTAGTTTCATCAAAAGTCGTCCCTCACGTTTGCTTTACCGCAATCTAAATATTAATCAAACCATTGACCCAAACTTGGCTCCTTACCTCGGTCCGACAGCGTTTTCTAGACGTTCATTCTCACAATTAAATCCAGTTTAGTGCACAGGTTCGTCGAAAAACGCGTTTTTGGCGATCGCCTTAAGCGTTCACGTAAGTCGATCCCGGCTCATCTTGCAGAGACGTTCTTGCGAAGCAATCAAATGCGTTCCTCGGAAATGAGAGCAATTTTCATACCGTCATGACCGGGCATTTTTGCATTGTATTCCGACTATGAAATGCACGACGGCGTAATCTTACACGCTAAGTTTTTTATTCCTAGAAGCACTTTCAAATTCCTAACAGGATAAAGTTTTCATTCCAGTTTGACGTAACGATTTTGCGCAGGCAAATGAACTCTTGAGTAATTTCAATGATGGTAAGTTGAACAATCTTATGATAAGGGATGCAGTTATATTCACTGTTTTTCTTCTAGAAACAATCTTACTATTTGACAATCGATTTTACTTGCACATTTCACCCTACACCCAGCTTAGCCTTTTCCCCTAGTCCAAGTAGGATATTCATGTTACTCCGTACCCATCAGTCTTGTTTCTCACATTACTAAGTCTAGCCAATTCATACAATCAGTGCAACAACTCACCTACCTCCATCTTACTTCCTTTATCTATTCATACATACACTGTAGTCGTTTTTACCCTCAGTGTACGACCACATTCTAGGCAGTGTACTATCTGAACTCGCCCTTTTCTCCCACAGCCTTTGCACCTCCACACACCACTTCACCTCACACAGGGCACCCTCCTGGCGCTGCATGTCTCCCAGAGCTGCCTCTGATAAGCTAAGCTGGAAGTCGGTCTTAAATACCCGCTGCTTATCAATGTTATTTCCTGCCTGACATTAGTGAACTATTTCCAGGTGAGGTGCCCGAGGACTTTGCTTTTCACTGTGCCAAGGTTGTCTCTGTAAATTAGACCATGGTTGTTACTGTGAGTCGCTGCGTTGTGTTCATACAAACGCGTACGAAACTAAGTTAAAGATTATATTGTAGTTAAATAAATAGTTATAGTTATAAAGTTTATGTATTGTTAAATATTTCTGTTATTTTAAACTTTCTAAAAATCAGCTGTACGCTTCGTCAATTTGCTTAGTTTGCTAAACTTAGACTTACAGAAATTGAAAATAAAATAATCATGAGAGGCACAATTACTTGCAATAGCAGCTAACAGCTATCAAAATCTGTTAAAGAGGGTTGATAGACGGTAAATTTTGAACTGAACATTTTCAGCTTGAATTTATACACTATCGCAATGTTGCATGTAATGTAATATACTACGCAGGTAAAACCTGATTACAACCAACCAGCAAAACTTGTGCAATTCTAACTTACAACACAAAATCGCTATCCACTGCTCTTCCAGCTTAGAAGGACAAAAAAGCTCCACTATCTCAGAACGTAACGCAATTTTTTCTCAACAAAGAAACATCATTATTATTCATCAACAACAGTTTATACAGCAACAAAGCTTTTTAAATCCATTGCGTTGAAAAATGACTAATCTCGAAGAATGAATGTGGATCTGAACCTCGATGTAAGCCTTGAACTCACACACCAGTCACCTCAAAATCCAGCCCTGATGTCTTCATCTCATCAACAGAAGCTTAGCGTATTCAAAAACAAATGTTTATCTCAAGAGCTCCAATTTGTGTTTCCATGAAAGCAGTAATAAAATAAATTGCGAGTAAACGGATTTAACAGTGAGAATAACTGATGCTTCGTATTCTCAATGAGGTAGAAATGCTGCTTTCGTTGACGAAGAAACTGCAAAGCAATCTTGCAATTATTTTTATTTGATGAATTTATCCATGAGGTCAAAGTAATGAAAGACACATTATCAGTTATGTCTCGTTATACATGATTGTTTACTTCAACTTCGAGACAACATTTTATAACGTTATACTGAATTTTTTTAAAGTTCTTGCTACAGAAATATGTAATTTGTTTCCAATCATTATATCAGACCTTGTGTATAGTGCAAAAATTTAAAGATTTGAAAATTATTGTATAAATTTACAAGGCCATGAAGTTATAAAAACGACTCTAGTGGGAAAATGCGAGCGCCTTTCTAAGAACAAGAATTCCTGCACTTGGGTAATCTTCGAGTCTAAAATTAATGTTATGGTGTAAATTATCCAAGCCGAATTCACTACTAAATAATTAAAAACTAATGTCTACTAATAAAAACCGAATGTTTACATATGAAAGCCTAATGTCTATTGTTAGTCCGATAATTAGTGCTTGTATCATTGCAATACACTTCAATAAATAGGTAAACTCGCTGGTTACAACTCCTCATCACCTGTGCGTCCACACACTGCAGTTCCTCACTCAGAATCATGCCTTCCGTTGGTGTCCCTAATTTACTGAATTAATAATTATAGCCTCAAATCACATATTATCAGACTTTCAGTACGTGGTACCTGAGTTACGATTCAAAGTTCCTTGTATTTTCAAGTTTCAATTATTCAAGTTTTCCATACATGCATGCACCCCTATGAAGTTACGATCCAGGGCGTTACCTGTTTATCCGAGCGTCTTTGTTTTCTTGCACTTTTTTAATCATCTTTGTTGTCCAATTGCAACGTTTTCAAAGCAATGAATCAATCTATCATAAGAGCTAGTACCTGACGTGTCAATAAGCGTTTTTCTTTCCTTTTTTGTGCCTGGACTCCGGTACGAAATTAAAAGCCCAAGAAAATCTAAATTAACGCATGGTGTTGATACAACAAATTTATGGTGTTTCACTAAGACTTCATGGCTTTGTGTCTTCGTTGCGGTGGAACATTTATCATCGCAAAATAAACTCATAAAGCTTTCGCTAGCATCGTAGAGAATGAGGTATGATTTACAGAAGCCCCAAATAGAATGCATTACAGCTTTGCAAAGAGCGTGAAGGATAAGGAACGATGAATGACAATTTGAGAGTTAGGGAAAAGAAATTTCGAGTTACTCTTATAACTCAATCTAATAAATTTAGTCAGTCAAAACAGTTCAAACTTTTACCCAAATCTACCGCAAGCAGAAAAATACAAAAAACGCATTTATGTAATGTTGCTTCTCGAGCCAATATTTCAAATTAAATTTGAAGGAGGGGGTAAGGAAGGAGGGGGCAAGGAAGGAG